>OX579656.1:16615883-17215883 GCA_951230895.1 Carpatolechia fugitivella
ATATATATAAATAGATATATTATCGAAACAATACTCGTACTTGTTTATTTTAGGTTCTCACAATAATTAAACCTTTGTTAGCTGTCACTTTCATGAAGTTTTGTTTGAATGTTTTTAGTTTTTTTTTAAGAGTGGCAGAGCGTTCGGTTTTATTTTGTTACGGAGGTCCTACGTTGGAATCCTTGTGGGGAATAAATCATCATAGCAAAACAAAACAGCTTAACACTACCTGTTAACTAAACTGTTATATCGATCAAAAATGCTATTCAATGTAGTGTCGCTCAAATGACTTGTCGGTGAAACGCATACAATCGCTGAAACATTCGTCGGACCAAAGTAGTGTCGGTCCCGTAGCGAAATACCAAGCATAGATATTTCCATAGCTCGCTGAGTGACATGTAGCCGGTGGGCCAGCTTCACCGTCATGTTCCACGTCTCGGCTCCGTATGTCAAAACCGGTAGGACACACTGGTTATACACCCTGCTCTTCAGGCATTGCGGTAGTGGCGACGAGAAGATATGACGCAGTTTCTCGAATGCTGCCCAGCCCAAGCAATGCAAGCAAGCAAACAAGCAAGTTAACAGCTTACCGTTATATAAAACTGCGAGATAAAACTCATATATAATATTAAACATTTATAAAGTGTGGTACGAGTCATGATAAAAAACAAGTATACCGGTATAGTGCACCACATCGTAAAACGTTCCGTCGTTAAAACTGAGTTCAAGCCCGATTTACCAGCGCTGAATTCAAAGAGGGTTGTAAAAATGCAGGCAAATTCTCCACTATTAAATGCACTTTTACCACCGCACTAGTAAGAATTCCGGAAGGGATTCTGTCAAACAAAAATATCTTTGTGAGTCTTTCCCCAGTTTGGTAAACAATGCAAACTGTATCACTTGATTGTCCGAAAAGAAAGATAATTCCGTGTTTCAGCACCATGGAATATAAAACAATTATATTCCGTGTTCGGCACGGTATGTAACGTCAAGAGCGTCGGTGGTCTAGTGGCTAGGGCCGCTGCCTCCCGTCCGGGAGACGCGGGTTCGATCCCCACCACGTACCAATATGTTTTCGAATTCCTATGTACAGTCAGCTGACGAATTAGCTGATCCCCCGCTCGAAAAGTTACATAAAGCTGAATATCTCATTTTTATAGGGTGCGATATTTTCGACCCGATAAAATGAAATGTTACGCATGTTACACTCTTTTAAATGTGCTATGTGGCTATTGTTGGGGCAGCCTTATTTAAGCGGAATTTGACTAAAAGTTATACAAAGCTGAATATCTCATTTTTATAGGGTGCGTTTTTGTCGGACCCATATAATGAAATGGTACGCACGTTACATTCTTCCAAATGTGCTATGTGGCTATTGTGGGGGTGGCCTTATTTAAGCAGAATTTGACAAAAAGTTTTAAAAACCTGAATATCTCATTTTCATAGGGTGCGATTTTTTCGGTCCCATATAATGAAATGTTACGCATGTAACACTCTTTCAAATGTGCTATGTGGCTATTGTGGGGGCGGCCTTATTTAAGCGGAATTTGACTAAAAGTTATACAAAGCTGAATATCTCATTTTTATAGGGTGCGTTTTTTTCGGGCCCATATAATGAAATGTTACGCATGTTACACTCTTTGAAATGTGCTATGTGGCTATTGTGGGGGCGGCCTTAATTAAGCGGAATTTTACTAAAAGTTATACAAACCTGAATATCTCATTTTTATAGGGTGCGATTTTTTCGGTCCCGTATAATGAAATGTTACCCATGTTACACTACTCAAATGTGCTATGTGGCTATTGTGGGGGTGGCCTTATTTAAGCAGAATTTGACAAAAAGTTTTAAAAACCTGAATATCTCATTTTCATAGGGTACGATTTTTTCGGTCCCATATAATGAAATGTTACGAATATTACATTCTTTCAAATGTGCTATGTGGCTATTGTGGGGGCGGCCTTATTTAAGCGGAATTTGACTAAAAGTTATACAAAGCTGAATATCTCATTTTTATAGGGTGCGTTTTTTTCGGGCCCATATAATGAAATGTTACGCATGTTACACTCTTTTAAATGTGATATGTGGCTATTGTGGGGGTGGCCTTATTTACGCAGAAATTGTCAAAAAGTTTTATAAACCTGAATATCTCATTTTTATAGGGTGCGATTTTTTCGGTCCCATATAATGAAATGTTACGCATATTACATTCTTTCAAATGTGCTATGTAGCTATTGTGGGGGCGGCCTTATTTAAGCGGAATTTGACTAAAAGTTATACAAAGCTGAATATCTCATTTTTATAGGGTGCGTTTTTTTCGGTCCCATATAATGAAATGTTACGCATGTTACACTCTTTCAAATGTGCTATGTGGCTATTGTGGGGGCGGCCTTGTTTAGGTGGAGTTTGACAAAAAGTGTTAAAAACTTGAATATCTCATTTTCATAGGGTGGGATTTTTTTGGCCATATATAATGAAATGTTACGCATGTAACACTCTTTCAAAGGTGCTATGTGGCTATTGTGGGGGCGGCCTTATTTACTCAGAAATTATCAAAAATGATTTTAATATTGTAATTTTTATAGGGTGAAGTATCCATGTTAATTGATTAAAATGAAAAATTCACATAACTTCGCTTTTTATTTAATTACATTTTCTTCAAAAATCCTAAAATAGAGAAAAAAATTTTTTTTTATTTGTGCTATATCACACTAACAACAGATTAGATTTCAAATATAGTTAACACACATTATAATTAGGATGCATTAAGTCATTTGGCAGTACAGTTAATTTTGGACCGAGGCCCTTTATATTCCTTTATATTACTACTATAAACCGCCTTCTTATTGTTATGGAAGAGCGGGGCCTCCAAACACAGGCAATGTTTTGCTTAAATGGAGACCCCATCTTACTAGTAATTTAAGACTTTTTCAAAAATAAATTATCTTTTATCTTTTATCTTATCTTTATCTTTTACTAGCGCCATCTTTACCACTGTCAAAGTCAAAGTCAATTTTTTATATTCGAATTAGGTAAGATTTTTACAAATCATTTTTTGTCGTCAAAGCTATCATAGATGGCACGTTCACTACCAGTGTACGCCCTCTGTGGAGAAGAACGGCCAGAAGAAACTCCACAGGAATTGTATGTTTTGTACTTTTCTTTTAAATATATAAAGAATCATACATGAGTCATAATTACAATCTACTCCACTGATTTGGAACAACAGTTGACCAGACGTTTTTATCATCTAAGTAATCATTTATCGTATAATAGGCCTTAGAACATAAAATAGTTTTAATTTTAGCTTTAAATTGGCTATCGGACAGATTTACAATATCATCTGGTATTTTATTATAGAAGCGAATACAGTTCCCCATGAATGAGTTATTAACTTTAAACAGTCTAAACTTTGGGTGCGCTATTTTATTTTTATTTCTAGTATTTATATTATGTATATCAGAATTCTTAGGAAATAGCATCATGTTCTTCCGGACATACAAGATGTTTTCAAATATGTACTGTGAGGATATCAATTTCTTTAAACAATTCCCTTAGGGAATCGCGACCACGCAATTCATATATGGAACGTATCGCCCTCTTCTGTAACACAAAGATGTTATTTATGTTAGCAGCTTGACCCCACAATAAAATTCCGTAGAACATAATGCTGTGAAAATAGCTGAAATATAAAAGTCTGGCAGTAGCAACGTCAGTCAGTTGACGGTTCTTTCTGACTGCGTATGCCACCGAGCTGAGCCTTGCGGATAACGCATTTAAATGAGGGTCCCATTGTTACCTTGCATCGATAGTGATCCCCAAGAAAACTGTTTCATTTACATATTGCAAATTTTCGTTATTCAAGACAATAGCTAAGTTGTTGTTCCTTACATTAGGCAATGAAAATTTAATACATTTTGTTTTCTTGGGATTCAACATTAAATTATTTGTCGTAAACCAATCATGGATCTGGGAAAGAGCGTCATTTACTTCGTCAATATCTTGATTATGTCTACAAGCTTTGAAAATTAGATAAAAGGCAGGTCATTTATATATACTAAGAATAGGAACGGTCCAAGAATTGAGCCCTGTGGCACGCCGATTTTGACTTTAGATCCCAGTGACTTCGTGCTGTTTATTTGAACTCTTTGAATTCTATTTTCTAGATAGGAACTGATAAAATTTAGGGCTCCGTCTCTAACTCCATAATGTTCCAGCTTTATTAGCAGCGTCTCGTGATTGACCCAGTCGAAAGCTTTAGATAAGTCACAAAACACCCCAATAGCATCCTGCGATTCCTCCCAAGCCCCGTACACGTGATGTAGGAGAGCAACTGCAGCGTCGGCGGTCGAACGCCCCTTAGTAAATCCGAACTGTTGATTATGGAGTAGATGGTTCAGATTAAAATGAGACAGCATTTGATTAAGTATTATCCTTTCAAAAATTTTACTGAGTACCGGAAGTATAGACACTGGCCTAAAGTTACCGGGATCCTTTTTATCTCCTGACTTAAATAAAGGTATTATTTTACTATGTTTCATTAAATCTGGAAATACACCCTGATCAACACAAGAATTGAATAAAAACGCTAGGTCCTTACCTAGCATTTTTATTCAATTCTTGCCAGAGTTTCGATTATAGAACTACACAACTTAACCGACTTACCAAATAAGTCTTCAGTATCTTTTAGCTTTAATTCCTCAAAAGTTTTAATCACTACCTGCGGGTTTATATGCCTAAACTCAAACACAGTTGGGCACCTTTGAACATTAGCATTCAGCAGATCGCGAGCAGAAGAAGATGAGGAATTAAGCGGCTCTGTAGTTTTTAATGGAATGTTTGTGATTTTTTTTTTCAAATTCTTGAGCAATGTCTTAATCTGTAGTAATGATACCACTAACAGTATTTAATGAATATCTGTTGTCGTATAGTTTAACTTTTCCCGTTTCGCACTGTATCTGTGAAGTGGCCAAAATTGGAACTACTGCTAATAAGTTGGTAGGTTAGTTGGTATGGGAATAATTTATTTTCCTATAATAATCCTTTCTGAATCCTATCAAAAGTCCCATCCTATTATTTTATAATACATAATAATTATATTCTTTTCCTCGTTTTACTCGGGCCATCTGATGGAAAACTTTCAGATTACCAAAAAAATTATCAGAAATTTTCTTTCATTTTTGTATTTAAATAACTAAATGAAAGAATAAAAAAAATATAAAAAATATAAAAAGGAAACAAACGAAAAAAGAACAAAGAAATAAAAAAAATATATCGGTCGAGATTCAAACTGCAAACTCGCGGTGTCCCGTCTGAGCCAAAAAATACATTTCTATTTCAATGATATCGCGTATCAATTCTTTTAAGCCTGAAAATACGGGGAAATCTATTTTATAAGCTAGATCGATTTATTGCCCCCGAAACTAAATTGCGAAATCGTTGCAGCCGTACGTTTCCGAGATCCTTATTATTCTTATCTTGCTCGTTTAAAGTATAAGAGTAGTACTACTATGTCTAGCCGCGTGTACTTTCTTCTGAACGTATGAAGTAAGTAGAGTTTATAGAAATGCGTAGGTGTCTTACAAAAAAAATAAACGAGCTAAGCTTGGTCAACCAGGTACTATTATATTATCCTACCAATGGTAGATGAGAATACATTTCAACATGAACATCAAATCTAATCATTTTTTTCTTTCTGAAAAATTAAACATGTGTCAGTAAAGACTTTTTTAAGTTATACAAATGTACTGTACAGCGATATTTGTATTTCTTAATGCACATTATAAAAGAAAAGATTTATGAGGTATTAATAATTTATATCATAGATGATCTTTCAAAATTATAAGAGAGTGAGATTGTATAATTCCCTTGCCTTAGTAATAAAACAGATTTAGATATTATAGACAGTGTTGCCACATATAAGAAATGTATGTTTGTTAGAATATTAGAACATGAGCACAGTTTTTTTCAGCTCAAGGTTAAAATTGTTGTTTTTTATTTTCTTTTTAAATAACTTAATGTACTTTTTTTTATGTTGTCACGGTTTTCTTGAAAAAACCACTTTTTACTATTGTCACAAAGGGTGCTTTTATTTTGTGCTATTGTCCTTTCATTTTATATCTTATTCTGTTCACTGTTCTATTTTGCATGTCGTTGTCACCTATAATTGGAGTTACAATTAGGCTAGTATCCTATGCATATTTATTTAGTTGTAAGTATTATTGTTAACTATGTTGGTGACCTAACAAAATAAAATAAAATAAAAATATAAAATCTCGATAACTACATTATAACATCACTAGCCTGTCAAAGTGAGAATGTCACACGTTTTAAATTCCATTCTACGAATGTTTTATTTAGAATTTTGACTTGGTATTGATACAACTATACTCGGATTTTTTTAAAGACGTACTAAAGTGACATTTAGAGTGTTGCCACTTTTGCGCAAATTAAAAATAGTGTTGTACCTGAGTGATCCATAGTTCAATTTTGTGATTGAATCAATTTGCTCATTGAACTTGATTGTTCAACAACACTGTAACACTCAAAACTAATTGTTCAACAACAGAGTTTCGATTACCTATTGAAGTTTGATATTTAAACATAAAGTTCTTATTTGCATGCTTAGTTAATTACAGTTTTTATTGTTGTTATAGATTGCAGTTTTACTAGTGTAAAATACTTTCATGTTTTGTCAGAAAAATGGCGTGGCGTTTTAACAACAATAACAACAAGCAGGCACAAACTTAACAAACAAATGAATAACGTAACAAGGAAGAAACAACGGAAACTTAACAGAAAATAACAACAGAAACAAGCGTGGGCAAAACTGAGAAAATATTCGTGCAACCGATCGCGAGCGAAGTAGGGAGATGAATGACGCGCGCGACTCTGGTTGCGATGACGTATAGGTAGCGGCACGTATCTTAAGCGCTGAGCGAGCGGTGGCTCTCTTTCTCGCATAGAGTAAGGGTGGGGTGACTGAGAGAGAGGTACCGCTCTAATAGATATCGCAACAAACATTCAAACTTTTTCAAATAATTGACCTGAGTAATTTTGATTTATTGAGATATAATATGTACGCCCAACAGTAAAATTAACCCGACTTATTTTTTTCGTATACGCGATGATAGTTTCCTTACCTTTTATAACTCGACACTGGCACAAAGTACAATTAGTGCTATTAAAAAAAAAAACAATGACTCAAGTCATATCGATACAATGAATAACTTGAATTGAATCATTAACAACACTATTTTTCTATAGGTGGCAACATTAAAAGAAAAATAATCCGTTTGCATCTGTCACTTTGGTACATCTTTATAAAAATCGTAGTATAGCTTAAGTTCTCCTATAAAACGGCATAAGTTTTAAATTTCCACAATATTATTTACAATAAACAAAAATACATTAGTATTTCTAGTTTTACTTCAGGAAATCAATAAAAATACAATAGGTATTTTCTAGAATAAATCAGCACTTTCAATGATATGAAAAGGAACGTTAAAATATTGTGTCGGTCAATGGTCGAACCGGTTTGTGATTGTAAATTTTATTTTGTTTCTCCTGCTTTGTATACAGAGCGGTAAAGCTGCAGCGCGAAATTTAACGTAAGTTTCCTTTGCCTATGTATGAGTTCTACATCGTGATTCTAGGTGTACTATTTTGTAACTGAAACTTCCCTTACCTACTAACACCTACCCGTCGCCGTCGCCGGCTGGTAACAAAATATCGTGTTTTAATTTTGAACATTGCATAATGCGTGTGGAAACATCTAGGGTTTTAAGAACCTAGTCATTGACTGAAATATTCAGCTGTAATATTTTTTATCTAGTTGCTGCGCTATAAAGATAAGTAGAGAGGTCAAAGTGCATAATATTACCTAGACCTACCTACACAACCTTCAAACTGTTCTAGAACTGTCATGAAAAACCTGGGGGTTGTGCAGACCTCAGCAGACCACGAAACAGAATTTTTGTTCCCTTATTTTTTATTACATTTTGGTAGGTAGGTACAGATTGTCTCAGTCAGTTGAATAGTCACTATGAAACAATTCTTAACTAAAAAAAATCTTATTTTTACTTTGAATTATTTATTTATTTATTTATTGCACATCCATAAAATAACAATATGTGTTAAAGAATTAATACACAGTCTTTCTATGGACCCTGTTTATAGGGCACAGCAAAAAGTTCGGAGAGAGCAAGATCCTACAAATAGTAGGATAATATAATATTTTAAAGGTTAGTACCTACATCTTTATTTTTATTTATTTATGTATCTTTATTATATTTATTTTAAATATTTATGTGAGATCAATGTTTCTTTATATCTATAATGATTTATCATCAAAATACTCTTTTAAATTATAGTATGACTTAGTAAGCAACAAATCTTTTAATTTTTTTAGAAATATTTTATCATTATTTTCATCTTTTAATTTTTGGGGTAGTTTGTTATATATCTTGATGGCCATTACATAGGGACTTGTTGAATATAATTGTAATGTAGAAGTGGGTTGCATTAGCCTGTCTTTATGTCGTAGATTATATTTTATGGGGATTTCACTGCGTTTTTGATAAAGTTCAGGATTATTTCGGACAAAATTACATATTTCATAGATATATAAACTAGGTAGAGTAAGTATATTTAAATTTTGAAAGTGGGGTTTACAACTATCGATTTGCTTAATGTTTACTAGGATTCTTATAAGTTTTTTTTGTAAAGTAAAGACCTCAGGAGCGCCTGTACTATTTCCCCATAGAACCAATCCGTAATTAAGCCACGCAAAAGAATAGGCGTAATATACTGCAAGGGCAGTTCTCAAGTCAGTAGACTTTTTAATTTCCCTTAATGCATATGTGAAACGTGATATTTTACTGCTTATTCTTTGTGTATGTTTTTTCCAATTGATGTGTGTATCTATGTCTATTCCCAGTAGGGTGAAATCATTTATAACCTCAAGTTGTATATTTCTGTAAAAGAAGTTGAAGTCTAGTGGACTTTTTTGTCGCGGGTGAAAGATCATTAGTTTAGTTTTTGAGTAATTTATTTCTAAGTTGTGTTTAGTCATCCAATCGGTGATCCGGTCTAATGTAGAGGTGAGTTTATTATTTAAATGAAGACTGTTTTCACTCGGAATTAAAATCGATATGTCATCTGCAAATAGAATACAATGGTCATCTGTAATTTTCGGGAGGTCGTTTATGTAGATTAAAAATAGCAAACACCCAAGGACACTGCCTTGGGGTATAGATGAATTTAAAGTTTTACAATTTGAGCGTACGTTTTCAATTTCTTTATTTTGTTCATTAAAATGGTTAACTTGTACATATTGTATTCTGTCTTTTAAATATGAAGTGAACCATTTGTGTGCTATTCCTCGTATACCTATTCCATACAGCTTATCAAGAAGTATTTTGTGTTGTACTCTGTCGTAAGCTTTAGACATATCTAGAAACAAGCCTACTGCATACGATTCTTTATTTAATATGGAAAGAGCTTCTTGGATATATTTGTAGACTGCTAATGTTGTTGACCTTTTTTTACGAAAACCGTTCTGGGAATCGTTTAATATTTTATATTTTTCGCAAAACGAATATACCCGAACACACATGGCTTTTTCATAAATTTTTGAAATTGTAGATAATATAGCAATATGGGGCGGTAATTACTTGGGTCTAATTTAGAATTTTTCTTATGGACAGGTCTGACTATAGCATTTTTCAATAAATCTGGGAAAATACCATTTTCGAATGACTGATTTATTTATGTGGTCAAAGGGAAAGCTAATTCATCTGCACATTTCCGTATGAGTGTGGGTGGTAGTTCGTCTTCTCTGCAGCTGTTTTTATTTTTTAAGTTTTTAATTATTTTCTTTATTTCCTGGTAGGTTACCGGAGCTAAAAACATTGTATTTTCTGTGGGGCTAATGACGGGGCAACCGTTTGTATTTGTTCTCGGTTGAGGAACATTTTCTTCACTATTAAAAATGTGTATTATATTTATTTTTATTTTCCTTTAGATGTCTCGCCTGGACCTAGTAGTGTTTGGAGCGACAGGCTTCACGGGCAAGCATGCGGTGTTCTTCATGGCCAAGCAGAATAAGACGGAGAAGTTGACCTGGGGCATCGCTGGTCGCTCGGAGAGTAAGCTGCAGAGCATCATCCAGGAGGCATCAAAGAAAACTGGTAAGGTCTACATTTGTTTTGCCCACATGATTGAACGGTTATTTAGGCAAAGAGAATAGGAATTTGCATTTCTTTTTATGTTAGACTTTAGATCCTCTTTGTGGAGATGTGTAAATGACCTTAAAATGATGATTCCATTCCATGGTTCCATGGTCTACTAGGAACTGTTTCACCATGTATCTGTCTGCGGCTAAGCTTAGAGACACTCTTAAAGGCTTAATTTGGCACGGATATACATATTAATCATGCTGACAAAGTATTAGAAACAAAAAAATTTGGGTTCCTCTGGTGCACATAGACAGGGGTTTCTTTTTCTTGACTACCCCATAGTGTAAGGTGTCATTGGATAGGTATATTAAAAATAATAAGGGTGGGCAAAAAAGAAAATTATTGGGTTCTTGCATATATTTGAGAAATATTTAGTTTTAGAGTGCAAATTTTTCGGTTCGAGGTCTAGTTGAGAGTATCGAACGCAGAACGGCCGCGCCTACCTCTACGCCGCCGCCGCACACAGGTCATTTTTATTTTTCTAGGAATTAATAAATGCATTTTTGGTATGTCTCCGATAATGAGGGTACTCAACTTGAAAATCATGTATCTATCATAATATGGGTAATCGAAAAACGAAAGATCTCTGTGCAAATCGATCGCGTTTGTTTGTAGTACGTGTTTTTATCAGTAATAGATTGCAGTTTTAAATTTTTACATAAAAGATTACAATACATTATATATCAATAATATTATAAGGTACTTAAAAAGAAGAAACTTTCTTTATTGTAAGTTAACTATGGAGGGTGTGTACAATATTTCTGCATAACATCTTAGAGCTATGCCCAAGAATTTATAGTGCCAAAGTCTATATTCGCGCGTGATCGTCATAGTTTTTTTTTTAAATACTATAACAATTGTACTTCTTTGAATGACATTAACATTTGGTGCCAAGGCCTGCCACAGACTTAGTTTTTTATTTTACTTTTTTAATTTCTAATATAATATTTAATAATAATAATATAATATTTCTAATATAATATCTCAATAACTTAAATAAATAAATAAAATAAATAAATATGTGGGGACATCTCACACACGGCTAACCGACCCCAAACTAGGCAGAGCCTGTACTATGGGTGTCAGACAGCTGATATACTACACTAATGTATAAGTAGATACATATATAGATAAAGAACAACCAGACACAAGGCAAACACAAGTGCTCATCACACGATTGTTTGCCTTGGGCGCGATTCGAACCCGCGACCCTATGCGTCGGAGGCAGATACACTACCACCTAGGCTACTTTAAGTAGTTTTCGTTGAGATCTCCTCATAAATAGTAGCAATGTTACGATCTGAAACGTATTGTTTTTACTGTATTTATTGCGTCGTCATCTAAGTCATCATCATCATCAAAGTTGAGTTCTGGTTTTAGGTTCAGTCCCACCCTTCAAGAATATATTAATATAGTAGCGGTCAGCCCGCGGCTACGCCCGCGTTATGTAAGATTATCCCGTGGGAATAAGACTTTTCCCGGTAAAAAGTATCCTATGTGTTAATACAGGTTACAAACTATCTTCATTTCAAACGTCTAAATCCGTCAAGTAGTTTAGGCGTGAAAGCGGTACAAACATCCAAACATCAAAATATATTTTCACATTTATAATATTAGTGTGATGAAAGGTTTTCACAAAGGTAGATGATTTACTATATTTTTTTAATGACGATACTAATTATTATTCGCTAGATCGGGCAAAGTGACCTCCGTGCGCGCCGTAAGTCGTACAGCGTAACGTCCTAGCGCGCTCATCCTAGAAGCTTCAGCTTGCCAAGGTGGTACAGGGTGTAAAAACAAATCAACCTGTACTAAAAAAGGCCATGTATACTAGTTATGTTACTACCCACTGTCTACCTCCACAGGCGAAGACCTCTCCTCCGTGAAGATAATCCTAGCCGACGTGTCTGACGAGAAGTCTCTCAAGGACATGTGCGGTCAGGCCAAGGTCTTAGTGAACTGCTGCGGACCGTATAGGCTGTACGGCGAGCCGGTGGTACGGGCTGCCATTGACAGCAAGACGCACTATGTCGACGTCAGTGGGGAGCCACAGGTGAGGTCCAAGTTCAACTATCAGCGTAGCCCTTAGGCTGCGATTCCACCCTCTGGTGGGAATCATATACGAGGAAAATGACCCGTGTGAGGATGTGTAGTGGAGCCGTCAAAATGCGTGGGCCACCAGAGATGTACAAAGAAGATAAGTGGTGTGAAGATGCGGCGAAGCTGTGATATGTGTGCAGATGAATGGTGCGAGCATGCGTAGTGGGCTCATTTCAGATATCCGGACTTGTTACACGCGTCCCTTGCACACATTCCTTGCAACACATTCCCCGAACACATTCTCCGAACACATTCCCCGCACAAATTTCTCGTAACGCATCCCTTGCACACATTTCTTGCTAAGCCCGATTCCGCCAGAGCTAGGAAAATAATGTGATGCTATTGGTGGATTTTTCCTCGCTCACCGCTCATCATTCTCACACATCTCTGGTGGAATCGCAGCATTACACTGTAAATATTCGCTTCAAGACGATACAGAATACTTCAAAATTCAAACTGATGCGCTTGAATCGCTATTGTTAAAAGGTAACGAAATTAATTAAGTATGTATTTATTTACAATTTATTTAAATTACAATCTAAGTAAATCGAATTTCTTCCGCAACTATTATCATTATATGTATGTGTAATAGATAGAATGATCACTATATTTACAAATACACTAGTATACTGTATGTAGGAGCTGCAAGTGCTGATAATTACAGATATAAAAACAATAAAAATTTGAATAGCTTGTACGGAGTTGTACAAGCGTTTGCAGCTAGGTAATGTGTGCATCAATCAGTGCATGAAACAGATGTCGGTATTTACATAAAATGTGTAACATTTACAGAACAGTTGTTTCTCAGTAGTCCAATACTTTATTTATTTATTTGTTAAACGACAATAATAACCATTAAAATAAGAGCAGAGACAGGTTCAAAACTTACCTATTTCGCTATTTATGGTGTTTGATAGTAGCAACCCAAATAGACTAATGTCTATGCTAGGGTTAACTACATAAGTTAAATCGTACCTAACGTTATCGTCTTCCTGTTACTTACTTGTCTTGTACTTAAATATTACTAACTTATATGTTTACATATTTACAACAAAAATGGCCATTCTTGGTGCTTATCGTACATGTGAGTACGTTATTATTAGAATGCATTATTTGACAAAGATCTGTGAAGCAGGCAGACCAATCCGCTCTGGCTTTGCGTGGTCGACCGAGACTGACCATTTAAGGCAAGCTTAAGTCACTTTGATGAGGTCATATGAGTTAAAAACCAACGAAATGCATCTACGGAGATATAATTAATAACTATAATGGCTGTGAGGTAAACACCAATCTGTGTCAGTACGTCGAGTCTAAAACCATTAAAATCAACTTTAGGTCATATTTTGAGCCATATACGAGTAGGTTAAGTGTTGCGCCGTGTGGGGACGGCAGAGTAGAATACATTTGTCACCAACCCCTACTCTTCCCGTGGGTGTCGTAAGAGGCGACTTAGGGACTACACATTGAACAGGGAACGGGCAGCAGCGCTCTCTGATACAGTAACCTTTTAATCTGCGATCTCCAACCCGCTTGCCAAGCGTGGAGATTATGGCAAAACCAAACACTTAAGTGGAGGAGGCTCATAGTCCAGTACTGGACTGTAACGGGCCGTTGATGTTGACGAGTAGGTTAAAAGATTGGCCCTTAGTTTCTACACGGTTTTTATTTAGATAAAGAACCCAAAAAGATATTCTGTGACGATTTGGATGCCTTTTGTAGACTGGTCACTCTGGTCAGTACAAGCGCACGACAGAGAGTGGTGGAAAAAGTCGGGGGAAGTAGTTCAGTAATAGACTAATTTACCACTCGGGAGCTTCCTCGGGAGGTTTTGCGTTTTTTAACTACAGCAGCACAGTTTGTCTAAAAAGTCTTGAATCGGAACTAATCTTACCTTTCAGAAATATCCATAAGTCAGAGCAGGATAGCATCATATAAAATGGCAACACTGCAAAGGTAGTGGCGCCCCTATTTCACGACTTTTTAGACGAATTGTACCTATTTAATTTTGTTTTGCAGTTTATAGAAACGATGCAACTGAATTACGACAAGGCTGCCAAAGACGCTGGTGTCTTCATCATCAGTGCTTGTGGCTTCGACAGCATCCCCAACGATATGGGTGTCATCTATATGCAGCAGCAGTTCGAAGGTAACCTTCTTTGATTTTTAGGACTCCGGTAGATTTTCGTAAATTTCTTTTACTCCCGAAATAGATTGCCTAATTTAATACTAGAAGACAAAGTAAAAGTGTTTACAAATGATAACACCTATGTAACTAAATAGTCTACTAAAGACTGAACACAAAAATAAATAGAACCACGTAGGTAGGTCTCTTCCAGGAGTGGGCAGAGACCACATCCTTCCACAATACATACATAAAGTCACGCCTCTTTCCCGGAGGGGTAGGCAGGGAACACGTCCTTCCACTTGCTACGATCCAGACATATTTCTCTAGCTTCATCCACTTTCATCAATCTCATCATGCATGCTTATCGGTTTAGGATACTCCTGATTTGGCCTTTTTCCAGAATGTCCCCAATGATTACTAAAAAAACAAAAAACAAGTGTAATTCTTGACTAAAATTTTCTTCCCTTATTTCTGTAAATGTCTTCAGTATCATTAATTCTTCGGTGCCTTATTTTTTTTGTATAATATTTTTGTACAATGACCTTGAAATTCTGTCAGAGCACCAATCAGGTACTATACGAAAAATTAACCTGTATTATTTGTTTGTTTGTAATAGGCTGATTGATTGATTGATAGTAGCTGATGATCCGCTTCCGCTAGCATTACTTCACAATTATTGATCAAACGAACTTACCTGTACGTGAGGTTCGATCCATAATTATATGACCAGCTTCATTCGACGCGATTTAGGTTTAAGATGGTGTAGATGAGCTCCCACGCTGCAGCCCTGCACGGTTTTTTAAAGGTAGTAGAGATTTTGAAAAAACCCCCTGGCAACACTCCACAGGTCGGCACTCCCGCGCCGGCCGGCGCCATCTTACCTCATTTATTTTAAAACATTTTGTTCACATTTATAGGGTAGGGAATGTATAAGTACGTTTGGGAGGGTTACTATAAATCGCGTCGAATGAAGCTGCTTATATAATTATGGATCGAACTTCACGTACAGGTAAGTTCGTTTGATCAATAATTATACTTCACAGCTTCATTCTTTGCGATTTAGGTTTAACATGGTGTAGGATGTTTAGAGTAAATAATACAATAATGTGAACTAAGTTATTATATATTTCTGTTAACATAATGACAATCATTTAATAATTTCTGACATTTTACAGTTTGTGTTATGTTCGGCTACTATTTGATAAAATTGATAAAGCAAACTTATTATGATCATCGATTACTTCACGATTATAAAATCTAGCGAACGTTGAAGAGGAATTAGTCCAATCTGCAGTTTTTCGTATAATATCGAGGTTAATGCCAAGCCTATTGGCGGTCGAGGTGGCCGCATGTCGAGTGCTGTGCGCGCTGAAGACAGATGTGTTTACACCACTGAGTTGCAATATGTCTTTGATCCAGTGGCTTGATGTTTGAGAAGATACTTTGATATGTGGTCTTCTGTAACTAATGAATAAATGGTTTTCATTAGATAGGGTACGAAGTGTGCTTGTTTTCTGTATATATGCAACTAGCGGGACAAATTTCAGGTCGTTCGTTATAAAAAGGCAGCTTTAGTAGCGGCTGGAAAGAATTTACTTTGGACGTCTTTATATGGTCAGGGATTTTTATTATTATTATCTCGGTACCTTCTATTACTGTAATATTATTTAATTTAATAAAGGAAAACGTTTGTACTCGATGTGCGGTCACCAAGGCTAACAAGGTCAATGTTTTCTTTGAAAGAATTTCTAGATTGAGTTGGTCGTTAGGCCACTTTTGTGACAAATAATTAAGTACTATATTTGTGTCCCAGGTAGAATCATACCTTGGAGCTGGTGGTCTCGATCTAAAAACGCCTTTCATGAAGCGTTTTAGTCTATCGTCATCTGACATAGCTCCGAGTAACAATGATAGTGCAGATTTATACGAATTTATTGTGCCGCACTTTGCACCGTTCTGAAACACTTGAGTTAGAAAATCGATAACGGTAGGAACAGATCCATCTAAATAATCAACAAGACGTTCCTTACAGTAACTTAGCCAGGCTTTTATGCATCCGTCGTATTGTTTGTACGTATTATCTGATAGTGAAGCTAACATTATATCAATTGATTCAGGTGTCATAGATTTTTTCGATAAAGCTTGCCTGATAATTTCATGGCAACCAGGATAAGGCTGTTGTTCAGGCTGTGTATCGATCTGAAAGGAGATTTCAATAAATGTCTATGAGGACCAAAATATAAGGAATCTGAAATGATCATGTTTTGTAACATGGGGAACCACGGTTGTGTCGGCCAGTGCGACACAACAACTATGCCCTCAGCTTTATCGCAAATAATTTTTTGTAACATTTTTAATATTAGCGAGAACGGAGGGAAAGCGTAGAAATATACATTTGACCAGGAGATCGTGAAAGCATCAACGGCCCAAGCACCAGGGTCGTTCTTCCATGAAATGTATTTAGAGCATTTTGCATTACACCTACTAGCAAACAAGTCGACGTTCGGCTCACCCCAGTATTCTACAATTCTTGTAAAAGCAGAATCACAAAGTTCCCACTCAGTGTCTATGAATTTATTACGTGATAAAGAATCGGCTTTGAATCCTTCGTGTTTATATATGACGCAAAAACTATCAATGTCCGCTTCTCACACCACTGCCATATGTTTCTACTTACTTCGTTTAAGTGGGGGAATTGAATACTACCCATCCTGTTTATACACGAAATGGCAGTTATATTGTTGATTCTTAATAACACTTCACAATCGAATAAATTCTTAGCACAAATTTGTAACGCAAAGAAAGCTGCCTTCATTTCGAGAACATTAATGTGTAAATGTTTTTCTTCATCTTTCCAAAACCCGTATGATTCAATGTCCTCGCTATAAACGCCCCAACCGCTCAATGACGCGTCTGAAAATATTTCTTTTCGAAACTGATTAAATCTTAAAGGATTCACTCCATCATCGATGTGATCGAGCCACCACTCGAAGTCCGGTTTGAGTAAGTTACTAGGCAAATTAATATTTTGGCCTTAACTAGTATCCTTGAGTAAACAAAGATACTTGTGGCGTTCAAACTGCTTTGTGTATATCCACCCATATTGTATGGCGGGGCTAGCAGAAGTTAAGAGTCCAATTAACTTTGCAAAGTCATACGCAATTTACACCTATTAAATTTTGAAAATTTAGTTATTGTTGTTTTAATAATTAATCTTTTATCGTCCGGTAATTTTATTGTCATATCTATGGAATCAAAAACGAATCCTAGAAATTTGCAAGTAGTCTTTGGGATAAGGCAGCTTTTTTCGTAATTAATCAAGAAACCAATTTTACCTAATATTTCTTTAGTGAGAGTAATATTATTGTGACATTCCTCGTATGTTCTGCCGACACAAAATATATCATCTAAATATATCACTGACATCATGTTGCTAGATCTTAGGTATTCCATAATCGGTTTCAATAATTTTGTGAAAACATATGGGGCGGTAGAGAGGCCAAAGGGCAGACAATTAAATTCGTACAAGGTGTTATTATACATAAAACGCAGATATTTCTTAAAATCCTCGTGGATGGGTACTAAGAAATATGCATCTTTCATGTCTATAGAAGCCATGTAGCAATTATTAGTTATAGGTTTAGAAGCTGTCCGATAATCCTCCATCTTAAAATGTGTAGTGTTTATAAATTTGTTTAAACATTTTAAATTGAGTATAAACCTTTTATTTCCATTTGGTTTTGGGATTAAAAATATACTCGATAAGAACTCACCTTCTTCATGAGTACACTCTGATATGGCATTAATTGCTAATAGGTTTTGTATACAGTTTATATATTCCGTATGCTCCTGTTTAGTTTTGGGATATGTACACGGATGGTCACAACGAAATGGAGTACAAGTGAAAGGTATTTTATATCCTCGCAACCAAGATAAGATGACAGGATCATCGGTTAACTGTATCCAATTGTCAACAAAATATCTCAGACGACTTGCGTATTTTACCTCCAAGTCTAGCGCTTCCTGTAGGGCCTCGTCGTTAACTGGTCCGCCGCCGACATCCCCCGTTGTTGAGATCCGCTGCTCGCTGCTGCTGCTCGGCCCTGGTTGTGGCGAGGCTTCCCTGCTTCGGGCTTGAATGGTGGCTTTCGAGGCAGGGTCTTCCAGTTTAAACGGCGGTCATTAAAGTTCTTCGGTGCCTTCACGAAGTTGTTTTTATTGAATATAGTAGACTTGTCGGGTCTAAGTTGTTTTAAGTCAGTTCCGGCCTTCTTTATTGATTTGGCCGTTTTAAGCTTCTCCGAGAGGTCCTTGCCAAATAAGTACTTGTCTCGTTTGGCTTCACAAACGGCTTCCTTTAACAAATCCAAATAGCAATAGCAAAGATAGCAAATCCGCGGCGCATATTTGTGTTGCCATGGTGGAGGTCGCATAACAATCGGCAAGCGTCACTCACCGGCTTCAGTATCTTGGTATGACTTTCTTTAGATATCAATAACTCAATGGCCTGATTGATAGCCGCTATGGCAATACCAACTTGATTTTGTTTCGTCATAAGCGAGAAGTCTCGTTTCACGTTAAGTACAGGAGCGACCAGCAAGTCGCAGTTCTCGGGTATTAGATAATCCTGAAGTATCTTATCTTTAGCTTCTTTAGGAAGGCCCTTTTTTTAAATTTCTTGCCACCTCGAAGCTACATCATTGTGGGTGGCCTTTCTGAAGGTGGTGTCAATCTTTGGTGCGTCGCCTAACAACGCGAGTACCTCTTGGTCCAATTCCGGCTCCTGTGTTTCAGCATCCATCGCCGGAGCCGCTGTGCTCGTACTAGGTTCCGACGTCTGGTTTTCTGATGCAGGAGTCTTGACTGGCGGTGACGTGGCAGGTACTGCTGGTACCTCAATATTGTCGGCAGCACTCGCGGCATTCGATGACGTCGTGTGAGGGGAGTCGTTATCGGAGTCTGTAACGAACGACTGTCTCGTGAGTCTCATTTTGAGGGTAGACTTAGCCCCAGTTGGACTAAGCGTATGGTTATGTGACAGAGATAGCCCAGATGACGTCTCGCATCACTGATAGAAATAATATTTCTTGAGTGTAGACTCATCCCCAGATACATTGAATGAAAAACATTACGTGACAGAGATAGTCCAGATGACGTCTCGCATCACTGATTGTGACAGAGATAGCCCAGTTGGCGTCTCGCATCACTAGTAAAGCAATTTGGACGGGAAGCATATATTTTTTTTTGTCGGGTAGTTAACGAAAATTGTTTGAAAATTTTCTATGCATGGTAAAGTAAATTTTCATTTAAAGAATGCATAAATGTACAACTAACCTGCTAAATTATTCGGCAATGGCGACGTTTTTTCGATTTTTCCGATATTTCGGCTTCCGGTTTTCGTATTTTTCTACGTATTTCTTCATAATCATCGTCCTTTTTACGTTTGTAAGATGTCTTCGGCATGATTTATCCAATTTTAAATTATATACGTTAGATAGAAATAATGAAAATGGAATCTAATTATCTAAATAACAGGACTTCTCCGTGAACGATACGTGCGAAGGGCTTGAGCACGGAAACACTGAATGAGGTAAGATGGCGCCGGCCGGCGCGGGAGTGCCGACCTGTGGAGTGTTGCCAGGGGGTTTTTTCAAAATCCCTACTACCTTTAAAAAACCGTGCAGGGCTGCAGCGTGGGAGCTCATCTACACCATGTTAAACCTAAATCGCAAAGAATGAAGCTGTGAAGTATAATTTGTTATTCTAATAGCTAATGGTAGAAATACTAGTCTTAGAAAAAGTATCTTAGAAAATGTTGCAGTGCATTTAACTATTGAGCAACATAAGTCTCGTTAGAGGTAAGGCCATTTGACCCACTGAAGCCGTTGTCTTTTAGTGAATAACCATTGCACTTCGCCAGGCACCCTCAACTCCGTGGAGTCTTATTTGACGACCTTCCTCCCGCCAGAGCACGCCAAGGGCTGCGTCATACACTACGGCACGTGGGAGTCGCTTGTGCACAGGTAACTATGGAATAAAAAACGTAGAATCTAAAATTAAGATCATTAGAAATGGCAATACCAAAGTTTTTGTTTATGTCACCGTAAGATTGTGAACATCGTTAGTTTATAATCTGACTCGTGACGAAAAATTGTGAACTGCAACTAACCGTTTACAATTTTACGTATTACATGTTATTTGAGTAGTTTATAATCTATCAATGTCAAATCATCAAATTACAATAATTTAAAAAAGTTGTTGAACGAAACTTGTTCAGTATCGTGAGCTAAACTACCCGAGAGGTTTTGCGTTATTGATCTAACATTTAATTGTATTACTAGCGGTCCGGTTTTCCCGTGGGAATAAGACATTTTCCCGTAAAAAGTATCCTATGTGTTAATCCAGGTTGCAAACTATCTCCATTCAAAATTTCATCCATATCCGTCGGTCGAGTACTTTAAGCTTCGCACTTTAAGCGTGAAGGCGGAACAAACATCCAAATATCAAAATATATTTTAACATTAAAATTTATAATATTAATAAAGAGAGCGCCGGTGGTCTAGTGGCTAGGGCCGCTGCCTCCCGTCCGGGAGACGCGGGTTCGATCCTCACAACGTACCAATGTGTTTTCGAATTCATATATACGTTTATTCGACGCTCTTACTGTGAAGGAAAACATCGTGATGAAACCTGCACACTACTGCGAAGAAATTCAAAGGTTGTGTGTGAAGTCGACCAATCCGCACTGAGCCAGCGTGGTCGACTAAGGCCTAATCGCTCTAATTCAGGTTAGGCTCGAGCCCCTCGGTGGGGACGTATACGAGCTGTTGATGAAACTTAATGTGATACAAAATAGTAATAATAAATGACTCCCTCTTTCGGCATTTTCCTGGCCTAATCGCCCTAATTCAGCGTAGGCTCGAGCCCCTCGGTGGGAACGTATTATTTTTGTTGATGAATATTAGTAAAAAAATTGTACCGTGTCTCAGCCTGGCGCACTACGACGAGCTGGGTCCGCTGCGCAAGAAGCTGTTCCCGCAGAGACTGCCCACCTTCACACCGAAACTCACCAGTCGGTATGTTATGGTTCTAATTTTCTTTTCCATCGTGTGAGTAGTAACTAAGCTCACATGAAAAAACACGAAAAAATATTGAGCTTATAAAATTAATTCTGGATCCGAAGTTCTACGTGAACTGTCAGCTGTTTTTCTAAGCCGTTGGTTAGAAGAAGGCTGCTTAAAGTTAAATGGTTGACTACAATAAATAGGTCGTCTTGAGTATCCGTCATTCAAAATATATGTATGTAATATGTATAGGTAGATATTAATTATATCCTTATTAATTAAGGACTAGAGCATGATTTCCTGGGATTAGTAGCAGATTGTTCTATTCGCAACTTGTCTCATGTTCTTTCATTTTTGAAGGAGTATTTTAAATTTATAAAATCGTGATTACGACTATTTTTTAAAAAGAAAAAAAATCTATGTTGATTGTTGACTTAGTATTTTTTCTTCTTTCTTATTAAGTAAATACTTTTTGGAATACAAAGTCCCAGATGAGTCGCGAACGAGATCAGTTGCGAATGGGATTATTTGCAACAACTTGATTTCCTTTTAAATCCATTTCCTGAATCGGTTCCAATGTACTATAACGGGCAAGAAATTCGAGCCCCTTTTGGGGCGGACGAGTATTGACCTATTTCCCTTTACAGCGGCATCCACTCGCGCTTCGGCAAGTGGAACGTCCCCTTCATGGGGGCGGACTCCTCCATCGTGTACCGCACCCAGCGCCATCTACACGACAAGGAGGAACAACGCCCGGTGCAGTTCAAGGCCTACGTGAAGCTGGGCGGGCTCGTCAGCGTCATAGGTACCTAACTGTATAATGTCCCTTTCAATAGCATCCGGCAGTAATGTAAACAAACCAATTTAAACACGATTACTTCGTCATTACTTACATTTGAGTATCAATCCTGATCATATTCACTTTTCAAGGAACCCAGATCCAGAAATGTATGGATGGATTGCGTGAAAGATGATATGTGTAAGAAGGGAGTGAATAGTGACGTGACGTCTGACAGGGATGAATGCAAGAAGAAAACATATTGCGCCGACCACAAATAAAGGGAACAGCGCAGGAGAATGATGATTCACATTTCAAGGAACCATAAATTCTTCTTATAATCATGTCAGCCTATTAACTTCTGATAGTTATTTTAATAAAAAATACTCGGACGACAAAACTTTCAATAATTTGTAAAACTGCCATATTAATTTTTTACTCATCAAAGTCTTGTCTTTGGAAAGTTAGTGTCAAAAAATTATCTTGTTTACATTATTGCCGGATTCTATTGAAAGGGACCTTACATTGTTTGTGGATTTTTTGCTCTTCGTAAAAAGTATCCTATGTATGTGTTAACACATGGTACGAACTATCTCCTTTCCAAATTTCATCCAAATCCGTTCAGTAGTTAAGGCGTGAAAGCGGATTAAACATCCAAATATATTTTCACATTTATAATATTAGTGTGATGCGATGGACAACCAACCTCACAAGCTTTAGTCACTGGTATCAATGTTTTAGAGCCGCCATAGGCCACTGTTCCGTAGCACGCAACCATCCTGCAATGTCCTAACTAAACTGGAAAAGTCTCACAAAGAGATTCATCATCATCATCAACAGCTCATATACGTCCCCACCGAGGGGCCCGAGCCTACCCTGAATTAGGGCGATTTGGCCTTAGTCGACCACGCTAACCCAGTGCGGGTTGGTCGACTTCACACACAACCTTTGAATTTCTTCGCAGGAGTGTGCAGGTATCATCTCGATGTTTTCCTTCACTGTAAGAGCGTCGAATAAACCCACCTATACACATGAATTCGGTCATAAAGCCTGTGATTTGGGTTAGGGGGAAATTCGTCCGCTTCGAATTCGAACCAGGGATGAGGTTCCCCCTTTGAAAAATAAATTAAACTGAGAGTTCGTTCCCCCAGGCGCGTTGTTGGCGGGCGCGGTGCTGTTCGTGATGTCCATGACCAGCATCACCAGGAAACTGCTGCTCGACTACCCCAGGTAAATCTACTTCATATATACTTTTCATCAAAAAAATCGAAACACCTTGCAAGATTATGTTTTGTAAGGAATAACAGAAAAATGTGTATATTTAGGATTACACACACACAATATACACACTTTTCAACAATACAATACAATATATATATATGTATTGTTGAAAAGTGTATGTGTAAAGTGTTGAATGTATATTGTGTGTGTGTATTCCTAAATATACACATTTTTCTGTTATTCCTTACAAAACATAAACTTGCAAGGTGTTTCGATTTTATATACATGCACATATATGCACATATATATATATATATATATATGTGCATGTCTTATAATGTGTTGTTGTGTTAGGGTGTTTTCGTTCGGCTGGGCGTCGCGCGCGGGGCCGACGGAGGAGGTGATGGCCAACACCTACTACAAGTTCGAGCTGTTCGGCGCGGGCTGGGCGCGCGGCGCCGACCCGGGCAGCGCGCCCGACAAGGAGATCGCCGTCAAGGTGAGCAACGCACTAAACGCGATATTGCAATCAAAAAATAAATCGTAAAGGGAGAATATGCATAAAAATATTATCATAGTTCGAGATATAAAAGTATACAAAAATTGACAGTCAAAACAGAATCGAAATTGATCAACTTTGAATCCTTATACCTTTGTTTCTGAGCAAGATATTAAAATATTTTTATCTGGCACGTAAAATTTTTCGATTATTGAATAAAAAAAAAATATTGTTCATAATAATATTCCCTATTGCCCATTGTCTGTTTAATGAGTAATGTGCGCCCAGGTGTCGGGCATGAACCCCGGCTACGGCGGCACGGTCTCCGCGCTCGTGTACTCCGCCATCACCGTGCTCAACGAGAAGGAGAAAATGCCGAAGGAGTGAGTCATTTATTATTATTATTATTTTGTATTACATTAAATTTCATCAACAGCTCGTATACGTCCCCACCGAGGGGCTCGAGCACATTGAATTCAGGTGATTGGGCCTTAGTCGACTACGCTGGCCCAGTGCGTGTTGGTCGACTTCACACACGACCTTAGAATTTCTTCGCAGGAGTGTGCAGATTTCATCACGATGTTTTCCTCCACCGTAACAGCGTTAAATGACGGCTGGCCGGACTGGGCCGTAGCCCAGGTAGTAGTGTATCTGCCTCCGACGCACAGGGTCGCGGGTTCGAATTCTGCCCTGGGCAAACAATTGTGTGATGAGCACTTGTGTTTGCCTTGTGTCTGGTTGTTGTTTATCTATATAAGTATGTATTTATCTATTTATGTATTGTATATCAGCTGTCTGGTTAGTTTGGGATCAGATGGCCGTGTGTGAAGATGTCCCCACATATTTTTTTTTATATAAACGTACATATGAATTCGAAATTTGAAAACGCATTGGTACGTGGTGGGGATCTAGTCACTAGACCATCGAATGGTGGTATGATGGTTATAATGATATGGCGATGATGAGCGTGCTAGTAGTGACGAGTTGCGTTGTTGCAGCGGCGGCGTGCTGACCCCGGGCGTGGCCTTCCGCGACACGTCGCTCGTCAGCAAACTGTTCGACAAGGACATGAAGTTCGAGGTCGTTCCCCCCAAGTAATGTCACACCACACTACCAGACCCACCTACTTATCTGTCAAATAAACGGCGGCGCTAGTAGCCATACAAAATTGCATTTCAACAACGACACACACACACACACACACACACACACACACACACACTTCAACAACGACACACACACACACACATTGCAAACAACACACACGCGCATACACATAAATACACACACACACGCGCATACACACATCATCATCATTACACATTTTTATTGTTGACATTTCTATAGTAATGGTCGTAGTTGCAATTTTGGTCGTTTCACAGATGCGGTGGTAGGTCCGTACACGGCTTCCGGACAACATCTCGAAATAACGTCGGGGGGTTCTGGCTCGTTCATACATTAGGTTGCCACGTACCCTATTTTCGGTATTTAGGTTCTATTGATGCCAGTGTTAGATTTTTAGTACCAGGAACTGAAATGACATATAACCGATAAGTATCGGTATTCATGCTTGAAATACCAGTAAATGACGGTTTTAATTTCGGTTACGCTATCATACATGCATTCTCGAAAGAAAAGTGCTCAACAAATGCATCCAATCATCAATCACACTTACCCAAATGAAAAGCGTGTCTAATCGCAGCACAAGACGAGCTAGTTTTATTATATTACCAAAGATCCGAACTATGTGCGGTAAGCGAATGTTTACTTACGGCGGTGCACAAATGTATATAACCTACCTTCAGAAATTAAAAAAAAAGATTATCTCGCTCAGTTTAAAATTAAACTAGCCAATCATATCATAAACGATTTTTAAATATAAAATTTGTTATTGAGAGGAAATTTAGTGATTATATTGTGTAATTGTATGAACCTGTTGTTTACTAATGTATAGTGCGAACGACCGTTACAAATTTACGTTTATGTTCTGTTCTCATGTAAGTGGCTTTTGTCTTTTATGAGAATAAATGTCTTTAAATCTAATTTCGGTTCCTGGTACTGGAAAAAAATCTAGTATCTGTATCAATATATATCGTAGTAAACAACACACATGGGAAGCTTGGACAAATTCTAAGTTGTCCAAGATGGGAAGATATTATGGGAAATTAAAAATTTGCAGAAATTCCAATATTACACAATCCCCCGCTTACCTACAATTCTTTCAAGATGTTAGCCGGTCTTCTACGTAAGGTTTATTTAATTGTAGTCAACAGAATCTTAATCTTATAATATTTACTCTTTCTACTAAATTTATATTTAGCTCATCTTGTCATTTCTGACCATTACGAATTCGTCGGCCAAACAAAAGACGGATCAGTTGCAATAAAAACTGTCATGCAAAAAAGCTGCTTCCATACTTATCTAGCAATAAAACCTTCCGATTATCCAATCATTATATAAAGGAATAGAGGCCGTACGTTTACTAAAATGACAAGATTAGCTTTAATTTTACTTAGGTATAGTGTCTGCTAAAACCAGGAACATTATCTAATAAACTTATTCTACAAACGTTCCTAAGAATATTTAACTATACATTCTAATCTATGCTTTTATTTATACTAAGTATAGTCTTTCCGAAAAAATAATAATGATTATAAATAACATAATAAAAACCGACTGTGTGATCATGCATGTGGACTCCTTAGCCGTACTATAGTTGGGTTATTATAAAATGAGTTCTGACAGCTGCAAAATTTTTCATACGACGTTAACAACTATTTTTTATAATATTCAGTTTAAAAACCATAATAGCTAAAATTTTAAAACAAAGTAACTTCACCCCTTATTATATCATTAAACAGTATGTAATTTTAATTAATTAATAAATAAATAAACGAAATAAAATTAAAAAGTTTTTCAAATTTTAATCTGTCACAGCTTGTCCTATAGTCACCCAAGTTTAAAGACTAAAATGTTTTGAAAACCATTCCAAGGGCATGAAAGAATGCAGTATTATTTGCTGTCGACCTTTGTATATTAAACACGCAAAGTTTAGTCAGTGCAAGAATATAAAACGCACTTTAGAAGCTTTAATATTGTGCCTAGTGCTGCCATCTATGGCGCCGTGTAAGAAGTTTTTTAACTAGCCATATTTATAACCAACAGAACTAAGTAGCAATAATATTTTTGTTCATGCTATGCTACTTAACTATAATTGTTTATATTTAGCACAAAGACACCCCTACGTCAAATGGATCCATTTTATTATTATTAAAAAGATAATATTTTTTTCAGTGCCATTCCGTGACACTAACATGGATCTCTGTGTTTTGTATTCGTAATGCTAATTGTTCGCTCGTTCAGCCGATAGATGGCGTTAGGGGTTATATCATTTTAAGGTTAGTTTTTTTTTTGTTTTACATAGTGGTGTTGAAGTGTTTATTATATTGAATTATTTATATTATAAGAAGTAGATATTTATATCTTGTTACTTTTAGGGTTATTATTGGTTTTAAACATGTATTTTCATAAGCAGTAATTCATTATTATTTTTCATTATTGTCAAATTCTTGTGGTGATATTAATAACGGTGCCTTTCTAATAAAATGTAAACATAATAACTTCTTTTATTTAAGTTAGTATTTTTTCTAAAACAACGCTTTCCTATACAACTTATGACTAAAATCCGACGTCTTTTA
The DNA here is from genome assembly GCA_951230895.1 of Carpatolechia fugitivella. Classification (NCBI taxonomy): domain Eukaryota; kingdom Metazoa; phylum Arthropoda; class Insecta; order Lepidoptera; family Gelechiidae; genus Carpatolechia; species Carpatolechia fugitivella. The sequence continues at coordinate 16,643,605 of OX579656.1, forward strand.
ATTTGGAACATTGCAATGCAACGTGTCGCCATCTAGGTAATAGTTTGTGATATATTTTATTTCGCAATAATATAATGCAAGATGTATCTAACTCATGGTTCCTTTCACAGATCACGCAATATATCGTTATATAGAAGTAAGACCACTATAGACCAACACTATTGTGTACTACTGGGCCCCGTTTCACGAAGCAACAATTTACTAGTAACAAGTTACAATTTGATATTCATTGCGTAGCCTATTCGCCTTAACTGTTAGCATTTATCGTTTTGTCTCATTATCTACGCAATGTACATCAAATTGTACTTGTAATTTGTAACTTGTAGCTTCGTGAAACGGCCCCCTGGGGGCAATAGAGAATATGCATAATTTTTGTTTTTAGTTTTTTTCATAGTTCATCTGAAAGTATACAAAAATGGAATACTGATAGTCAAAACAGAATCGAAATTGATCGAGAAACAAACTAGATACAACATTAAACAAATATATCTGTCCGAAAACAAAATTTTCTATGTCGGATGTATGGCCCGCGTGACATAATATGACGTCACATGTCACGTCGGACCTCTCTGTCTAATAAATTTTATAAAATAAATTTTTATGAGTTATGAATTAATCATCAACTTGAAGCCTTATAACTTGGTTTCTGAGCAAGATATTTGAAAGATTATTTTTTATGTGTTTATATAAAATTATTTTGTTAAAAACTTAACGGACAAACTAAATATAAAATATATATAACATATACCTACTTACTTTGACAATATTTTATTATCCTACTTTGTACACACTCAAACACACGAACATTATAGTCACACACATACACAAACACACACACAAACACACACACACACACACACATTAATTAAACTTTGCTTTTTAAAATGAAATATAAGATGTAAATATAATAGACAAATATAAATGTTCACATCCAACGAGGAAGAGGCTGATATCCCACAACACAGGGAATCTTAGTGTGGGGATCAGTGTGCAACTATTGTTAAATTTGTTTGTTTTTAGTCAATAAAGATTTTATTATTTATTTATTTATTATTTATGGAACTCAAAATATTCGATTAATTGATTTAAAATAATTGTGCATATTCCCTATTGCGTAAGATGGCGGACAATGGCTAATATAGGCAATGGATTGTGGCGTGCAATGGCAGTGTTGTCAGTTTTGTCAAGCACACATCCAAGGAGTCGTGGCGTAGCATGGCCGGTGGTGTTCACACAGTGGCCCATTGCTCAACCGCTGACCGAGTGTTATAAATAAATAAATGATATTGTCTTAGAACAATAAAGAGACTTTCAAGTAGCTATATCAACCTGAGTCTCTGAAGCTCTTCCGGCGTCTGTGTTTCCGGAGTCTTATAATCTTGGTGTATTCAAGGCAAGAGTGAATAGGCATCTTTTGGGTGAGCGTGTATCATCTTCGACCTCGTCATCACTTTCCATCAGGTGAGGTGAGACTGTGGTCAAACGCGAACCTATTTTATTTTATTTATTTATTTATTTGTTATTAGTGACACTTCACATAAACACATCTTAAATAAGTGACATTAAAATTATACATAGCCAATAACGAAGATCACATATTACATAGGGTAGGGAGAAAGTTTTTTTTTTATTCGATACAAAGAAAGAAAAGAAAGACAAAGAGGGACCTTTATAAAAGTGATTCTATATAAAATTCATAGTAATTAGTAATATGTTTCGGGGTGTGGGGGGTAAGTATAAAGGTGTATGTGCTGTGTATGTGGAGGGTGATTGTGTAGTGAGTGTAAGGATGGAAGAGAGGGAGGCCAGCCCTACGCAGATGAATGCTTAGGATCGGAAGTCCACTAGCCTCTAAAAAAAAAAAAAAGAGTCAGCAATAGGGGATCGGACTGTTCACCATATTTTATGAATTTACCATATTTTATGAATCATTTTTATAATATAGATTAGTAGCAGACGATTCGCAAAGAATAAAACAGAATCGGTTGAAAAACTAATTTACAGTGATTTTTTAAAATTTCAATATGTTGTCTCTTTCAAAAACGATTTTTTGTATGGAGATTATATGACGCTACTAACAAATGACGTCACAAGTGGGTATGTGCCTCTCTGTCTTATCTTGAATTTCAATCCTTTATAACTCGGTCAATTTTAAAGATAGAGCAAAAATTATTTTAGTGTTTGTTCTATAGCAGAAACTAAGAAGTTTGGATTTATAAAATAAAAAAAGTAGTCCGATCGATGAGGGGTTAATAAAACTTCGACCATGAAAATAGATATTATAATTAATTTAATGACACATCAGTAAGCAGCTTTACAATGTACACGCACACGGACTTACACGTTTTATATACACTCTCATATTACTGTACATCGCAAGAACGGCTTGAATAAATTAAACAAATTGAGCTTTGGTCACAACAAAATAAAGTAGAATATAAATAATTAAATTAAATCACGCCGTGTGGTGACGGCAGAGTAGAATACATTTGTCACCAACCCCTACTCTTCCCGTGGGTGTCGTAAGAGGCGACTTAGGGACTACACATTGAACAGGGAACGGGCAGCAGCGCTCTCTGATACAGTAACCTTTTAATCTGCGATCTCCAACCCGCCTGCCAAGCGTGGAGATTATGGCAAAACCAAACACTCAAGTGGAGGAGGCTCATAGTCCAGCAGAGGACTGTAACGGGCCGTTGATTTTTGAAATTACATTTTGAACGAAACGACGTTGGGGGCATCGTCAACTGCTCATTTATGTCCCCACCAAGGGGTCTCGCTTGGGTTGTTTAACTATATTTTAAACGAAAATTAGGTATAAATTGAGGAGATTGATGAATGTGAATAAAACGAAACTAGTACATACAGGAAAAAGGTATGGCTTTGTGTATGTAAATTATTATATAATTTCACCTCTAAAGAATGGTAGTTCTGGTTTTAACTTACATGGTAATTAGGTATTAATTTACAAGTTTTATTCATAGTTTTTAGTTTTGAAATTCAACATTCTACATTTTTCTAACTGTAATCCAGACCAGCTTTAAAAAAAAATAAAAGCTAACAGCTGAAAGCTGCAAGGTGGCCGAAACTATACTTAATAGAAAAACATTGTAAAAAAAATGATTTTTTTCGCATATAAAATAAGCATCTGTTGTCATTTAGTAATATGTAGCTCACAAATCGAGTTACTTTAAAAAAAAAAACCTCAGTTTGCCATATCTGACATCACACAAAGTAATTTTCAAAAGTGAGAAAAAAAAATAGAGTATCTATTATATGTATTTAAATTAAACTCAATGCATGCGTATTTTAATTTGAAGTCGTACAGGTTAATCTCATATTTTATATTAAATTATTTTTTTATATTACAAATGTACATAGGTACTTATTAAACAGATTACGTCTGTTACGTAAATGTACAGTTAGGCCTACATTATTTGTTAACAGTTTTCAAATGGCTTTGACTTCAACATTATTATTATCTACACACCCTTACTTAGCTAAGTACTGAAGTTCTTAGTTTTCGCTTATAATAAATAACAGGTTATCTCGATTTAGGAAAATATTAAATCTTACAATCGCGTTACAACTGATTGTCTTTTCTAGCAGTATCAATAAAATATTGTTTTCTGCGTTGCTGTTATTCCCGCCATCGGCTCCAAAATTAACTTTTTATTCCCATCAGTTCCCGAACGTAATAACGTTTTTATTTATAGCTTTAAAATAATGGAAAAAACTAATTTACAATGTGCGCGCACGAGGAGGAGTTGCGTCCGCGCCTCGTGCTGTAGGTGCTGGTCAGCTGCGCCTTCCGAGACGCCAACGATGATCAAGAACACGTGACTCGTTCCCCTGAGTGTGTACAAGCGTTCGCTAGCGAATTATTTACAATGTTAAAAATGATGAAAATTTTAAATGTCGACAAGCTTTATCAACTATTTATGAAGGGGGCAGAATCATTTGGGGGCTGATGGGAATAACTCTTTTGTCGGTTAGAAGATTTAAAAAACTTCCAACTTGTAGCCTGGCGAATATAAACAGCTTCAACAACAGATGGCAGTACTCTTAATGGAAATTAGTTTAATAAGTTTTCATTAAATTGCGATAACCATTTACATTTGTCAGGTTTATTCATACAGCCAGCCACAAATAAACCGTCAACATTTCCACAGAACCCAGTCACATCACAAACCATCATGTCACTGTATTTAACTAGACTCCCTGCTATTTTCACTAGATCCAATAGTACTGGCGGAAGTGGTAGGGGGCGCTTCTGGAGGCCCAATTAGCCCTTCTTTGATCCGCTTTTTCTGCTTCATCCGTCTATTCTGAAACCATATCTTGACTTGCGTCTCGTTCAGTTGCAGAGCCGACGCTATTTCTATCCTCCTCGCTCTCGTCAGGTATTTGTTAAAGTGAAATTCTTTTTCCAATTCTGTGAGTTGTTTGTTGGTGAAGTTGGTTCGGCCAGTGTTGTTGAGGTTTAGAAGCGGGTTGGCCAGCATCTGGGAGCCGGAGGGGGTTCTGAGGCTGTCTTGAGGACTGCCAAGGACGCCCTGGGTCACGAAGTCTGGTGGAGGAATCATCAGTTTTGGACCTGTGGAAGAAGAATGGGTGAGTTTTTTTTAAATTTCTAAATTCACTTATGACAATTTTATTTGCGGTTAATTTCAATATCTTTAGGTAAGATACTACGATCATGATCGGATCAGATATTTATTGTTTACGGAGGAATCGAAAGATTTTGTGAAAATACAGAAAGTGTATCGAAATAGTACTGTACACAAACTCAATTCTCCCATTCATTGAATTCAGCAAATTCGCATTGTTTGTTTGCAAATATTTATGTTTACCAAAACTGCTCAATACTGGGATTATTATAAAAAAACCACTCGTGAGAGCCAAGTGACAGGTGTCATTTTTTTCTAAACAAAAACATAGCTTAGATAAAAGATATTTCAATATTGGAGCCCCCGCTGCGCGTGAGTGGCCAGCTCGCGTGTTCTTAGCTTTCAAAAGCATCAAAACTTGACATTTATTGTACAGTAACAGGAGATCTATTCTGCTGCTAAACTGCTTCGTAGCATTACTAACTGGAAGAGGCTCTCTATTTGACGTGTCTGGGCTTTGTAGATTTTATGCGATATTGGCGATATCTCCACCAAATGTTTTTAATGTAAGTCGTAACCTATAAACGTAAGCACGGAATAGACTTACATTTGTAAAAAAATTGTTTAAAATTTAAAGTTCACCGTCGTCGGTGGTAGAGTGGCTGGGGCTGCTGCCTCCCATACGATAAGCTGCGGTTCGAACCCCACCTTGAATCAACGTGTTTTATGCTCCGTGGTTTTATGAATTCCGAACTCTTAGTTATTTAGACGTTTTTACGATGGAAGGCTGCACACTTACGAGGAAATTAAAAAGTTGTGTCGTTATGCGTGAAAAAGTTAACCAGCACGCATTGGTCCAGCAGCGTGTTTGTGGGTGACTACATCCTAATTCAGTGTAGTTTCTAGCCCTTCGGTGGGGATGAAGACTAAGCTGGATAATACTACAAATCTATAGCTACATTGCGTAGCCAATCGATGCGCTTAGGTTTTGTAAAATTTAAAGTAAAACTAAGCTAAGTTTAAGCTAAAACTAAGTGAAGCGATCTGAAAAGCTTCTTTCTATCGCGTTTCCGCGTTGATGAGTTTGGTGTGAACCTTACAGTTTCTTTGTTAAATACTCACATCATAATATGACATCTATTTATTCAGCTCAATAGTTTTGAGTAAAAATAAGCATTGTGCTGCGCCAGGAAGTGTTTTTTGTATGTAAATATTGGATTAGTGTAGTCCAGTACGCTGTTGTTCGCTTATGTTTGTGGACGCAGGTAGATGATTCGGATTTCAATTGTTTGTTTTTACGACAAAACCTTCAAGTTTTAACCATACAGGTGTATAGATTCTACTCACTTCAATTTAGATTATATAATGATTATAGTGTACTCCGTGTTTCATTAGTTTTAGTGGCAGAAAGCAGTTTGTTGAGATAAACTTCATTGGAGAAAATCGTGAAAAACGTACGACATCAAAAGCTACAAATATTACAAGATCTGTTCCGCAGGGATCCATATTGGGACCAATATTGTTTATTCTATTGATAAAATAACCTGATTGACTTTATAAATACTCAATCCCTAAAGTCGAAGTCTTTGTGGATGACACAAAACACTTGCCTAGGTTATTTATTACTACAATACATACGAGTACATCCATCATACGACATTCTTTAGTTGGATTTGTAATAAAAATAACGTAACGCCTTTAAATGAATATAAGTAAATTCGGCAATTCTTAAAATAAAAGTAGTTTTTCATAGGCTTAATGTTTTTGCGTTATTTATTCCAATGACGACAGTTAACTTAGTAAATATTAAGAAATACGTGTCATGTGCAGCTTGCAACCCCTTTCGTTGTACGTGATCACATCGCGGGCCATGTCCGATGTCCTCGATAATCCCGGCTCATTGACAGGATGACCAGCGCTGATTAATTACCTACACGGCGTGTGTCCTGTTATTGGAACAGAATTAATTAAAGGGGAACGTGTTGACGAAGGGTTGAAGGAATATTTTCTTTATTAACTTGTGATGAGATTTGAAGTTTTTTTAGATTCTAAACAGATTTTGAGCGTCGGTGTTCAAGGTTCCTGCTTGCGAAACGAAGCCCATCGCTTATTATTACGTTTATTACAGCAGTAAAAAAAGTACTTATATGTACTTATTAATATGTGTATTTCACGCTCTTGCGGTAAAGGAAAACATTATGCTACTTGTACACGTCTATGAAAAAAATCAATGGGTGTGTGAGAAGTAGATGAATTGCATTGAGGAAGAATGATCGTGCCCTATCTAATAAGGACATATTGTGACTGTCTTCTCAGAAATTATCTACTTTTGGCCAACGTGGAAGTCAAAGCCATAGACTTCGAACCTGAGTCGATAGAAATAAGCAAAACATGACATGCATAGTTAGAGTTATGCCTAGCTCAGTGCATATTTGTGTGGTGTCTCTTCAAAGATTTCTGATGTGCGTCGCCTCGCGCAGGAGTCGTCACTCTGAGTGTCTCTTCTCATTAAGTCCGCGCCTGCTATTGTATTCATCAACATCAACGGCCCGTTACAGCCCACTGCTGGACTATGAGCCTCCTCCACTCAAGTGGAGGGTTTTGCCATAATCTCCAAGCTTGGCAGGCGGGTTGGAGATCGCAGATTTAAAGGTTACTGTATCAGAGAGCGCTGCAGCCCGTTCCCTGTTCAATGTGTAGTCCCTAAGTCGCCTCTTACGACACCCACGGGAAAAGTAGGGGTTGGTGACAAATGTATTCTACTCTGCCGTCACCACACGGTGCACGGCACTGCTATTGTATTACGCTGTGGTATTTATTACCTCTGAAGTTTTTTAGTTCAAGCAATCATTCGTTTTAAACAAAGTTTGTGACAAGATGCAAGGAAGATACAGCCAGTGCAGCTAGAATACTTAATTAAAAGTCAGTCAGCCGACTGCATATAATTGTCAGAGCTAACATTTGTGACCAAGGTTCTGTTTGCCATGTTTGCATAGCGCCTCACTTCACTGCATATTTATGGTGCACCGTCCCGCAGTTCCATCGTAAATTTTATGTACCCTAAGGTTGCCTGTAAGAAATTGCTGCCTTAGCAATAAGGCCGCCAATCTATACACCCCTATTTCTTTCTCGATGTACCGATTATTTATTTGCATGCAATAAAATATATTCTATTCTATTATATCTACTGTAAGTATTAATCCAACGCAATGTTTACGACATTTATCAGGTGGTGATTCAATCATTATAAATAGCATTCTTATCACTAACAATCTTATGAGCGCGATAAGAAACATGAGTACTAATTTTTTCTATTTTAATTTAGTTTTATTTTATTTCGTGTGACACGTCCCTGGCTAAAACTCATATATAAAAATATCGCAGCGAGTGCTTTGGGCTTCGTTTGCGAAAACTAGCCAGTATGAAATCTAGCTATTACTTCTCTATCTTCATCTCCGTTGGTCTCCAACCTTCATCCGTCGTCAGAGCAAATAGTGGTCCATTTGTTTGCGCTTGAGCAATGCCCGCTTGGATTGCGAGCACTCTTTAACTCAGGTGGTTGTGCCCACTGTCGCAGACGGTACGAAATGGAATCGCTATAACTTGCTGTCCGTTTATTTAAATGTGCTGCTAACAGCTTCCGTAGCCGAGCGGTAGAGTGGGCTGGCACTAGGTTTCGGGTTCGACTCCCGGTGAGGACACTGGTCAAACAAAAATCTCTTTATGCGACTGTCCCTGGTTTGGCAAGCTAAATTACCCTATTTATTACTATATTGCAAGCTGAATTACCTGACTTTCCTTAAAGTAAAATGCTTCCGTGATTCGGAAGGCACTTTTTGTCAATCGTTCTACACTTGCCAGCTCTGGACGGTATATACGAGGCGGTCTCATGATGGGATTCATGTGCAGTACAATAATATCTTTAGACATCTTATGGGCCTAAAGCGTTATTGTAGCGCCTCTGGTATGTTTGCAGAGGCGCGACTGAACACGTTTGATGCCATCCAGAGACACCGCATCGCTAACTTCATGTTCAGGGTTGGGGAGTGTAGTAACATGATCATAAGGGAGCTGACGGGTTGCATCCAAACAAAATGTACGAACGCTGGCTAGCGATTGCAGTCTAGTATGTATTTTATTTTTTTATTGTTTTTTAATCTAACGGAAACAGTCGTTACATGAATCATTCCACTGGCCTTCAGCGGCTGTAACACCAAGGTTTGTGAGGTCGGTTGTCGACTTTATAACCCATACGTTAAGACGAACTCCATACTTTTATGCGATTGCTTGAATTTGAAACAGTGGGAATGCGTTCTAATTTCAAACAGCGCGTCGTCGTCGTCGCCGCCGGCCGCTGCGCACACGCAGCTCAGTACAATATTGACAAAAGTTATTTAAGGCTGTAGTGCTTATAGTCTGTATTGGTTGTTGTGGAGAAAAATAATTTATCTATTTGAATTTCAGCATTATTCTTTGCTTTTTCTTAAAATTCATTAGGTAATATTGAAAGCTTTGTCTCTAGCCTGCGAATGTGTTTTTATTCTCTGCTACGTAAAAGTGCTCATTATTATAGCTGCGTGCGAATTATATGTAGGTATTTAGGCTATATACAGCAAAATCAACTTACGCTAGAACGTTTCAAATCAAGTTTTTCCTTCTGTTCAACTTAGCCAATGCATCAATTTCTTTGTTTTCTCCGCTGCTACGACAGTGCGTGCTGTAGCTAATCGGCTACGAGTGCTACGACTGACTGCAAAAATTTTAAACTTCCAAATTTATCTCTTCAAAAACAGTTTGTCGCGCTGCAAAACGATTCACATCAGACAGACTATTTTTTTTCGGACAGGCACAGGTTGCAGCTCTGTACAGCCGCAGCCTGCGACCGTCTCTATTTGTGTTGTCTGTGTGCTGTAACTCAAGACGCGGCGACATCGCTAATCCATTACGCGTCGGCAAATGTTTGCGCAAGCGGGGATTTTGGGCTCGATTGCGTTTGCCGACGACTGACACCGCGCAGCCGACCGGCCGGTGTTGCGCAGATGGTAATTTATACTAAGCATTTATTTTTTTCTAGATCCGAAACGAAAGAGTTATCGAAACATTCTAGGCCCGAGATTTCGGGCTTTTGGTTTTCGGTAATCCGGTTCTGTTAACCGGGCGGCTATATTTTGCTTGTATTAAATTCTGGCGTTTCCGAATCGGAATGAACCAATAAAGCAGGCCTATGGACTGAAACAGTCCGAGTGCGCTCCATTTCAGTCGAAGTCTAAATTATAGTGTTTTTTTAGTAGGAAGCCCATTTTATTTCAGTTTAACATTTCTTAAAACTGGAAAAAGAGAAAATCTGTAACGGTACTTACTGTAACGGTTTTGGTGGAAAAATAAGAGTGATATTAGTTACACAAGACTTTGGTAAATCTCAAACTCGTCAAAAAAATATTTTATTCCAGAAATTTATGTTAAAATTACCTCTTTGGTAAATGAGACAAAAGACACAAACTCTACCCTTTTACCACCTTTTACTTCTATTTGCGGCATTACGTGACAATGCGGGTGGCAATCCATAACGTCCCGTCCATCCCGACCGTCCGAATTAAGACTAATTCAATCAACCCAATTGTACCACTGGCTGTACACATGTACTCTCCGTCAACGCCCATGAAAAAAATAACATTCGAATTTCGAACAATTCGGATGTCAGACGCTTGACAGCTAGGGGAGCGGGAAGCGCACCGATTGGTCGGAAATTGGACAATACGGCAGATGCGCTCGAATTTTATTTTTTCCAGTCAGCCATGTTTGCTCAAATTCTTTACGAAAAATGGGTGTTATAAAAAACTTGTTTTATTGGAGTTTTTGTCGCAGCTGAACGTTTCAATTTGGCGTGAAGTGAGTTGACAGGAGATGTAGCGATACTGTAGCGATAGCATACATGTATTAAAAGGTAAATAAGGGTGCAATGCCACTCGTAACCGAAGTTATAATTATACGATGGTTTGATACGGTCGCGAGGATGGCATGATGTATCGTTTTTCATTCGAGTCAGAATTACAAATTAATTTTATGCTCGAGCTGCGGCCGAGTAAAATAACATGTTTTTAATTTGTTGTAAAGTAAAATTTATTACGTTTTCAAATAGGGAATATCAACAAGCAACACATTACATAGATAAATAACACTGTTAGCGAATGATGGGTCTGCTAAGTCCTTCGTAGACTACATTTTTATGTACCTACCTACTTACTTTGAAGTAGCCTTTCTTTCGTTCCAGTACTACAAAGTGATTATTGGTAAAAAAAAAAACTTTTTTCCAATATGGCGGCTTATTTTTAATAAAAGTGCAGTGTGTGTGACCGAGTCAATTGACGGCCAAAATTGGCCGTGTGCTTGAATCAACTGATACAGATAAGCATGTAAGCTTTGGAGCTTAGATAGCGAATTATTATGCGTTTATTAATGTCACTCGCGTGATAACATGGAGTGGAAATATTGTTAAAGGCTGTTCGAATTGTGTATTTTTATTAATGTTCCTCATAAACATCATATTATTATGAAGGAAGGTCGCTGGTGGTGGCTGGATGAGGAAAGCGGGTGATCGTGCGCTTTGGCATGCCCTTGGGGAGGCAGCAGTCCAGCAGTGGACTGCAATAGGCAGATTGATTGATTGCGTTGAAAGTCTGTGACTGACCTCATAATCCCTAGAGTATTTGTTATTGAGCCGCTAAAAGTCACATACCTGATTCATAAATGTAACGACTATACAGGGTGGCCCGATTTAGATCAGTGTGGGTAACTCGCAAACTATAAAACATAGAAAGATCTATTCTAAGGAACCATGTCATCGATTTTACTGGTAAAGCAAACTGCATTTATCTAAATGGGCCACCCTGTGTACTTCCGTAGATCTTTAAGGGACCAAACCGACACGGCTTATTAAAATGCTTTTATATAGAAGTACCTAGGCGATCGTCCTACTTTTTCGAAAAACTCCTGCTCAAACTTGTTGTTATCAAACTGGGGAAAATCTCACAATAAAATAAATTATGGCAGTGTCCTCTACCCCAAAATCTCCGGGTCGAGAGTATATTATAAGATAAAATTTAATATTCTAACCAATTTGACGGCCACGTAGCCTAGTTGGTACTACCAACTTGGTAGTACACCTGCCTGCGAAGCATAGGGTCGCAGGGTTCGAATCCCGCTCAGGGCAAACATTCGTGTGATGAGCAATTGTGTTTGCCTTGTGTTTGGATATTGTTTATGTATATATTATGTATGTATTTATCTATTTAAATAATTTAAGTATTCAGCTGTCTGGTACCCATAGTACAAGCTTTGCTTAGTTTGGGATTAGATGGCCGTGTGTGAGATGTCCCCACATATTTATTTATTTATTTATCGGGTCCAAAAACGATGGTTCTATCATCGATCGACGCGTTTACAATATTTTAGGCGATATAATATTTTTCTACCCACGGCCGAGTGGTGATCCGTCATCCGGCTGTCGGCCGAATAATGCACAAACACGGTTCCGGATATATTAACATTAGCGATGCCAAAGGAACCCTGTTGAGGGACCCGCGATTTGCTTCTGGATTATATTTTCGGGATTTATTTTTGAAGTGCATAAATATTAGTTAGAATGTCGTTAAATCGCAGTATATAACTTGAGAGAGGCTCAGCAATCATAGTACATATTAATAAAATTCATTGCTATTGCTATGTGGAAACGAGAATGAGGAAGACAATGATTTGTGGTGGGTAAGGTCTTGCATGATGCTGTCCAAAAGAATATGAATAAACTATATCTTAAAATATAAAAGCCTGAAGAATCATGACAAGGAAAGCCGCTCCTGTTTATGGAAAAAGGTTGTGGCCCAGCAGCCTTCACGTCAGGTCCGCTGGCACGATGAAGAAAGTAAAATGGTAGCGTGGCAGAAAACAAGGTCCAGGCAGGACTGGACCACGGATCCAGAGATGGGCGTAGGAAAGTGGTAAAGTGACTCCAAAACGTTGCACAAAGTCGGTTTTTATTTGTGGGAAGTTTTAAAAGAACACTTTCAGGAATTACTTTCAGCCGAAACGAATGGATTCGAAATTTGAAAATAATGATGAAACTACTAGCACTAAAAACAAAACAGCAGGAGAAGGTAGGATAGCAGCCCTGCTACAAGGTGAAGAAGAAGACGATCATCATCATGTCAGTCATAAGATTTCCGATCTAAAACATAACTGTGAATACATGCCCTTGTAGATACTCGGCTGAAAGCTTTGCTAATAAAACAGTGAGAACTAAATGAGTAGGTACCAAGTTCTGTAGAAGCTCCTTAAATCATTGCTACAGGAATGGACAATGTTCTTCAATTGATTTTAATTTGTTTTATGTTCCTTGCTACTAAACGGTGTAACTGGACAAGTTTTAATACCTAATAATTGTATTAGTACTTACGAAATTGGAAAATTTTCTTTTCGAAATCACTCTAAGAATCTTAAGAAGAATCCCTGTAAAAATCCATCCGGAGCCCCTAATCCTACGATAATGGAACCGCTTAAATCAACCCCCTGCCTTCAACTGCCTTGTCACGAAGCTTTAAATAGTTTTGAAAGTAAAATTAGCTATATTTATTTATGTTTCGTACTTAAATGTCATATAGCCATTCAAATCAAATTGTGCAAAAGAAGGCTGAGAACAACTCCTGAAAACGTTACGTCATCTGAAAATTCGTTACTTTTCTCGGAGTTTCATTACTTACAGTACGAATTTGTATAAAGTATTGCGATACTCGCTTAGCTTTTGAACATCCTTTAACTTACTTGTCTAAGTTAAACATTGGATCTAACTTCTGCTGTAAAAAGCTATGATCCTAAAAAAATAATTAAGTCCGTATAATTGAAAGAAAAGGACAGATGGATTTTTTTAGGTTTAGTGCTTCACTGCCTATATTTAGGCCGAATTCTTATTACTGCTGATTTCTGCTATAGTAGATAATGCTATAATATAAATATAAGATGTAATAATAACATTCATACAAAACATAGTCGTATTCTTTCACCTCCTAAATATTCCTTTAATTATTAACACGAAATCAGGAATACAACTAATGGCATCAAGGAGAAACCTTCACTTTGCTGGCTTTATCCTATCCCTTATCGAAAGTAGAAAACCAAATTACCTTTTTAAGAAGCTTAACTGGAAAGATTATACTTTTAATTCAAGATTGGTAAATCTTTACTTATTTAAAACACCATTCCATAAAACGAGAGCGTTTGAAGGGAGTTTCCGCTATCAGGCAACGAAGTGTTGGAACAACTTACCTCCACCACTTAGACAACCTTCCATTGGTAAGTCATCTTTTAAAAATAAAATAAAATGCTATCTTTTACATAAGCAAAAGTTGCTCTGATAGCGGGACCTTCAACCATTATAAACTACCCATAAATATACTACACAAATGTACACTTTAAATAAATAGGTACCATATTGTATCCATTATATTATATCCATTGATTATCCTCATCTTATCGTCGTATTGTATTATATACTATACATACACATTTATTATATATATCATATATTTTTACATGTTTATAAATAACAACTTCACTGTTTTTTGCGTACTTGTCTTATTAATTATAATAGTCCTTCTCCTTCTGAGATTCATGCGAAGACATGGTGGCGGCAGAATAACAGCGTTTGTTTCGTATGTCGAAGCAAACATATATAGCTGAGTCGTTATCCTTTTTCCTGACTGTGCACACTATGTTGGTCTTCTTTTTATTGTTTCTCTTTTTGTTTTTTTATTTATTCGTGTGAAATATTGTTTTTTGCTTTATCACTAAACATGTTTTGTATGTGTTGTACTGTCATGAAATGAATGTTTTCTCTCTCTCTCTCTCTCATAATACGTCAAGTTAAATATCAATCACACGCAGCTATACATGTTTTAAGATTTTTGTTGTTGTTCATTACATTAAAATTGTCACAATTTATGGATTTGTTACCACGGTTACCCGTAAATTGTGACAATTTTAGTGCACACCCAGCTATCTACTTAATCTTTTCAAATTTAGAAAATATCCGTATCTTAACAGAACGTAACGACTGATAGAATGCAAAGATTTGAGATAAGGCCATATCGCATTCGTCCGAAGCAAATGTCGTGTCCTGACTGGGATCATTTACCTAATCCTTTTATCAAAGACTTCAGATTTTCATTGAACAACACCATATCTACTTACAATATGCAAAACAATGATATCTTTTGTATTTGAACGAATTTGGACGTAAGGTCGATAATACAAAGTATTTATTTACTTCTTCGTGGCCGAGTGGTCGAGGTTTCAACGCCCATTACAGAGGTTCCGGGTTCGATTCCCAGTGGGGACACTGTCAAGCAAAAATCTCTTTGTGAGACTTTCCCCAGTTTGGTTAGGACATTGCAGGCTGAATCACCTGATTGTCCGAAAAGAAAGATTATTCCGTGCTTCGGAAGGTTGGTCCCGGCTACATCTAGTCGTTACACGAGCCAAGAAAGGCGGCTCTATAACACTGACACCAGGGTGTGTGAGGTCGGTTGTCGACCTTACAACCCATACGATGAAGATGATGACTCCATAAATCGCAGTAAGTTTATATCTATGCCCCAAATTACTAATCTTTGACAAATACTCGCAGTAATGTAGTAAAGTAACAAAATAAATAAAGTAAGTAGGTAAATAGTTCTTCATGCTTCGAAATTAATTCCGATAAATTTAAAAGTTAAACATAATATTATATTGATGTTTATTCGGTGAAGAAACACATGAAGGACATGAAAACAGCCCACGAAAAAATTCAAAGGTCGTGTGTGACGTGGAACAATCTGCACTTGGACAGCGTGAATGACCACGGCCATATGCAATCGCCTCAACTCAGCGTAGGCTCGGGCCCCTCCATGGGGACAATTGATAGAGTTAAACAGGTCTTAGCTTACTTCCTCATATCTCTGCATCTGCACACAATATGTCCGAAAAAATACAAATAAAATCTAAAATTGGTGGACATTATTGGCCTGTTACAAAGTATATTTTCATAATAATTTGAGTACACCGAATCCCACAAAAGCGTTATACATACTCTAACGTATCGGGCCAGCAGCGGACAGTGTCGGCGTCGTTCCCACACCGCCCCTCCCGGGGCGCGGGGGGGGGGGGGGGGAGCCGGTAGGAGGGACGTCACGCGGCGATTGATCACCTCCCGAGGGACCTGTACTTGTCCACCGAGTCTTGCTTTTATTTTTATTTCCTCCCGTTTATTGTGCGCAGATATACAGAATAACTCGTGTCGTGAATCTACACAGGAATTGGAACTAAATTTTATTCGCTTGCAATCTGAATGTAACTCTGATGTATGTGTCTACTACTATGGCCACGAATGCATAAAGATCGCGCGCGGCCAGCGGTAGCGATACACACAGTCACGCACTGATCCTTAACTTCAGTCCGTCATGTCAGTCCGTTCGTCAGTCCTATTCACCTTTAAAAGATTATAAAGGGAATTTGATTATGGACGCGTCGATTCCCCAATTTTAGAGAGCATGTAAAACATTCGCCTTAAAAATCTCTTAATCTGACAGCTATGTCTTTATTTTAGATTATCATTCATTCAAAATAATATCATTCGTTCGTCTGAATTCATCACCTCTCTTTCATTGGTCATAAAAATGAAAAGGATAGCTGGATTTTAAAATTTGAATTAGGGCATTACGTTCCGAATCGGGGCCAGTATCTTCTTCAGCAACGTAAAATTTTATTCTTTTTAATCCCTGTCTATGTATTTATTTATTTATTTATATGATTAGGTTTTTTTTTTATATTCTACTAGGTTGCCCGCGACGACCGAACTAAGGCAAAATACACTACACCTACCATACCCTACACCTACACGTACCCCACACGTACCCTACACGTACCCTACACGTACTTACCCTACACGTACCCTACACGTACCCTACACGTACTTACACTACACGTACCCTACACGTACCATACACGTACCCTACACGTACCCTGCACGTACCCTACACGTACCCTTCACGTACCCTACACGTACTTACCCTACACGTACCCTACACGTACCCTACACGTACTTACACTACACGTACCCTACACGTACCATACACGTACCCTACACGTACCCTGCACGTACCCTACACGTACCCTTCACGTACCCTACACGTACTTACACTACACGTACCCTACACGTACCATACATGTACCCTACACGTACCCTGCACGTACCCTACACGTACCCTACAAGTACCCTACACGTACCCTTCACGTACCCTACACGTACCCTACACGTAGCCTACACGTACTTACCCTACACGTACCCTACACGTACTTACCCTACACGTACCATACACGTACCCTACACGTACCCTTCACGTACCCTACACGTAGCCTACACGTACTTACCCTACACGTACCCTACAGGTACTTACCCTACACGTACCCTACACGTACTTACCCTACACGTACCATACACGTACATGAAGGATTTTAAAATCGTTATTGTTTTCGTAATCAGCGACCCGATAAACCATACAAACGATACTCAATACTCATGTTGATTTTCTGACTTTGTCACCCCATTTCCCCCTTATGAGGGTAGAATTCTGAAAAAACCTGAAACACGTATCTACTCATTTATTGATAGGAGTACTTCCTGTGAAGTTTCGAATGAAATAGTGAAACTAATCTTGTTTCCCCATACAAACTTTGCACCCCCGTTTCACCCCTTTAGGAGGTGAATTTTGAAAAATCCTTTCTTAGTGCACCCCTAGACCTCTCAAGGAACCTACGTGCCAAATTTGGAATCTAGACCCAGCGGTTTGGGCTGTGCGTTGATATGTCAGTCAGTCAGTCAGTTTCGTCTTTTATATAATAATATATAGATGAAACTAAATAATTTTCCCCGAGGAACATACTAGGTTAGATGAAGAAAAAATTGGTCCTTCATAGAAAACTGCATGGTCAGCTAATCAATTGACTATGGGAGATGCAATATACAATTATATTTCATCCGACAACTAGGAAAGTTCCTGGGAAAGTTGTTCCTTCCTTGAGCGTGATCAGCACTGTGAACGGGATTCCAAAGAATCAGATTTCACGATGTATATGTCTTCACCGAAGGGCTCGAGCATAAAAATTCCATTGCTATTCTATAGTGTCAACTCGAGCCTACCCTGGACTAGATGATCAGGCTATAGTCGACCGCGCTAGACCTAGGATTTTACACACAGTCCAAGAATTTATTTACAGGCGTGTGTTTTACCAAGAAAGTGACAAGTAAACATTTCAATTTCTAATAATAATTGTAAAGCAGAAAATTAAAAATTTTATTGATCTCGGACAGGACTCGAACCTGCATCGCCATGGCTATCCGGGCCAGAAACAGGCGCATTACCCATGAAGCGCATTACCAATTATGCCACAAGCTCTGTGAAAGGTTGACGAAATTATTAATAGATGAAATTTTAATATATTATTATTAAATATTTCGTCAACAGACGTAATCTGTAACAATAATATCTCAATTTCATATATCGGAAAGACTTGACTTGCTACGAGTAGATAAAGCAAGCAGATTTCCATTCCTACGGGAGGCGGTGGCGGCGAGGTTTAGCAAGTAAATATACGGCATAAAATTGTTATTGTATAAAGGAAAAATAATAATTATAAATATAGTTTAAAAAAAATAAAAAACACGCTTTTAAAACACATCAAACTAAAAAGTGAATAAAGTGGGTCACAAAATCGAGTCCAAAGTTACAAACAGACATATAGGTACAGGTGAAAATAATAAAAAAAGCGTGTAAAAAAACCGGCTATTCGATATTGAAATACAGCCGTTTTTCAAGAATTTCCTTCAGTTTCAATAAAAGCCTTTTTCTTACAACAATGTAATATCAAAATCGGATAACCGAAAATAATGTTATTTTCGACATTTTGATACGTAGATTAGCCACACAAGGCCGAAGATAAAAATCAACCAGCATTTAATTCTGAGGAGAATTTACCAAAATCTTAAAAAAAATCTTTTCGACATTGATAAGAAACATTTAAGTAGGTATCTACATGTAGTCGTGATAGCTGACCCTGTTAGGTTACGATAAATGAAAATGATAAGTTATCTGCAAGTATCACGCTAAGTAGGTATTGATATGATTAGGTATACAGGCTGTTTCGTCTTCTTGCGATTCACATCTTCAATTTCATGATGATTTTTATTTTATTACAATGGGAATCAAACAGCATCAACAACACAAAAAAAAGCCAATAAAGTTAACACTAAAAAATTTGTCGATTACAACAACACACTGAGAACCACTCAGAAATAAAAGCAAACAGCAAGTCTACATAAAATAAAAAGAAAAAGATAATTAATTTAACAACAACAATAGTACCTATTTATTTTTGAATGCATTTACATATACATTATATTTATTACAAAATATATCAGTATGAGAATAGGATTCATCGTGCCTATTACATGCCCTAACGATAAAGCGATTTTTCGCTTAGTTAGTCTTACAAAACGGTGGAGCAAATAAGTTTTTGGAACGGGCGTTTAGTCTTTAGACATTTAAAAGTAATAGAACTTTATAAGTCATTCATCATTCTCCTGCCCTGTTCCCTTTATTTGGGGTCGGCGCAATATGTTTTCTTCTTCCATTCATCCCTGTCAGACGTCACATCACTATTCACTCCCTTCTTACACATATCATCTTTCACGCAATCCATCCATACTTTTCTGGGTCTACCCCTACCTGCTTTTCCATTTACTCTCATATCTAGCATACGTCTGGTGGTATGGGATTCCTCTCTTCGCATCACATGCCCATACCACGACAGCCTGTTACTCCTCAACTTGTCCACTATGGGTGCCACTTTCAAGCTTCCTCTTACATACTCATTTCTTATTCTGTCTTTCCTCGTCACACCACACATCCATCTTAACATTCGCATCTCAGCTACATGCATTCGTCTTTCATCCATGTCCTTAACGGCCCAACACTCAGATCCATACATGACGACAGGTCTTATAATGGTCTTATAAATTTTTCCCTTTAATTTTAAAGGGAATCGGGAGTCGCAAATGGTCCCTGTGACCTGTCGCCATTTCATCCATCCCACATTCACTCTATTTTTTACGTCCCGATCGATCTCACCGTCGTTCTGAATGACTGAACCAAGGTACCGGAAATCGGAGCAAACTGGTAGGGGTGCACCATCAAGCGCAATGGGCAGAAAGCTGGAGAGACCGCCGAAATCACAGAACATGTATTCAGTTTTGGTTCTGCTGATCTTCAAGCCAACACTCTCCAGTTTCTGCTGCCATTTCTCCAATTTACTCTGAACCTCAAGTCCATCTTCCCCGACGAGTACGATATCATTTAATAGAACTTTATAAGTAAGGAGACTCAATCATTCCATCATTTTTATCATTATAATGTTGTTTGAATTGTAAAGTTGATGACCAGCCTCACAAACCCTGGTCAGAATTAGTCACATAAAAGTTCCATGACATATGGGGGGATTTTCTGAAATCCAACCAACTTTTTTCGAATGGTTCACTTCAATCACTGGAACAAAGCCCAGCAAAAGACTTTAATCTGAGAGACAAGAACAAAATATCAAGCTGTTTGTTTTAATTTTGTCTTTGTCTTTCCTGCTTCGTGTGCTTTTGTAAAATCTTCAGATCCATGATTTTGTCAACGCCATCTACCGTATTTTTATGAAGCGTTCCGTTCTCAGTACGGAGATTGTGGGGGTCACATTTTAAGACTGTCCCCAATTCGGCTATTGCAGGCTGGCTGATGCAAGATGATTCCGTGCTTCGAAAGACACGTAAAGCCGTTGGTCAAAGTGAGAAATATACCTATAGTTATTGTATGAGCCATGTCAGAGGCCTTTTGCAGGCTTTGCACTTGGTGTGATGTGTCGTCGAATTAAATGTCTTTATGAAAATTTCCAAGAACGAGAAAAAAATGCGGTTTGTGAAAAATAAAGCAATAAATCACCCTATATAAAACTTATCAGAACAAGAAATGGCGTAAAATCACTGTGTTGGTGTTTTATAGCAGAAGTTGGACAAAAATGTTGAATGAAATATTACTTACTTTATCTGCTACTTTAGCTCTTTAGATTTGGAGTTAAAGGTGGGCTAGCCAGCAGGAATGTTAAAAGTGGGCTAGCCAGTAGGAAATAGTTAAAGGTGGGTTAGCCAGCAGGAAATAGTTAAAGGTGGGCTAGCCTGCAGGAAAGTTAAAGGTGGGCTAGTCAGCAGGAAATAGTTAAAAGTGGGCTAGCCAGCAGGAAATAGTTAAAGGTGGGCTAGCCTGCAGGAAAGTTAAAGGTGGGCTAGCCAGCAGGAAATAGTTAAAAGTGGGCTAGCCAGCAGGAAATAGTTAAAGGTGGGCTAGCCTGCAGGAAAGTTAAAGGTGGGCTAGCCAGCAGGAAATAGTTAAAAGTGGGCTAGCCAGCAGGAAAGCTAAAGGTAGGATAGCCAGCAGGAAATAGTTAAAGGTGGGCTAGCCAGCAGAAATAGGTTTTCAATACTATTTTCTCATATTAGCTCAAAACATCTCGCCCTATGGAACTCATCAACCTTTATTCTTCAACTTCATTAAATACGCAAAAAAAATGTTTTTCATACAAACTAATCAAGCGACCGAGTCAATTTATATGAAAGTTCTATTGGGTTTGGGATGACCAATGAAAGATTTGTTTAGTGATTTGAAGAAAAACTTTTTTATATTTTTCACTATTAAATAGGAAAGGTGTGTACGTGGTTTCTGGAGCAGAGCGCGGTTAGGACAGGAAATAATAATCTATGCAACTCTAACTAATCTTACATGAAACAAAGGGCTCTTGTGATGTCAACCAAAGCTCATTAGTGAGAAAGAGAAAATACACTTAAGTGATAAGTTGAAATGAGACAGATTTATTTTTGTTATATTCCAACACGCCCCCTCAAAAATAAATCCTACTGCTCCAAATATTAAAACAAATATTAAATTACAATAATAAGTAGACACACCTTCCTATGTCTGGGAGTACAGAAATATAATGGCCCAACATTCGTTGCACAGGGTTAGGGAAAACCCAGTAAAACCTAATCAGACCAATTCACTTAAAACTAAAATAATCTTAAAATAAATACAGATATACTTTTGTATAAATACAAAAAACCTGCCCACGTTAATACTCTCATGAGAAAGACGATAGGTAAGTCAAAGTCAAAGTCAATTTTTTTTATTCGAATTAAGATTTTTACAAATCATTATTCGACGTCAAAGCTATAGGTATAGAGTGCACTCCATTTACTATTTGCAAATTTGTTTCTGAGCTATTTATTAAAATGTTTATATTTTTATTCGATATGACAAGATAAAGGAACGAAAAAAAAATTCTCATCAAAAAAATCGAAACACCTTGCAAGTTTATGTTTTGTAAGGAATAACAGAATAATATGTATATTTAGGAATACACACACAATATACACACTTTTCAACAATACAATACAATATATACACATTTTTTTGTTATTACAACACATATACTTGCAAGGTGTTTCGATTTTTTTAATGAGAAGTACCTATATATTTTCTTTATCAGTTTTCTCTTACAACTAAATAGTTCCCCTAATTTATTAATCTTCCGATCTATAGATCTCTCCTAACTAAATATTCCCTTTTTCCTAATCTTTGCCGATAACATCTGTACGTACATCTAAGCTGAAAATAGCTAACTCATCTAACTATACTTATACGAACGCTAGTTCACATGAGAGTAAAGCCCGGTAGTCTGACTCTAATAGAGGGACCATCCATCAAAATTATCTCCCATAATTCGGCGATAACCTGCTATCTGTCTGGAGATAACATCTCATGTGTACCAGTTACATTTTTCTTAAATTACCACATAATTTCCATTGATATGGTTTTGCTATTTCGTTATCGTCTGTTTTATTTCAAATTTGGATTTCGGAAGATTGAACGTTTTCCCAGAACGTTTATGTTATATCACAGATTGTACATAGATACAAGATGGTTTATCTTTATGTAAGTTAATATTTCTTATGATTTCGTAATATTTTTGTATGACGAAATTTGTTATGTAATTGGAATGATTTTTGTATGCGTGATATTGGTAGTGATCTTAATCACGCTCTAATCTTAAATTTAAGTTCGTCCGTCCTTTTCACCTTTTAAAGATTAAAAAGAGACAGGTGAAGGCCATTCTAATACGAGTATTAGAGATGTCAAACATCGAATTTGAGCCTTATGGCCGCGTCGATTGCAAAATTTTAGAGAGCACCTTAAAGATGCGACTTAAAATATCTTAATCTGACAGCTACGCCTTTATTTATATCATTCATTCAAAATAATATCACTCGTTCATCTGAATTCATTTCCTCTTTTTCATTGGTCATAAAAACGAAAAGGATAGCTGGATTTTAAAATTAGGATTAAAGCATGACTGTGTGAATCGGGGCCTTTAGCTAAGATAAAGTAGGATTTTAAGTTTTGTTCGTGCGTTTCATTAGAAATAAGACCCAATTGACTCTACGGTATAATTTAAATACTCCCTTCAAGTATTTATTAATTTAAGCACATGTAGCTAATTTCTAGTTACATCAAATATTTTTTTATTACTTATAGGAAAAACAAACAATGCACTTTTGAATAATTTCCTCGGAGGAAAAAGCAAATTAATAACATTAGGTGCTCATTCAATGAACATAGCTTAAGCATCTGAAAATTTGAAATAAGTACAGAATCCTCTTCGGTTTCATCTCACAGTCACTACGACACGTACCAAGATAAAACACCCGATTTCACCAAGTCTCCTCATTATACTAATTTAGACCTCAAGAACTGTAACGGTCCACAACAATGGCCGCTTCCAGCAGCTGCAGTCCTCGATCGATCATGGCGACGTGTCACTATCTGCGCCCATACATTAAGGCCTTACTATCACCGTGGCTTCCGGACGACCGTCTCGTGTCAACATACAATAAATCAATTAAACGAACATCTCTATGATAGCCGTGTTTGGATGGTGGCAGATAAACGTGTAAGCATTGAGGTTTTTTTGACATCTCTATTTGCAAGCCTACGCACTAGAGCTTTAGGTATCTCTATTTGTCATTGCTTTTTCATTCATTTCCAGGAATCATCAACAGCTCATATACGTCCCCACCGAGGGGCTCGAGCCTACCCAGAGTTAGGGCGATTAGGCCTTAGTCAACCACGCTGGCCCAGTGCGGGTTGGTTGACTTCACACACAACCTTTGAATTTCTTCGCAGGAGTGTGCAGGTTTCATCACGATGTTTTCCTTCACCGTAAGAGCGTCGAATAAACGTATGAATTCGAAATTCGAAAACACATAGGTACGTGGCGGGGATCGAACCCGCGACGGGAGGCAGCGGCCCTAGGGCCCTAGCCACTAAACCACCGACGCTACGCTCTTCCCTGGATAATGGTGTCTAATTCTCGTGTCGCAAAGTCAACGTACTAACCGGACTTTTGGTAGAAATATGATCTTAGCGGTCAAAAGTGGTTTTATACGAGTATGTCATCTTTTCCCTGTAAATTTATTTGAAGATGTTCAAGCAACACTGGGCCAGCGTTGTCGTCTAAGGCCGATCGCCCTTGTTCAGGGCTGGCTGGAGCCCCTCGGTGGGGATGAATAACGAGCTGCAAAGAAACAAAAGAAAAATCCACTTCGCGCCGGTCGGTTGGTTGTTGCTACTCGTAGCAGCAACAAGAAAAAGAAACAAATATGACAAAGGTTTTTGTTCACATTCAAAATAACCCAGACTACACTATACATCTATAGATTTAGTATCTAATTCGAATTAGTGACTATAATGCTGTGTTTAGGTCACACTTGGAATGGTAAATAAGTACTACAGCAGCATTGACCGGTAGTTGCCATCTGATATTCAGGAAAACTCAATCAATGCTTTATTATTATTATGATTTATGATTGATAATTAAGATCAATGCCGAGCAGACTGATTTAGAACCCAGGTACCTAGGTTAAATACTAAGAAACGTATTATAGCTACTTTATCGCCAAATACGAAGCAGAAATAAAATATTTGCAATAATTTTATAGTAATAGATTGTCGCGAGTGTCTCGAAGAGATTTACGGCTCTAGGTTGTTTATTGCGGATGAGTTTTATGGCACCAATGCAATTGCGCCATTGATAAGGGTTTACTTCTTGGACGCCAAAATGTTTAACCTCTGGGCTTCAATATGAACATAAAAATATTATTATAATATTGAAAGTTTTGAGTTGTCTGTAGTAAGGATATCACATAAATTGGAATTTTAATATCAAAGTTCTTAATACTTTCGTTAGAATGTATTTGGCAATACTTGTTTTGGCATTATCAATCGATTGAAAGTCTTAGAAAACATTAGTTTTTTACATTTGTTTTGATACTCCCTTATTAAAAAAATAATTATATATTATTTCAAAATAATTCGTGATTTTAATTGTTATTGCTGTGGCTGTTCAAGGCTAAGCCCATTTTGGTTGCTCCCCTTTCATTCTAGTTGCAGACAAGCGGTTAAAATAACAATATCGACAGTGGAAAGGATATAATGCTAAAGCGCCATTTTCCTCAAAATGAGTTATATATTATTATTCCTAGTTCCGTAACTCTGTATCTCTGTACGTGTAACACAGCGCGCCAACTGACCAACCCGCACTGGGCCAGCGTGGTCGGCTAAGGCCTGAACGTCTTAATTCAGGGTAGGCTCGAGCCCCTCGGTGGGGACGTATACGAGCTGTTGGCGATGATGGAAGGAAGTCTCCTTATTTGACCGTCTTTTTTTTAACTTTTACAGTAAATTAACACACTCATATACTTCTACTTCGCAAAACTACAAAGTAGTTAGTTGGCGATTACGCTCATCATGTTTTCTTAACTAAACCTTTTATTTAACTAGTCCTATTGATGGTTATCGGTTATTTCTGAGATAATTATCGTAAAACTTCGAAACTACAATTTCTCAGTAACCAACTTAAATACTATGAACATAGTTGCAGTTGCAAGTTGCAACCGTTACGTTACCTTATAAAACTAATAACCTTTTATGGAAACATACGGTACTTTGTACTCCAGTTTTTATGACTAGGATCGCTGCCCTCTGGAGATATTGCGGTTCGAATCCCACCAGGTAACAATGTGATTTTGATCGAAATAGTTGTCTCGTTTAGTTTTTGTTCTTACGGTGAAGAAAAATATCGTGAGAAAATATGCTAACACATTCACAAAGAAATTAAAAAGTTTTTTGGTATTATCAGCCAATTTGCAACCCACATGGTCGACTTTAGATAATTATAATTATTATATACTCTCATGTCGTGGAAATATAATTAATTATAGCACAAAGGGTGGCGTCACTATTTCAAAATAGTCAAACCGTCTTCGTAGCAGAAGAATCGCTACGTTTACTACGCCGGAGTAAAAAGGTCTACGGCAGTGTAGCCAACGTTGACTGCGGAAGTTAATTTTTGTCCTTCGTTGCAATAGTTCTCTAATAATGCGTGTAACCGAGTAACCCAGCTTTACATTTGTAGAATATTATCTAAAATAATGCGTAAAGAAAAAATATTTTTTTTAAAGGAGAAACCTGTTTTCTTTTGCCAGTCTCAGAATAACCTTGATAAAACTTGGAAATTAACTAACAAATTTTCATACGAATTATTAAAAAAACCCCGATTCTAAAAAGCTAATGCAATAAAACGAACTTATTAATATCAACATTAATATTATATCACATTAATATTATATGTAAATGCGAAAATATATTTGGATGTTTGGATGTTTAGATGTTTGGATCTTTGTTCCGTCTTCACGCTCAAAGTACTCAACGGATTTGGATGAAATTTGGAATGGAGGTAGTTTGTAACCGGGATTAACACATAGAATACTTTTTACTGGAAAAAGTCTTATTCCCACGGGAAAATCTTACACAACGCGAGCGTAGCCGGAGCGGACCGCATAGTTTTAAAATAAAATAAATGTAGTACGGGGCTCTACCTAAAATAAGAGGGGCCTATCAGGTGTAAATTCAAATGTACTTGAACCGAATCGTATCATGATAAAAAAAATAAGGATCAGTAATTTTTTAAAACGTCAGTTCTATTACAGTTACCATGCAAAACATAACGAAAACAAACGCACAGTTGCTCTACTAATCTACTTGTTATAGTATTAGTTGCCATGTCACATTTTTTGTAATAGTAAAGGATAATTTAAGTGCTTATAAGTAGGTAAGTTAAGCATTATGCATCATTAAGTTAGCCGGGCCGATAAGCGCACATTCTCCTGTCATCGGTAAGCACGTATCTGCCGTCACCACCCACGGACAAATGGTCAAGTAAGCTTATTTACTGCGCTTGATAGAATTCTCAACTTTAGTCATTATATTCGGTAATCGACTGTATTAAGAATAATGTGGTTTTGTACAGGGATTAGGGAACGACTAAAATAATATTAGACTTCCCTAGATAATAGCCGGGACGGGACTAACGGTTTAA
Source organism: Carpatolechia fugitivella (assembly GCA_951230895.1). NCBI lineage: Eukaryota > Metazoa > Arthropoda > Insecta > Lepidoptera > Gelechiidae > Carpatolechia > Carpatolechia fugitivella. The sequence continues at coordinate 16,670,823 of OX579656.1, forward strand.
CGTGCCTTCCGAAGCATTTTACTATTTGGGACAGATGTAATTAAGCATTTTAGCTAAACTAGGGACAGTCTTAATCTTCAGTTTTGAGTAAGATTTGGATAGTGTCTCCACCGGTATTCGCACCCGATCCTCCGATTTGAGAGTCAACCTGCCAAACCAAACCCAAACCAAAGAAAACCAAACCAAACCAAACCTAGAAGTGTAGAAGTTTTTTGCACAAGTGCAAGCTCATCTAGATAAAAAAAAAAAAAACAAAAAAAAAAAAAAAACTGACTGACTTACAGATCTACGCAAAGTCAAAGCTACTTGGTCTAGAAACATGAAATTTTAACTGTAGCACAGTAGGTTGGTCTTATGTTATGACGTATGGGGTACCAAAAATGCCGTAAAGGGAAAAATCGTTACAAATTTTGTATGAAAAAAAAAACTACACGGATGAAATCGCAGGGTGAAAGCTAGTCAAACATAAAAAATATATTAAATACTATAATAACTCGACCAAGAGATACAACTGCATTCCTAGATAAAGCCCATTGTTCTAAGTTGGGACGACACGGACGGACGGACAGCTCAGCCTGTGTTATTAACATGGTTAATGTTCACGTGGGAGGCAAAGATCATAATACTGAAGTCATTAGTGAGCTTATCTTGATATTAGGAGTCAATAAATGTTAAGCAAAGGTGAAAGGAAAAAGGAAGAGAGGAGCGCCTCGGAGGACATATTTTATAGATCACGTGAAGGAAGAAGTAAATGTTGTGTCTTATCAGGAGGTCAAGGAGAAAGCAGAGCAGAAGAGAATAGAAAAGACTCCACCTACAAGAGCACATTACTTAAGTTTAGAAGAAGAAGAAGAAGAAAAAATTGGCCGTTAATTCAAAGTATAGTGAAATACGCTGGTGTACTTGTATGCAGATTGGTTGATTCCAAACACAACCTTTAGATATAACCCTGGACCCTATAAACTTATAGAGATGTTTATTATAACATCTCTATAGGTTTATACAAACCCTATACTGGACCCTATAAACTTATAGAGATGTTTATTATAACATCTCTATAGGTTTATAGGGTCCAGGGTTATATCTAAAGGTTGTGTTTGGAATCAACCAATCCCTAAGATCGGACTAGCCCAGAAAATTAATTCCTGTTGGCGCAGCCTTTAGTTGAATAACCCTGGACCCTATAAACCTATAGAGATGTTATATAACTATAGAGATGTTATATATCATTTTCTGGGCTAGTCCGATCTTAGGAATTAATTATAGAAGCCCCTTTTTACACGATTGCCCAAAAAAGTAGAGTAATGTGTTCAGGATTTCCTTTATTTGTTCAAAACAAAAGTATTACAATCTATAATTATGACACGCTTCAAAAAAACCTTGGAAGGTTTATGCATGAAGCGAGCGATGCTATCTCGCTGCAGATATGTAGGTAGATAAACAGAAATGAGTTTTAATGGCCGTTGTTGCACTTGGCACTTGGCACATGGATTACAATTAATAATTATAAATCACGTACCTATGTGAGTTTCTTTATTCCACCATAACATCTAAATGCCTGAAGAAATTTAGATGTATGGGGTGGTATTGGTATGGGGTATCGTTAGAATCCTTACATCAGCCCGAGTGACAATCGCTATAATTTATTTTTGGCGGCACAGTCATGTTTTTAATTATTAGATGATTATTTCTAAATATCTTAACAATCTTGTACTTTTTGTTTGTTGATTATTATCTTAGCACGATATATGACTCTGTTTATGGAGATTCTGTCACTTATAATCTACATACTAATATTACTGTAAAGTTAAAGGCTTTATGAAATGGGTTCTAGAAAAGATTTTCTAACCCTAGAATTATCAATAAGTAACATTTCTCCAAAGCTTTTACAGCAACTACAATAAGCTCTTAAATCTACGCTGAACATGCTTAGTAATCCTATTCAAATAAGTGCCCTTGTGCAAAGCCCGTCAAAGCGTAATTTGATAATTCGCGGCTTTTAGCTGAGCTGATCGGATCCATCGCAGAGGTTGTTATTAGCTGTAGTCCACCTCCTGCAAGTCACCAGCTGGCATTAGTATAGAAATGCTTTGACAGTGGTCCAAGTAGAAGGTTGACACGAACGAATGTTTGTTTTCAGCTTATAGGATTCCAGGTTGACACCAAAGTAAATGTAAATAAGTATTTATTATTTATCGTATGGCATTTTTTTCATTTAGTTGCTACAGTAAGATAGCTATAAGCGGAGACCCGCTGCACTGAGAAATTGCTTTGCGCCGTCTGAAAGTACCTTTAGGTCCTCGGTATCTCCCGTGTACCGGGTGGCAGGGCAATCAAACACAATATGCCGAACCGTTTGCTCCGGATGACCACATTCGCAGGCTGCCGTCTCGCTCCAGCCCCACTTGTGCCATAGATATGCACAGTTGCCAACGCCTGTTCCTATGCGGTTCAATTTGCACCAAAGGTGTCTAGGTTCTTCAAAGCCTGCCGGGCGTTGCTGCGTGTTCAGCTCAAATAGGAATTCGGTGACAGATTGAGATCTCCATTCGTCAGTCCAGGCGTCATTAATGTTCAGGCTTGGCTCTTCAGAGTGGACTGCTAGCACAGGAGGTTTGCGAGACTTAAGCCTTGAGGTTTGAAATTCGACGAGATCTTTGTGAATAGGCAATGCCTTGTTTTCAAGGATCTTTTTGACCTCTCGGCTTAGACATTTTGCTCTGCGCAGGTGAGGTGGTGCAATGTAACTGAGTGCTGGCAGCCAGTAGGTGGGTGTGGGTTTCATACAGCCAGTTATAAGACGCATGGCATGGTTTAGCTGAACATCGACCATTGAAGTATGGGCGCTGTTCAGCCAAACCGCCGCGCAATATTCAGCTGATGAATACACTAGCGATAGTGCCGTCGTGCGGAGCGTAGCTGCAGTTGCTCCCCAGGTTGTACCAGTTAGCTTAGACAATACCGTTTCGCGTCTTTAGTTTGGCAGAGACCCGGCTATAACGCGTTTAGACAATTTTAAGTAAGTATAACGCGTCGATGCGAACATTGGATGCGAAAGGATTTCCATACTTTACGCGCGTTTTGTTTTGGCAAACCGTCGATCGCCGTCGATAAGTGTAGCTCGACCCTAAGTTTAGGTCTTTGACACAGAGAATCTTAAATTGGGAAGGTTATACACAGGATTGAGGGACCAATATTTCTGAATAAATACGTTTTTTTTAAATTTAAATACATAAATATATTTTTATTTCTAGCTGTTTTTCTAAAGAAATAAAAATATATTCTTATCACAGAGGAAATTTTACAAACTCTTCGATTAACCTTTAATTTGTAGGTAGAATTTGTCACTCCGTTGTCACTTTGTCGAAAATTTATTCGCTGTTCGCTTCTTTCTTATACCTCTAAAGGTTCTAATCAAGGTAGGGTTGCAATAGTGGCGTTTTACCTGGCGACTTGCCTATGCTTTTTGGTAACGTTTTCCATATTTTAAGTTTGTAATCTTTTTTATATCATTACTGTCAGTGCTTCAATCTTGCTTTCAACTATTTTGTTCGCGTGAACCATCTCTTTTCGTCTTTTTCTACTTTCATTGTTCATAAGCCTATATCAATAGGGAAATAACATTTGCTGCTGTTAGCCAACGTTTTCATCCTTCTTTCTGTTTCTATAAACTAATGTCGATCTGTGCTATTGCGTCTTTATACTCCTCGTGCCACTTCCATAATAAATATGCACTATAGAATAAGTAATTTTAAGATTTCCTTCAAATCAGACCCGCTCGCTCCAGCTAATTGCTTTTTCGATAGCTTTGAAAGTATTGCTCATAGGTTGCTATCCTGATCTTATAGTGATTGTTTTATTTTCCATGGCATTCGCAGCATCTATCAACAGCTCTCTGTTTTTCGCGATTATTTCTTCTCACGAATGCATCCACTGCCTTTCCTTTTCATCATCAACAGCTCATATACGTCCCCACGGAGGGGCTCGAGCCTATCCTAAATTAAGGCGATTAGGCCTTGTTCGACCACGCTGGCCCAGTGCGGGTTGGTCGACTTCACACACAACCTTTGAATTTCTTCGCATCGATTGGCTTCATCACGATGTTTTCCTTCACCGTAAGAATGACCTTTCCTTTTACAATTGTAGATTTTCATTCTTGTGTTAACGTATGATGTCTGACGTCAGTTACCTTCTCGCTTTTCGCTTTCTCCTTACATCACCCTAAGTAAGCCTCAGTAGTAAACCGATTAGGGCAGTATTGTCGGTCGGGGGTCGCGCGGTCGGCTGCTATCGCGATCAGCACGCGAGCGACCGTACTTTCAGACGCGCGGCGCGGCCCGCCTGGTAATGACCCCGCCACTTGTTTAATATCAATAAAATACGGTTAAAGGTGTGTGGAAAGTGTCGCCGGACGCCTAGCATGAAATAATGTATTTGAGATTTTTTGGGTGCTTTCTTTGGAGCAGTTTTATTATGTTGTGATCTACGGTCTTGTTAAATGTGGACGTGAATGTCTTTTGCGTCAAATATTACTTACCTACTGTAATTTTAGAAGGTGCATCTATCATCATCATTATCGTACTTTGCAGCCACCCCTTTTGGGAACTTATTAAAAAATTGCTATGTCTTAATGTTGGCATTTTCATTTGTCATTACAAAATAGACATAATATTATTTTAGAATACTTGTAACTTAGACAAAACACCCCTTTAACCGGCTACAAAATAGACAAAATAATATTTTAGACCATTTAGACGAGTTGCTAATATAGACCTTTCACTTTTGCGACCGTTCAATACTAACTCAATAAATTTAACCTTTCTTTCGTCGTAAAATTCAATAAGAAACGTAGATTCATCCATCAATTTCCTTCAAGGCCAGGAACGATAGACTCCTTTGAAATCAATATCTTTATCTGGCGCAGGGCTACCAATAGCCTTTTTTTAAAATAAATTAATGTGTTAGTTCTAAAATAATAGCATGAATATTTTATGTCGTTTTGATTAAGTTTTGTGTTGATAAATAAATACATTGGAATTAATGATTTTGTATTATTTTGGATTTTTGTTTGATCTCAATCTTTAAAGGAATTGTATTCTTGTAATATAAGTTTATACGTCATTTATGTTTTTTTACAATTTGTAGGTCCACACAGCTTAGAAATTTTTTAGATCTATTGTGTGAGATCCAGACCTAGTCAAGTTGCACTTTGATCAAAATTAAACAACTGATAATGTTTAAAAGTGGAGACCCAATCTTTGTCTCACGGAAGAAGCTGCCCCGAGCTACGAAACTTGCTTACTTTAAATGAAGTTGAAGAACTACGAGAGAAAGTGTTGGCTCTAGAATCACAGCTACAATCAGCTGAAAGCGAAATTGTCAACATGCTTTCGGAAAACTGTAAACTAAAGGACGAAATAGAAATCTACAAAAGGAAATGTCATCATCTTACTGACTTGTGCGTAACACCTAAACAAAAAAAAAAGAATAAACGAAATATAACTATGCCCAACCTGAGCCCTGAAGAAGATGACTCACAATCAAAACAGAATCAAACACACATATTAACTTTGGATGATAACAAGTGTTTAAAATTATATAATAGTCCGGTGATAGCAAGATCCAGCCCTTCTGTTGAGATATCTACAGTAACCCCGACTACTATTCAAACAAATACACCTAGAATATGGTTAATTAGCTCAAACAAGAATAATAATGTGTTAACTGCTGCAAAAAGAACTCTTATTGGAAAATATGAACTGTGTCATTATAAAAAGCCAAATGGTTTTTTTTTTTTGACGGACCTAATCACTATTTATACCAGAGTGGTAATATAGTGGGCGCGGACTTGCGGGGGAGCAGAAGGCTCGTACCCCTTAAGAAATTTATGACAACGTATCTGGGGGCGCCCTCAGACGGGCTCGGACCGCGGCCCAGAACGTTGCCAGGGCGAGAAGCGCGTCGGAGAAGAATGACCCCTACCGGGTCTTACTGGATTAATTCTACTATTAGTTCCGCGTCCCCGCCGGCGGGGGCGGTTGCTACCTGAAGGGCATTCTGTAGTAGTGTTTGGCCTACACGCAATGGCAGCTTTAATCGCGACGGTGATCTCATCGTCCGGATCTGTGAGAGCGTGTCTAGGACGACGCTTGAATCGCGTAGTGGGATGCGGAAAGTAGCCAAATGGTAGTACGGAGCAACTTTTGGACGGACTAGATAAAAAACTTAATAACTTCACAATGAATGATTTTTGTGTGATTCTATTCAGGGAAGAGGATTTTCGTGTAACTAATAACTAAGTATTTTGAATTAGTAAAGTTTATTCGGGAGTCTCTTTCAGTTATAACACATACAAACATTTTAATTTGCGTGCCAACCTATAAAAAGTGCATGAACTTGTATAACTGGGGAATTGAAGTATTTAATAACTTACTTTACCAAGATGTGATGGCGCATGAATATGCCTACTTTGTGGACTCTAACAAAAATCTAGAGTATAATTTGACAATGTTTCACTGGGATTCTGGATTAATAAATAGTTTAGGTCTATATACAATTTTTGCAGATCTATTAAATACTATGGATTACGTAAGGGAGTCCACAAGTGGGCTGTTTTTTCGTCAATAATTCTATGGATTGTTATTGTACACATTCTAAGAACACAATAGAAAAAAAACAGTCGTAGATCTATCAAATTTATCTGTAAATATTTTTTATCAGAATGTTTGTGGTTTAAACACGAAGAAATATGAACTAGAGTTGTACTTAGATATTCAGAAATTTAATCAAGACTATGTTTGCATTTGTGAACACTTCTTGACCGAAAATGCAATCAAAACCTTACACTTCGAACAATACAATTTGGCTGCTTATTATGCGAGAATAAATAAAATCAGAGGTGGTACCCTGGTACTTGCTAAAAAAGATAAGCAACTGCAGCCAATAGATTTTTGTAGCAAACTAAGTAGATCGGAATGCTTTGAAGTGTGTGGTGTGAGAGATTTAGATGCTAATCTAAATATTTGTTGTATTTACCAAAATAATAAAAAAATTACATTTTTCTAGAAAAACTAGAATTACTACTGCAGCATTTTTTCAAAAAGAATTGTTTGATTTGTGGCGACTTCAACGTTAATCTTCTGAAACAATTTAATAGTAATGAAAAAACTAGTTTTTTAAATTTATTGCAATGTTACAATTTTAGACATTTGTAAAAATCGCAACATTTGAACGTAATGGATCGCGATCGTGCACAGACAATATTTTAACTAATCTGCCTGAGGATGAAGTTATAAGCGTAGATGTGGACAAAAATGGCTTATCAGATGGACACAGTGCAATTCTTAGTAGATTAGAAGTTAAAAGTAGGAAAAAAATGCTAAGAAGTGAACAAACAATCATTGTTAAAAGAAGGACTTATAATAAAAGAAATGGTTCTATTTTTAGAAATAAAATTTTAAATATTGATTGTAGTCAATTAGGTATAAATGGTTTCCTAAAAACCTTTAAAGACCTATTTAGTCAAAGTTTTAAGAAACTTAAGAAAAAAGTTAAATTGAGTGCATGTAGTAGAATAAAATGGATAACGAAAGGCATAAAAGTGTCCAGTAAGATGAAAAGAGTGCTATGTACCTTAGATAAAAGTCAGAACGATGAAACATTATTTGATTTACGTAAAAAGTATTTTAAAATATACAAAAGAGTTTTAAGTAGTGCTAAATCCATGTCAGTACAATCTGGAATAAAAAATGCGAAAAATTCTATCAAGGAAATCTGGAAAGTAGTTAATAGACATTCAAATAAAAAACGTTAAATACGTCAAATGATGTCAAGGAAAAATTGCTTTTAAAAGTGGACGGTAAATTAATTGATAATTCCACTGAAATCGCAAGTATTTGTAAGGGTACCTTCAATCATATGATACTGGTACAATCTTAAATAAACTTGAAGCAGACACCCTATTAAGAAACAATACTATACGAGTTGAGACAAGTATGGATTGTCAGTTGACAAATAGCACAGAAGTAACGAGAGTCGTGAAGGAAATTACAGCTAAAAAGTCTACAGGTTATGATGATATTCCTATTACTATTATAAAGGAAAACATTGAAATTTTAGCTGATCTTCTTTCACACTTTTTAATTTATGTATTAGTCAAGGCGTTTTTCCAGACCAATTAAAGATAGCAAAAATAGTGCCAATTTATAAGAAAAATAGCAAACTGGACCCCAACAACTACAGGCCAATTTCTTTACTTCCGGCACAAGCTAAAATCTTTGAAAAGTTGTTGGAGTCTAGGTTGCTGAATCACTTATACTCAAATTCTATTCTTCATCAGAGACAATTTGGTTATCAGAGGGGTGTTGGAACTGAATTAGCAATTGATACCCTTATCGATACGATACAATCGCTCAATAAAAAAAATAAGGTTGCTGGTGTGTTCCTTGACTTAAGCTCTGCATTTGATACGGTAGACCATGATATTCTTTTAAGCAAGATGGAAAATTATGGAATCAGAAATCAGGCGCTTGACATTTTTAAATCGTATCTGAGCAATAGGCAACAGTTTGTTGCCTTGAGTCAAATTTTAGATGGAACCGAAAAACGATGTAACTCTACTATGACAAAAGTTGGCAGAGGAGTACCTCAAGGATCAGTGCTAGGCCCAATACTATTTATATTATTCCTTAATGACATGCTACATATATGCAATAATAATACTGACATAAAATTGACAGTCTTTGCTGATGATACGAATGCGAAATCGAAGATGTGAATTCGAAAGTCAATTGTGCTTTGACAGTTTTTAACAACTGGTTTGATTGTAATAATTTAAAAGTAACAAAAATTTTACTTTTTAAAACAACAACACGTAATGGCGACAATCTCAATGTTGCTATACAAGGAGAGTGTATTAAAAACGTAGATGAAGTAAAGTTCTTAGGAGTAACCATTGACCAGTTCCTAAACTGGAAGCAAGAGCTAAATCATATAGAAAGTTCCATAGGTTCATCTTGTTATGCGCTACGTAGCTTAAGGGATGAGTTAACTGAAGTACAATAAAAAATGGTTTACCATGCTTTGATCGAATCAAAGATAAGGTACAGTATTAAATTGCGGGGCTACAGCTATTGCTATAACATTAAAAAAGCTTTTATAGCTCAAAAAAGGGCCATCAGAACTATGGCACGCATTTCCCCATGGGAATCGTGTAAACCCCATTTTAAAACCTTGGGCATTTTAACAGTACCGAGTTTATATATATTAGTGCTTTTGACCAGTGTAGTTAAATATAGATTTTTATTTGAGACTGTCGAAGAAATGAATACACGCATATCTACGAGACGTAAAGACTTAAAGTGTACTTTTAAACCTACACTTACTATTGTCAAACATTGTGCAAGATACCGGGCCGTTAAACTTTTTAACAGGTTGCCAGTGGAACTAAAAATTATTACAAATATTAATACTTTTAAATATAAACTAAAATCATATCTTTTGGGAAAATGCTGCTATAGTAGTGACGAATTTTAATAATTCTGCTATTACATTAATTTTTAAAATCTATTTGTTATTATCTTTGAATTATTAAATTATTTTTGACTTTAATATAATTTTATATTATTTATTATTTTAACAATTTTATTAATATTGACATAATTTTCATTGTTGAATGTTACTTTTTTGTTTGGTTATTTTTTTTTTCTTTATATGACATGTACAGTTTTTGTTATATTGAATGTAATTTAATTTAATAATATTAAATATTTTTAATGTACCTGTAATAATTTCGAACACAATTTTTATTGTTCACGAATAAACAAATATGAAATAAATAAATATGAATTATCTCAGATGCCAGAATAAGAGAGAGAGAGAGAAAGAAGAGATTGAATAAGACACTTTTTTGTACTATGAATGTAAATTTACTGCAGTTGATTTCTACTACCCTGTTCTCGTAAAACCTTCAGAGTAACTTCACAACGCGACAGACGATCGAGCGTATAATGTCAATGCGACATTCCACCAAGATTCACCCGTCCTTCATCTACCATTGCATCTTCACCAAAATCCACAAAACCAACTCTAGCAAATCCCCATAAGGTTCTGAATATTACGACTTGTATTTAGCAAAATGTAAACGTGTTTTGGTTCAATATATCGAAGTGGAATACAACTTTGCAAGACTTTTGGTACGAATAGATAAACATCGCGATATCTTTGACAGGTTGGATGTGTGGTCCGATTTCGTTTGTGATTTGCAGAGGTCCTTTGATGGGGTTTTTGATGACGTCATTGTATTTTTGTTTTGTAACCTGTTAACCTACTTTGATACCCTTTGGTTTGGAGAAAGATATTGTTTTCGGCGATGATCAACTATTATGTTTTCTTTAGTAAATATTACGTTATTTGATAAAAGTATTTATGTCAGTCTTTGGAAGAAATTTTGCTTGGGAGAACGAGAAAAAAATGTGACATTTGATATTTGGAGACATCTAAATTCACTCTTAGGGAAAATTTACCATGTTTCTTAACCAATTGTTTCAAGAACAGAACACATTTTTTTATTTCACTAGCAACTTAAGTTATAGGTTTAAAAAGATAAAATCAACATTTAAGGATGATATTTGTTCGCACAACAAAGTACAATTCAAGTAACAATGAGTACAAGCTACTTCTTATCCGTGGTATCGCAGAGTGAAGTGTACCCACAATATAAATTGTCTCCCCACATTCAGCCCACCAGCACCGTCACGCTGACTGGCCAAATGAAGCGGTTGAGCGCAGAGGTTGATATACAATGGTCTGAGCCTTTGAGGCTACTGCGTTTGTGTATAAATAAATAAATTAATAAATAAATAAGACTTTCGGTTGAAATTTTCGGTTGAAATTTGGTCAACCTAACTTTTCGAGAATTATAAGTAAACACCTCCCAATGACGAAGTGTTTCTGCCTGGGTAAACACGAATCGCCGTGTGGTGACGGCAGAGTAGAATACATTTGTCACCAACCCCTTTGTCTTCCCGTGGGTGTCGTAAGAGGCGACTTAGGGACTACACATTGAACAGGGAACGGGCAGCAGCGCTTTCTGATACAGTAACCTTTTAATCTGCGATCTCCAACCCGCCTGCCAAGCGTGGAGATTATGGCAAAACCCTCCACTTAAGTGGAGGAGGCTCATAGTCCAGCAGTGAGCTGTAACGGGCCGTTGATTTGAAACACGAATGTTGTAAAAGATGGCAATAACTTTTTTTTTACCTAGGTACCGCATTTTGTCAGGGATAATGCGCACAAATTACGTATAGCCGCGGCGCGCGCCGAGTAATGGGCGTGTCTAGGAAAACATGGAAAATATAAAAAAATGAGTCAAATTGTGAACTTTCTAAGTCAATTGATTGATTTCATGGAAATCGTTAGAACATTAAAATTGCATATTCGTTTTAGTAAAATTTGATTTTTCATTTAATTTCATTTTAGTAAGGCCCATTGTGTAGGCTGTCTGAATGACTAACTGTGTGTGAGCTAATAAAACTGATCAATAAACTGAGTTACTTGACACTTTAACTGACTTCGGGAGCCTTGTTAGATTAGCAGAAACACTTCGTTATTGGGCTAATAATTTAATTTGTAAAGAGATTTTATTTTTCAACGGACTAATCGCTATTTCTTCCAGAGTGGTAATATAGCGGGCGCGGACCTCGGCCCAGAACGTTGCCAGAACGAAAAACGCGTCGGAGAAGAATGACCTCTACCGGGCCTTACTGATTAAAAAAAAAACAAATTATTAAAGAGAAGTTTCAGTTTTGTTGTTTAGCCTGCTGCGGGACTATAATTTAGTTATACGAGATCATTGTTGTTTGGGAAAATCGTCGTCGTGCGCATTCTTGCGAAGAAATTCAAAGGTTGTGTGTGAAGTCGACCAACTTGGTCTGGGGTCAGCGTGATCGACAGAAGCACGTTCGCCCTATTCAGGTTAGGCTTAAGCCCCTCGGTGGGTATGTGGACGTATATGAGCTGTTTCTGATGATTGTTATTTGGGAACTTTTTGGGTTTTTTGGGAAAATCTTCCTGCGTATTCCCAGAATTGTACAATCTTGGTGTTTTCAAGGATAGACAGCCACATCGTCAGTTTCATCGTCACTTGACGGCTTCGTAGCCCAGGTGGTAGTGTATCTGCCTCCAACGCACAGGGTCGTGGGTTCGAATCCCGCCCAGGACAAACATTTGTGTGATGAGCACTTGTGTCTGGTTGTTGTTTATCTATATAAATATGTATTTATTTATTTATGTAATGTATATCAGCTGTCTGGTACCCATAGCACAAGCTCTGCTCTTATCAGTTTGGGATCAGATGGCCGTGTGTGAAGATGTCCCTACATATTTATTTATTTATTCTATCAGGTAAGAGAAAAAGGGTTATCAGGCCTTAGCCAACTACGAGTACGCTACTACGTAAAATCATTTTTTTACCACTACTATACTATGCGCAAAGACTCGTGGCAGACGGTAGTGCAATAAAGTGCAAGTAAGACAGTGCACGCAACAAGTCGAAGTGGCAGTGTGCTGGTCACATTGTCGCAGAACCGACAACCGTTGGAGCAAGCGACTTCTGCAGTGGACGCCACGTTTGGGCAAACGAAGTGTTGGACGCTCCCGGCTAGATGGAGTCAAGATCTACGGAAAGTGGCTGGCAGCTATTGGATGCGTGCAGCCGAACATGGGGCTCATGGCACGCCTTGGGAGAGGTCTACGTCCAGCAGTGGACTGCCACAGGCTGATAATAATGAAGACGGTGCATATCACATTCTCTTTCGCACTTAAACGTTTTGCGACTTCATACCTTCACAAAGATGTAGAGATCCGCTATTTTTAAATTAGGTACGTTTGATGATGATGATGTAATCCTGTAATCCCTCATCAGGGACATAGGGCTCGAAGAAGAGATTTCCACTTTTCTCGATCTTGTGCGGCAGCTTCCAGGTCTTTCCAGCCGAGCCCAGTTGATGCAGCCTCTTTTTCAACTGAGCGCCTCCAGGTGATACGGGGGCGGCCTTCTTTTCCCATGCGCTTGCCACGTTAACCCTTGTTTGCATAGATGATTATCTGGTCTTCTCAACGCATGTCCAATCCAAGTTGGTGATCAATATCGACGGATATTAAGTGGATAACATAATGTCACCGTCTGCGACGAGTCTTTGTTTATCTCTATATAAATAGTATAGGTAGCATAAAAATACCTTATTTATAACATTGTAGCAACAGTAATTTGTGTGAGTACCTACAGTAAACTTTATACGGACTTGCAGCATTAAACGAAGCAGGTTATACTTAGACGTGACGACGTTTGTAAAACCCTTATTAAAGCTTGTAATGTAACTTCATTATTTACAGCTAGATTGTGGCCGAGTTCTACTTTGTTGTACCTAATACTTGAGTCTGAGTAAGTACAGTCGACAGAAAATCGTATTACGAATATGTAATTACGAATATTCATCAATCAGCCTATTGCAGTCCACTGCTGGACGTAAGCCACGCCAAAGCGCACGATCACCCGCTTTCCACATCCAGCCACCACCAGCGACCTTCCTCAGGTCATCAGTCCATCTGGCAGGGGGGCGTTATGCAAAGTAAGTAAGAATCTGCAGAATCATTTTTGGAAGACACAGCTAGCTAATAATACAAAGGACAAGGCGGGCACGTTCACTATAAATGTGTCAGTGAGTACACATTTATAGTGAACGTGAAAAGAAGAATGTCAAGGCGAAAACTTACATGACAAGTCCAGCGCCTATATTACTCTTTTTTTAAACAATGTAGTTTACAATAATCGAAAAGTATTATGTTGTAGAAGAGCGAATTTTATTTTCAGTGACGATTATATTTTTTGTAAGCCTGATTTAATACTAAAATAATTACTACTGAGGAATTAAAGCATTCCAAAGGTAAAACTGTCACGGTTGACGGGTGGTCGACTGTATCTCTACTAATCTCTACGTTTATTGCACATTTGAACTGTACTATAGTCGTAAACTGCGCTGAGGTGAACATACATTTTTATATAGGGTTGTTTTTATATCAGTTTTGATGATAAAACCATCATAATGAACAAGTATTAAACCACAATTACTTTTCTTAAGGCGAGGCCCTATCTGAAAAATCGTTCTTGGGCCCCTTTTTGAACTCGCGGATTTCACGTCGTTTCGTCAACCAACAGAAGAGTTTATCATTTAGCGGCGTAACCAAGTAGATTTTACATGTAGTCAAGGAATAAAGCAAAAATAAATAATTAAAATGACCGAAAATCACCCCACATTCAAAATTTGCAAATCTGTTATCTCAATATTTTCAGCGATAACAACATATTTTTTTGTATTTTTTGGGTGGCTATATTAATACCAAAACGGCGAAACCAGCTAGGTTTTTAATTTGTTCTATATTTTTCACAAAAAGAAAAAAAAGTTCAAGAAAATTACGAGTTATTCGCACGATTCCTGCGCAGTGTCGGACGTCACCTCGACGGTTGGTCGACTTCTGTGTGACAACCTTTGAATTTCTTCGCAGGAGTGTGCAGGTTTCATGCGATGTTTTCCTTCACCGTAAGAGCGTCGAGTAAACATAAGTACATATGAATTTGAAATTCGAAAACGCATTGTACGTGGTGGCGATCGAACCCGCGTCTCCCGGACGGGAGGCAGCGGCCCTAGCTACTAGACCACCGACGCTCTTTGATGATGATAATTTAATCAAATTATTTGTCTCTAGATAACAACCGCCGTAGAGCGAGGCTGTTCTTGAGAGACAGTTCAATACTTATTTAGAGGTTAAACCTTTATTGCATTATCGCCATAACAGCTGGAAGACGTCCACTGCTGAACATAGGCCTCCCCCATAGGTTTCCACCGTGAACGGTCCTGCGCTACTTGCATCCACCGGCACCCAGCAACTTTCACCAAGTCATCTGTTCACGCCGGCCAACACTACGCCTTCCAGCCCGTGGTCATCATTCGAGAACCTCCTTCTCTAGCGGTTACATTACTTGGAGATAGTGTGACAGTTTTGACTGTACTAATTAGGTTTCATTTAGAATTTCCTTTAGATAATTTGTCCCTAGTTGCGTGTAATTACAAAAACAAACAGATATCGGTAGCACATTTCCACTGTAAGTTGACACGCGGTGTCGTAGATAACAGAAGTACGGTCAGATCTGGTTTCATTGGCTAATATTTGTCGCCCTGTTGTTCGCCGGCGGATTAGTGAGACTGACCCCGATTCTAATAAAACACTTTTAAATCCCATAATGATGAAACTTAAACAGACATTAACTTTTTAATTAAGTTCATAGTTGATCTAATTCCAAAATACATTAATTGGACTGACAAAGCACGGTGATGGTCATTTTATAGTTTTTTTTTAGATTCAGTGCTCATTTTGGTAATTAGTATTTCAAGGATCGGATCAGGTCGGTGATAGTTTTTTTTTTAATCCTCATTAAGTAGGTATGGGATTTAAAAAAGTTTCTTATGTAATAATTTCACAAGTTGACGAAAATTGTGGATCATCATCATTGTGTGGGTTGTAAGGTCACAATCGACCTCACAAACCCTGGTGTTAGTGTTATAGAGCCGCCAAAGGCCACTCACTTGGCTCGTGTAACGACTAGATAGTAGCCGGGACCAACGGCTTAACGTGCCTTCCGAAGCACGTAATAATCTTTCTTTTCGGACAATCAGGTGATTCAGCCTGCAATGTCCTAACCAAATTGGGGAAAGTCTTACAATGTCCCCACCGGGAATCGAACCCGGAACCTCCGTAATGAGCGTAGAAATCTTGACCACTCGGCTACGTAGGATTGTGAATTAAAATACTTAAGGCTGATTAGACGGTAAAGTTGCATTTCAAATGGAGCCCATCAGTAATGTCAGTTTGAATTGTAAAATCATAAAAATAGGCTCTACATTTTTCCTAACGCAAAAAATGCGACGCATGTGGAGTTTCTTTGGTGAGTTCTTCTCCACAGAGTCCACACATCGTGTAGTGAACTCATAAAAAAAATGTAATGACGAAACTAAGAGATGTAACCTACGAATAAGGAAGCTTTCCTTATTCGTACGATGTAACATCCAAAAGTTAATAACCTATTCATTTAATTTCCTGCGGCTAGAATCGGGAGCACCGTCCCACGTTGCGTGCTGCTAGTAACCCAAAATACTATAACCGCCATTTTTATATATAATAATAGCCATAACTATTATAAGCCAGTAACTAAGTACAGTTACATGAAATATAGTCCTATTTTATTATTAGTTTTAAGCTTTTTACAGCAACAATATCTAAAATGAAGAAGTAATATAAAAAAAAGTATTTAAAATAGCAAAAGCAATAAAACTTGAGGGTAATTTATTACTTAGGTGATTTGGCACTTGCTAAAATTATAAGATAAGTATTTTTTTTTATTTTCTTTGTTTTTATCATAAGATATGGCTACAAAAGGGCATTTTAAATATTATTATTACTGTTTAGGATTCTGATTTGAGGCCCTTAATTAAAAACACTTACATATCAACGGCCCATTACAGTCCACTGCTGGATTATGAGCCTCCTCCCCTGTGGAGGGTTTTGCCATAATCTCCACGCTTGGCAGGCGGGTTGGAGATCGCAGATTAAAAGGTTACTGTATCAGAGAGCGCTGCTGCCCGTTCCCTGTTCAATGTGTAGTCCCTAAGTCGCCTCTTACGACACCCACGGGAAGAGTAGGGGTTGGTGACAAATGTATTCTACTCTGCTGTTACCACACGACAAAAAAACACTTACATAAGTTTTTCTTAAATATGTATTTTTAAAGTATGTCCAGTCCAGACAGACACAAGTGCGGTTTTGTTGTAGCGGACTGTACCTACATGGGGTAAGGTTCTGATTTATAAACGGAACTGAGATATATTTTACTACCCTTAAAAATGTGTTAATTAATACCAAAATCAATTGTCTTAACCGTGCTAGGGTGATAATGTCATGAAAGGGATCATTTTTTAAAGTAAGAGAACTATTTTGATCTTATTAAAAAGAACGACGCCATGTAGATGGAAGGTTAATTTTTCTAACTACTTACATGTTATTTATTATTGATTTAGAAAAATAATATTTCATTTAAAATCTTTTTTGCGATTCATTAATTTCAGTCCCGGGCGTAGCCGGGTAGAAAAGCTAGTTATGTATAAGCTTGTCATTCCTTAAATAGTTACTAAATTTTAGGTTTATTGGTTAGGTTAGACACGCACTTGGCAGCTTTTTGTTATCTCTCAACCACAGTTGTTTATAATGGAATTAGTTTATAATGTTGTCCAGTAAATGTTTGAAGATACTCTGAAGAGTATTTGATGAAGAGCTCAAGAGTTATTTGTAAAGACATTAGGGAGCTTAGTGAAGCGTGGGAAAAACTTATCGATAGCTTTGGGAAATTAACTTAAAACGAGTATTTTATCAAACAAGTCGTTATTTTAGTCGTTAAATAATTTATTTCCCATTTTTATTTTAAATCCTGGTTTTTTAATCAGTAAAATGGGTAAGAAGTCTTAATTAATTTTAATTGACTTAAAAATTATTTTTTATTAATTTTATTAATTTTTTACTTTTTATTCATGTTACCGCTTTCGAAACCAAGTTGCACAAAATACTAACAAATGAATTAGTTAACCAAATCACTGGTTATTAAAAATTGAAAGCTAACGTCATACTCATGTCGTGCCACGTTACACGTTATCTACACTCACAATCAGCATCCACACGTCGGTCTGTCTGTCCATCCGTTTGAAGGGAAACTGTGGTTAGTATTTAGTATAATATTCCACACTCTTGGGCGAATCAAAGCAATAAATTGACGTTTAAATTAAAAGTTTAATACTGAGCAGTTATAAAATGTCACTCAAAATGTAACTCGCATTTGTATCAACATGTTTGAGTATTTGAATGTTCCCTTTAACTGTTGATATAAATTAACTGCGTTGTCAACAAATCAGATTTGTTTGAGTTTGTTACATCAACATCAACGGCCCGTTACAGTCCACTGCTGGACTATGAGCCTCCTCCACTTAAGTGGAGGGTTTTGTCATAATCTCCTCGCTTGGCAGATGGGTTGGAGATTGCAGATTAAAAGGTTGGAGTTTGTTAATTAGCAATCAATTTGTGAATGATCTGATTGCTAACTTGGATCTCTCTATCGCAAACGATGTTTCTTCTACAAAGGTAATATTCCATAACAAATTGACTTATAATTATAACTGTATTATTGTTTGTGTGACAATTTAAAAGTAGTTATATATACTTTGATCTTCTTGTAGAATGAATAATTTCTTACTGATTGAAGTGTATGGAAGTTCTAACCCAAACATTAAGGTTTTACTTATAAATTTCAGTTATCACTTTCAGTTTTACTTGTAAAACTCCTTATTAAAACAATCAACTAATCGTTGACTACCATAATTATGTCTGACTATTAAACGAATGACTAATCTGACACTAGATCCTATCATTTAATCACTTTCATCTTCCTTTTATTCAACTAGTCAAGCGTACAGCCACACAGCACGTCTACGGCCGTCAAATTATTTGCTCCCAACGTCATGTTGAGTGACACAGGTCCGTGTCGCAACCTTTGACACTGACTGTACGGGCACAAACTACCCGTCATAACACTTGCTAAATCGACAACTAAAAACACTGACATCATTAAATGTATTTCATTATTTTTTACTTGTCTTTGATGCTAGTGTCAAGTTGTGTTTATTGGAATCTTAGCTCTGGCAACATTCTGGGCCGAGGTGTTTGCCCGTATTGCGCCCCCAGATTTATTACCACTCTGGCTCTGGTAAAAATTGTGATTAATCCGTTAAAAAATAAAATGAAATCTTAGTTTCAGTTGGCTAGCCATAAAATATAACAACATAAATAACTAAAGCGTTGCCATCCCGCAATTTTCATGAAGTTATTTACGATTATAAAACTGACTTTGCTTTATTAAAGCTATCTTTTAAGTCCGTACCCGCTATATTACCTAGCGATATTATAAATAGCGATTAGTCCGTAAAAAGCAAGCTATCTTATAAGAGAAGTGAGAAATAATAATATCGAGCAGAATAGGTATTACTTTTGTGAGTGCCATTGTAACTTGAAAAATAAAGTGTTCTAAGTTTTTCAAATAACAGACGAAAACTTGTACGTTTTTTGATACTTTTAATCCGCTTTTTATATTTTTTTCAGACGATTCATTGCAGACGAATCAATTTACAATGTACCTATGAATGATAAACTCACCCGTCGGTTTCGGCACATTCCTTTTGACCTGCATCCACTTGTACGTCGGCACCGCAGCGTGTTGCTGATGCTGCTGGTGCTGAAGGTGGTGCGTCCCCCCGCACTCCCCCTCCCGCGGGAACCCTTCCCGTAAACCATACTCCTCCTTCGGTTGGTAATGCTCAAACTCAGGACACGGCAGCGGCGACCCCGCATGGTTATACTGCATCGATGTCTCGTCAACAAAATGCATGTTGTATTTCGTCTCCAAATAGTGATTGTCCAGTTTGTGTTCGTGCATGTGCATTTCTTCATGTCTAGGTATTTCCTCTCTGTGTTTGAATGGCTCAGGGTGGGGAGGTATCGAGTGCAGTGGGTAGTTTTGCTGAAGTTCTCCATAGTCTAAGTTTGTGTAACACAGGCCAGTATCCGTGCTTATAACGGGGGTTGTAGGTTCGTGCGTTTGCTGACCGTGAATTAAGGGCTCGTAGTAATGAGTAGCAGGTTCGTAGTAGCCTTCGTGATAACCCTCGTAAGGTGGTTGGTAAGCGGCACCTTGCTGGTAATATTCAGCGCTGTAATTTTGCTGGTTGTTATACATCCCGACGTCCATAGTCATCATGTTTGTCACGATCACCGTGTCTATCGATAAAAACCGATTAAATCACACACATCACTATGACAGATCAGCGTACACGGCAAGCGTCCCGGGATTCGTAAAGTTCGAAGTTTAAACGGGCTAGAGCCGCGCCATGCACTGTCGACCGCACACCCGCACGCCAGGTGAACCGACGGGCACTGATCGCGGCCTCACGCACGGCATAATTTTTCCCAACTGCACCAAAAAATTTAAAAATCTCTATCCCTTTCTATCACACTGAAAAGTCCACTGCACAACAGAGATAAAGTAATCTTAAATAATACCGATACGAGTTACCGATAAGCGGTTAAAGAACGTGATTTTAATGGAAAGAATCGTTATCCGGTTACGGTGGATAAGTTTATTATAAAAATTCTTTTGACGACAAAAATGTGACTGAGCAAGAGTGGCGTAGTGAGGGGCAGGTAGCGGGTATTCTAGAAACTTTTTGTGTGAGATGGGCGGAGCGTGTGAAGAGGGTGGAGCTTAAGGGATTTGTTTAACCAATCAGAAGGAGTCGTTGCGCGCTCCATTTTGTATTGGTCGCAGCGAGATAATAGAGCGAATCTGTGAGGCTGGATGTGGCGAATGTTTTTTTTATTTGCTCACTGCGAATGGTTCTCAGCTGCCCGATTCCGTGGAATGCTTCAATTTATCCGCTGACAAAAATTGATTTCAAGGTGCGAAAAGCTACTTTTTTCGTTCCCTTTCTTACCATGTTCTCTGCGTTGGCAGCTGCCGTTTGTAGTTTGTGCGTTATATATTGCATTTGCTGCTATTTTGTCACGCCACACACACACACACGTATTTCTAACATGGCTCCCTCCTTATTTTACATGCATCAATAAGTAACAAATGTATAGGACTTTTCAAATAAAACATCAATAGTTACAAAAGTGGATAAATCGTCGGTACGATATAAATCATTATTATTTACATACAAGTTCATAAATTACTAAATATTAATAAATGCAACTAGAGAGACAGGGTATTGTTTATTATTTCTAAGTCGCAATTGCTACCACATAGCTTTCATTGATATAAGTTTACTAATCTGATATTTTTACTACTAATTAGTTTTATTTCTCATAGAACTTTGAACGTCCATTTCTGTTTTGTTATGTTTGAATTATTTTTATCGTAATTTGAAGTATTTTTATCAGTATCTTATCAAGCTACCGAGTTATGAATAGGTATCATATTATCGAATAATCTAAAATTATTTATAATTTACCGATAGCCATCACTAGCATGATTAGCTCAACTTACCTAGGCAGTTGACAATACGAAAACTTGTGGTGCGATTATGATTTTCAAAATATAAAAGTTTCATGTCATGAATAAAAGCAATTAGATAATACCCAATAGTACCTACCTACAATTCAGATAAACATTTTATTTTTATTAATTTACACTCAGTACCTACTAATTATTAAAATTATTTTAGGCGTATGCGATGGTTCACAGTGCGGCCTAATATAACTAGTAAGTACATTAAAATGGTCATAAATATAAGTAGGTAAACAATCAAATTTTAATACATTTTGTTTAATATCCTATATAATAGATGTAGTATGTACACAAGATAAGTATTTTTTAAATTTTATCTGGCTTAAGTACAAATAAAAAGGTACCCCAAATGTTATATTTTACGATGGATTTTACCAAACAGGCCAACACTTTAACATTTTTTTTTTTTTATTTATTGCAAGGTAAGTACAATTTTTATAAACTTAATTCTACTCGCCAAACTGTTACGTTTGATGGCAAGATCACGCTCTAATACAAATTTTATACCTACCTTAAATAAGTCTAGGCTTATACTATAGGCACATTATAACCGCATACAATAATAGAAAAAATAGTACATTACGATACAAGGATCGTAGGTGGCACATTACCAACGAGTTTATAATTAGCTTGTTATAAAACCCAAGATCCGTGTTTTGCACGACGTTTTTCAATACACTTGTGAGAAAACTTATAGTAAATAGTTAAATTGAAATGGTTAAGAAAGCTACTGTCTACTGTAGAAGCCACAACTTGTCAAAGGCCTATTTAAATTGAGTGTTCAAGGTCCGGAGAAGACATCAGGATCGATTTATCATTCGTCCACGGCACAAGCACAAGAACAGATTGACATCATTATCCACTTTGCTGCGGCTACATTTAGAAGCAGAGGGGTTTTGATTCTTGGTGGAGAAATGCACACTTAAATAGTATATTTTTCACTGAGAGTTTATAGGTATTATTAAGTAGGTTCTAGGGCCAATGGAGCATCGAGATTTAGGAAATTGATATTTATCTTGCGTGTCATACATCTGTCTTCTATTACTAACAAATTTTGATAAAGATTTTCTGGTCAAGCTGTAATTAACTGATAATTTGATAATATTCTTTGAATTTAAAAGATTTTATAAAATTTTGCAACCAAGTTTTAATTCATGCTTATAATAAGAAATAACTTTAAAACTCTGTCGATATCCCATTGAGTGTCCAAATAATGACATCGGTGAGTGATACATCATCTGCAGGCGACACGCAGACAGACAGACTGACACCATTATTCACTTTGTCACGTTTCAATTCAATGGATGAAATGGTTGAGTTTTATTTTAGATGATGCCAAGAAAAGCCCGAGCAATAACCTCTGACGATATTGAAAAAAAAAAATTGAATTTAAAACCAACGATTTATCAGAATTTAGATTTGTTCAGCAGAGTTCTAGTGACAATTATGTTGTTAAACTATTAAATCTACTTATTTTTTAATTAATGCTTAAGTCTTACTATTCTTAGACTAAACATACTCTACATGCACCGAGAAGCAAAATGTAATGGTCATTGGACGTGGTGTGACTTTAAAATAAAGCATGACATGTAAATGCAGATGCACATGCAGATAGAGAGAATAGCTTTGTTTGTCGATGTCGATAAGTCTATGTGATGTGTCAAGTCTACTCTACTGCCAGAAACTTAATAAAAAGAATCATTTGTTTTGGTGTATTCCTTAGATTTCTCTCAGTTTTAAAATAAGAGGTTCCATTAAAATAATTTTATTGAGCGACAACGTTTACTTATCTATTAATCTTCCTGTTTGGTTACTTAAGATCAGAATCATAATTCATACAAAGCTTTATGAGTTATAATTATAATCTAATTGTTACTGAAAAAATAAAAAAAATAAAAGATTACTTTTATCGATAAATTTAATCGACCCCGACGCCCATCACTAAATCGCCCTCGCTAGTTTTCAATTAAGTTGTCGAGTGCCGTTTTCCGTTCCATTTTATCATCTTTATTCCGGATAGCGCTGTCTCTTTCACACACGTCAACGGAAGCAATGCGGTTCAGATCCAATGATTAATAGTGGTAGCTGTAACACACTGTAGTGGTTTTATTTATTTGCAACTAAGTAGTTATCGAATTTTAGAGACATGATATGAGGTCAGTCGATTGGATAAAGTTAGTAGAGGCGTTATTCGACCATTTTGCATAGAGTCCAGTAACTAGACCAACGTTGGGCCTTATTATCTTTCTTTTAAAGGTAAAATCTGGCGTCGAAAACAGAAAACGAATAGGTAACATAATGTCAACAAAAGTATTGTTTATATTTTTTGTACATAAATATTTTATGGCCGAATAAAGTCTGAAAGATCGCTTTTAGTGTAGGCTCTAGTTCTGTATAGCATATTATATGTACCTATATATATTATAGACTATCCACCCGTCTAAGACCGATATCATCAAAATTTCTTCATATTTGGAAAGAACACGCTCTCGTGATATCATAAAGCCGAGTCTTAGAGGGCGCAATCCGCCGCAGCAGTTTTTATGGAGGAGTGAAAATCGACAAAAATGCCTAGAGTAGTAGGTAATTTCTTTACGAGACAATCTGAGTGAGAATAAACAAATTAATGTAAATTACTCTTTGATAATTTATTCCTGATGTGATGACAGTTACTTACTCCTTTGGTATACCTACTCTACTATCCATCACTTGAAAACTCAACAGGCATGATAACACACCAAAACTTTTGAACACATTAAAAATATGGAATTATTATTATAATCCCTGATTAAAATTCGAATGCCTTTAATAAGACGTTAAAAAAATTATGGACTTAAGTTTTAAAAGCGTTACATGTTACCTACATCAACATCATAAAAACTTGAAAGTGGACATGCTTGCTCCATTATTAATCAAGCGACACGTCACAACACTATGATATCGTTATTTCATAATAACCCCTTCAACGCGTTAAAATTTTTAAATTTCGAACTCTCTACAAATTCTAAATTAGAATCGTATTCTTTTAAACCGTGTTCGGTTTTTAAATCATTTTAGTGTTGGGCACTTTTATCGAAATGTTATTGAAATATCGACTTTGAGGTTTCGTTCTATAGGAGTGGTTTTAGAATTAAGTTGAGGTTGTGGATTTTAATAGCGTGTAAGTTGATAGTGCATTGTTTTTGTCTCGGTATGAAGACGTCGGTTGTCACCGTCACCGTCTCATTGTCCGAAACCGATAAAGATTGGTTAATGTTCTCTCCGGCTTTTTTAAGATTACGATAAAGCCCTGTCATTAAGTGGGTGCGGATATAAAAAGAATGTAACGGTTGCTCATTTTATTTTAAAGTTACTTGACAAAGTAAGCAACCAGTTATGAAAAACTCAATTACGGTAATTAGAGCCTGATACTACATATTTTGTATCTAATTTACTACATAGCAGGTTCCGATCATGCGGATCGCAGCTCAAGAGCTGTTTTAAATAATTATTTGGTTAAATATCTTATTTAAATCAAGATATTTAGTATTTTTCATATCCTAAGGTCATACCTACCTCTTGGGAAGAAATTTAAAGGTTACATTTAAATAACGCTCAAACGTCAAACGGAATTAATTACTTCAAGAACATACTCAAAACTTACAAGCAAAGTGACAGCCATCAATTACGTCACACAAACAGAATTTTACTAAAACAAACGTTGAAGTTATTAGTCACAGGACTAATTAATCAATTAACCTGTCGCCGCCTCGTCATGGGCGCCAGCTGTCACCTGTCACGCTGACATCTGTCAGAGCAGACAGTTCAAGGTTAGGGGTGATTGACTGACTGATTTTGAAGGAAGTTGATATAGGAAGTGAATAGGCTTAGAACATTCACGGTCTAGACGAAGTATCGTCTTGTAATATAATAAGAACAGGTCAGGTGCCTCTGGCGAAGCGTCTCCGTGTCAGCTCGGCCAAAATTGCTTTTGTATGGATGTCTGTCTGTCTGTTCCACTCTACAGGTCGCGTTTCTCGTGAAATTTTGTAAGCTGGTTCGATAAATTAATCGAATGTTTTGTCGAGTCAGTTTTTAGAAATTTTAAAAAGTGACGGAGTTATTAGGGTAGAAACGTAAAAAAAAGCAGCCATTTCGAAAAAAAAAAAAATATTCGTGAAGTCTACAGCTCTCAGAGCCACTAGTAAATAGTTCATGTGTCTGTTAATTAACTTCTGCACACAAATATAGGTATAAATAAGGCGAACTGCTAGCTGCCTTTAAAATATACAGTAAAAAAAGACAATTAAAAGTAGAGTTAAATGGTTTTTCATATTTTGATCCTAATTTATTTATTTATTTATTTTATTTTATTTATTAGGTTACCAACAGAGTATACATTAAATACCACATAAACTATAACACAATTGAAAAGATAAATGCTACTCCAGTTACAGGTAACGACGACATGCACGATGTAAGCAAACAGAAGAAAAACATATACTCATATACAGCACTAAAATCTATGTTGTAATTGCTTAATAATAATTAGAAAAATGTAAATTAAAGTTATATAAATTCAGACAAATATTAATTAGTTAATAATAAACAGGAAAGAACAGCACACTAAAGGTAATTTTTTTCGATACACCTACGATTAACTGTAATTAAATTAAATTAGAGACTAGCGCATCGTGGAAGTACAAACAATTTAAATGAAACCAAAGAATCAGCGAATATGTCGATGTCTTTAGTTTTACTCAAAGAATTATACTGTCTCATTAGCCGATTAAGTGGAGAGAAGAAGCCCAAGTTTCGTTTAAATCTTATGGAAAGTTGTTAATTGATATTATTCATAATGCATGTATGTAGTATTGCGGCGCTTGTACCCTCTATGCTTCTAAAAAGTACTTTAAATACTATACTTGTATATACGATAGAACGCTAAAAATCTATGAAATTCTTCTCCAGTTGTGGCTGTGGTTGCTCCATGACGGCGTCGTTTACCGTAACCATAATGTTTACGAGTAGTACATGTCATTTATTTTAAAGCAGTTCACAAAACATATCTTTTTGAGTACAGGAAAATGCACGCCTCATTTTCATGATCGGTGTTACTGCCTGCGGTGTCTGGAGACGTGTCATCCGCCATTATCTTTCGTGACGTAGCCAGCGAGTCAATCTGTGACAACGGCTTAAGATAATAATTTGCACTGGAAAAATCACGTTAAGGTTTTACGTCCGATAATGTTATTAAAGCGTGAAAATATTTGCGTAGCTATACCTAATTATTAGCCGGCTATAGATCATAGAAATTGTAGGGGTACCTACAAATATCTTTTTCTCAAAATACTTTTATCTTATTCTCTCATCCGAAATTGACTTTAAATAAACGAGGGCTCGTGCAAGACATTCACTTGATCTTGACCCTCGAACAAGCACGACCCTTATTTCCCTCGAACCCGCTACCTTTGATACGTTGCCGACAGAGAACCGCTCACCGCTCGAACCACCCGTCACCGACCGGGCATTTGGCGGGGCCACGCCGGCGGCGGGGCGGTCTACAACACGCTGCCGCTACAAATCTAACAAAAAAAACAAAAACGGATCCGGTCACCTAAGGCCACTTTCCTTGAACGATAAATAAGTCATGAAGTTGCACCATTTCGACGCACATAACAAAGAACGTAAAAGGCCAAACCATAAATGGCCAATTGCGTATTAAATACGCATAAATTTTATATCCTTCGATACGTGAATGACCAAGAATGAAAAAAACTAGTGAAGGTCGCTTTGAAAAAGTTAAATGATAGTTAAGTTAAATTTATAAGTGGACCACAATAACTAGTTTTTATTTTTTGAAAAACGCCTCACTAAAAAAATTAAAAAATACACAGTCAGTAAAAAAACTTAGTTTTAGAGTATTTTGACCTCACCTCCCGTTATATTTGTTCGTCACCCACGCGGGAACAAGCCGTATTGTTTCCAAGGAATCAATAGACACACAACCTTCCTTATCTTTCTTGACGCTTATATATAGCTTTTGCTTTCTGCTTTGCCTGCGTAGTTTGTTGTTTTATGATTAGAGTTCCATTTCTCGATTGGACGTAGACAACTTCGACTAGTTGTTAAAAAAATCGCACTTCACATCACATCCCACTAATATTATAAATGTAAAATATATTTGGATGTTTGTTTCGCTTTCATAATGATTGAACGGATTGGGATGAAATTTGGAATGGAGATAGTTTGTACCCTGGATTAACACATAGGATACTTTTTACGGGAAAAAGTCTTATTCCCACGGGAAAATCTTGCACAAAGTGAGCGTAACCGCGGGCGGATCGCTAGTAATATAAGAATTCATGTAAAAAAATATTTTAGTGAAAAGAAAAAAGTTAAACTTTACTTTGGGTTGAAACCTTGTTGAAACTAATAACTCGCCGTCACAGAACATAATTTCTGAGTTTATAATTTTTTATGATTCGCGTTGCGCTATTTAAGTGATCATAAAAAAAAGTATCGACTCATAAAAAAAATTACGTACAGACACACCTCTGGTCTTGTATCACTTCATAGATACTGTATGGATAGATACCGGGAGATAGCGCGGTGATAACGGCTTATCTTGCGGCGCCTTGTGTTGCTATCTAGGAGCCCTCAATAAAACTAAAATTACTGTCGTGGGAACAAAAGCAAGGAATTCGGGAACTTGATCGATTCCAAACTTGACGATTTACGATTAGGACATTTTGATAAAAGACTAAGTAATACCTATATAAAATACTCGACAGCAATGAATCCGGGTCATAAGAAGACAAGTAGTTACCTGAAAAACTCGAAAACTATGAATGCTATCTTAGTAAAATAAATTGTGTTTACTAGACAATTAAACACACTTTAAATGATAGCAATAAGACTTCTTGGTTATTGTTAACTTATGCCATCAAAAATGGCAAAATAAAAATTGGACTTTTCCAAGCGGATCTTCCCCATGACCCAGAAACCACATCACCGCGGTAACAACAGCTAGCACGAAAAAAATAAAGAATTAACAAGACAACAGATGAAGAAAATAATTGCCATTTTCATTTTTTTTTACAAGATACGAGTACACTTTCCTGTTGGATACTTTGAGATTTGACAATCTAATCTATCTCTAGCTTTAGATCATGCAAATTTTATTGGCATCTCTGCTAAACAAGGAAGCACCGTGTAAGAAATACAAATAAAATGAACTTAGCAGATTTTGGCAGACTATGATGTCAGCCACACTCTCGTAGACCTCAGCTACGACCAGCGCTACGGCGTAGTAAACGTAGCAATTTATCTGCTTCAGATGCTACGACTTTAGCTCACACAAAAATAACATCCATTGCAACTTTTACTCGCACTACCGAGCGGACACAATAAAACTGAATCCAAGCATTTCAAAGGAACTGTAGTACAAGACACTTCAATCATACCCGGCGCTGCGTAATCCTTCACCGTCAACCGTCGGGAAACTCGGGACAAGTCCCGCTGTCCTCCGGGACTGGGGTGGCCATGTACGATGAAAGACCCGGACTACATCATCTTGTGGGTTGTATGCTGTGTTGTATGTAAAGTCAATGACCGAACTTACAAACACTGGAATAAGTGTGCCTTAGGCCTCTTACATTTTTTTAAAGTCAAGCCGTTCTATAAGAAGTCTGATTTGACATTGACAGCTGTCATACACGTACAATTTTTGTTCTGTCTCTTTTGCACCCATTTGGGCTGTATTCCGAATCAGATTTCACGGCTCAAAGTACTGACAGCGATTACTCGCGTACCGATTCGGAAATCGCGATAATACGGCTCATGAGCGAAATCAAAACGGAACGGCGTTTGAGCGCGCTGAAACTGCTTATAACTCGGTCTTGCCAGATGTTGATTACCGTACCAAAACTGGCAAAATTTTAAATTATTATACGTATTAAAAAAGTATCGTACAGCTGTGAAAACAGCACTTTTCGCATGGCTAGTACCCAAAATAAGAAAAAGTATGCTAATTTTTAAAAATGGAGATGTAAATAAACACATGAAATTAAAAAAAATACAATAATGAATGTTTGATATTTATATTTATATTTTATCAGATTGCCTATGATATTATCTTATGTATGTATGTGCCTGAGTCAAAACTATCGTAATACATAACCTACTCGATACTTTTACTATCGAACATCTGGCAACCCTAACCTACAAAACTGATTGATTTAAAATATTTCAGTAATTTATCTCCATTTCATAATTGAATAACGTGTTTTTAATTTTGTTCAACCAAATAAATATAAGACACGTTAGTTTTACATTTAAACATTAAACATTTAACTTTTAAAAATAAATACACAATATGTCAAAGTCGAATTTGACATTACGCTTACGTGAATTTCGCTCTGGAGCATGGGCGCCGTTAGCGAAAGATGGCGGCGGTCATGACGCAATCCGTGACGTCACAATGGCTGCCGTAATCCCAATGACAGTGATTCGGTACGCGGTTTTGGGTACTCAAAGTGCTGTCAGCGCGATTCGGAACGCAGGGTTGGTTTTCACTTTTCCTGCCTGCTGTCAAATATGTGATATTAGATTGACTTAATTCCTCCCCCGATTTTTTCCACCACTCTTTGTCCTGCAGGATATGCTTCTGACCAGTCTAACTGTAACCTCTTACAATATAAAACAATATTCTTTAGTGACACCAATACAGAACCTGAACCAAATCTAAGACCTTCAGGGGCCTATTTAAGAAAACTTACAATTACAATTCGAATTACATCGCGTAGTCAATCAACCAAAATTATAAACCTTTATCTTCTTGGTATATCGGCTGCCCAATGTCCTTCGAATTGTAATTGTAAATTGTAGTTGTTGTAAGTATAGGCCCCAGGTAAAAAAATGGGCCAAATTCAAACGCTCTTACCGACAGACGATGGAGGCTGTTGACTCACCTAATATAAAACAGTCAACTCATTGATTAAATCATTAGTTGATCTAGTTGTTACAAGCGTTACAAGCGCTCAGTGGCAGTCTCCTGCCTCCGTGGCCGCGTGGGCGAGATTTCGACGCCCATTACGGAGGTTCCGGGTTCGATTCCCGGTGGGGGGGAAACTGTCAAGCAAAAATCTCTATGTAAGACTTTCTCCAATTTGATTAGGACATTGCAGGCTGAATCACCTGATTGTCTGAAAAGAAAGATGATTTCGTGCTTCGCAAGGCACGTTACGCCGTTGGTCCAGGCTACTACGAGGGCTGATTGATAAGTTTCCGAAACGACAAAGAAAAACTTTAAAAATCTATTTAAAATAAAATTATTTCTCAACGTAGTTTCCTTCTACCTCGATGCATTTAGTCCAGCGCTTCTCCAATGCCGTTACACCAGTTTGATAAAATGTTTTCTCCAACCCCTCAAAATACTCGTCCACGGCAACAATGACTTCTTCATTTGATGAAAATCTCTGGCCACCTAACCATTTCTTCAGGTTTGGGAATAAGTGGAAGTCACACGGGGCCAGATCCGGGGAATAGGGTGGATGCGGTAGCAATTCGAACCGCAATTCATGGAGTTTGGCGACTGCAACCATTGACGTGTGTGCAGGTGCGTTGTCATGGTGGAACAAAACTTTTTTCTTGGCCAAATGTGGTCGTTTTTTCTGGATTTCTTCACTTAATTTTTGCAGCAAGCTTGCGTAGTACTCTCCATTTATTGTTTTTCCTTTTTGCAGATAATCCACTAAAATAATCCCTCGAGCATCCCAAAAAACAGTCGCCATCACTTTGCCGGCCGACAAAACCGTTTTTGCTTTCTTCGGCGCAGGTCTTCCGCTCTCAGTCCACTGCTTAGATTGTTCTTTTGTCTCGGGAGTATAATGATGTATCCAGGTTTCATCGACTGTTACATAACGCCGCGAAAACTCGTTAGGATCTCGGTTAAACAGCGCCAAACACTCCGATGAATCGTCCACTCGACGTTGCTTTTGGTCAACAGTGAGCAAACGCGGCACCCATCGCGCGCAAAGCTTTTTCATTCCCAAATGTTGGTGCAAAATATTAAAAACGCGTTCAGATGAAATGCTCACCATCTCTGCTATCTCTCGCAACTTCAAGCGCCGATCATTCAATACAATTTTGTGAATTTTTTTGATCATGTCCGGATTCGTGACTTCATTTGGACGGCCAGACCTGTGGGCGTCTTCGCAGCTCTGTCTTCCACGTTTAAAATCAGTTACCCAGGTGTGAATTGTACTCAATGCAGGAGCAGAATTACCTAAAACACTGTCTAGCTTGGTTTTAATCTGGGTTGCTGTTTTCTGTTTTAAAACGTAAAACTTTATCACCGCACGAATTTCGTTTCTTTCCATTGTTAAGAAAATTTACGACAGAGAAAGTTCTACGTCCTATCAAACAAATTCCACCAGTTCGATTAAATTCAAATTTGGCGTTCTATTTTCAAAAAGATGCCAAAATATAATGTTTTTTTTTTTTTTTGCGTATCATTTTTTTAAGTTCGTCGTTTCGGCCAGTTATCAATCAGCCCAGGTATCTAGTCGTTACATGAGCCAAGTCACAAGGCCTTTGGCGGCTCTATAGCATTGACACCAGGGTTTGTGAGGTTGGTTGTCGACCTTACAACCCACACGATGACGACGACAAGTGGCAGTGCTTAGATAACTTTTACCGTCATCTATACTATTATTATAATAAAGAGAGAAGTCCGTACTGACTGACTGACTGATTGACTGACTGACTCATCAACGCACAGCCGAAACTACTGAAGATAGAAACACCAAATTTACACAGTAGGTTAAATTTATGACGTAGGCGAGCAATAAGAAGGGAGAAAAAGGGGGATTCAAGTTTGTATGAAAGTCCGTCATTTTAAAAGTTGGGATCATGAAAATTTTGATTTGGACTGCGATTAATAAATCATTTGACACGTGTTTTAGCATTTTATCAAAATCCCTATTTTGAGGGGAAAAGTAGGGATTAAATGTTTGCATGGAAAGACTGTCATTTCTAAAGGTAGGAACATGAAAATTTGGATTTAGGTTGAGATTAATAAATCATTTGACACGTGTTTTAGCATTTTAT
Source organism: Carpatolechia fugitivella (assembly GCA_951230895.1). Lineage (NCBI taxonomy): Eukaryota > Metazoa > Arthropoda > Insecta > Lepidoptera > Gelechiidae > Carpatolechia > Carpatolechia fugitivella. The sequence continues at coordinate 16,703,131 of OX579656.1, forward strand.
CAAAATCCCTATTTCAAGAAGGAAAGTAGGGATTAATTGTTTGTATGGAAAGTGTTTCATTTCTAAAGGTAGGAACTTGAAAATTTAGATTTAGGCTGAAATCAATTAAACATTTGGCACGTGTTTTAGAATTTTATCAAAATCCCTATTTGAGGGGAGAGTAGGGATTAAATGTTTGCATGGAAAGTCTGTCATTTCTAAGGGTAGGAACTTGAAAATTTGGATTTAGGCAGAGATTATTAAATAATTTGACACATATTTTAACACTTTTTAGAAATCTCTATTTTAAAAAGAAAGTAGGGATAAATGTTGTTATGGAGAATCTGTCATTTCTAAAGGTCGGAACTTGAAAATTTGGATTAAGACTAAAATTAATAAATAATTTGACACGTGTTTAAGCATTTTTTCGAAATCCCTATTTTGAAGAGGAAGAAGGGATTAAATGTTTATATGGATAGTCCGTCATTTCTAAAGGTAGGAACTTTATCAAATTAGGCATTTTATCAAATTCCGTATTTTGAGGGGTAAAGTTGGGATTAAAATGTTTGTATGGAAAGTCTTTCATTTCTAAAGGTAGGAACTTGAAAATTTGGATTTAGGCTAAGATTAATAAATATTTTAACACGTATTGAAGTATACTTTCGAAATCCCTATTTTATAGGGAAAGTAGGGATTTATGGAATATTTGTCATTTCTAAGGCAAGAACTTAAAAATTGTTATTTAGACTAAGAAAATATAATCGTTTGACATGTTTCTCATTTTCTTGAAATCCTTATTTTGAAGGGGAAGTAGGGATAAAATTTTGTTATGGAAAGTTTGTCTTTTCTAAAGGTTTTGAAAATTTGGATTAAGACTGAGAATAATAAATAATTTGATACGTGTTTAAGCTTTTTACGAAATCCCTATTTTGAGGAGGAAGCAGAGTCAGTAATTTCTAAAAGGTAAAAACTTAAAACATTGGTGTTAAAGTGAGATTAATAATTCATTTGATACATGTTTTAGCATTTTATCAAATTCCATATTTTGAGGGGGAAAGTAGGGTTAAATGTTTCTATGGAAAGTCCAGTTCTAAAGTTAGAAAATTGAAAATTTGGATTTAGGCTAAGATTAGTAAATGATTTGACACGTCTTTTAGGATTTTTTCGAAATCCCTATTTGAAAAGGGAAGTAGTGATTAAATTTTGTTTGGCATGTCAGCCATTTTTAAAGTTAGGAACTTTAAAAATTGTATAATAATAAGACTGAATTATTCGGTTCGAGTTCCAAAATGTTTTTGAATCCTCCTTAGAGTAGGTATTTAAAAAAATGATAAAAAACGAGCCTCCTTCATTTTGAAGTTGGTTAAAATTGTGTATTAATCTACCCGTGCGAAGCCGGGGCGGGCCGCTAGTTTCATAATATTAGTCGAAAGTCCTTGACAAATCCAAACGTGTTGTAGCCGTACCCGGTTGCTCCCGGCGGGACCATCCGTCTTGTCCGGATAACTTCCGCGATCGCGCCCGCCCGGGACGACAGTTTCAAACCTGAACATCCCGTACGTGGTGGATTTAAGGAACCGCCATGTTAGAACTTACTACACGTTCCGTGACTTCAGGCATCTTTTCGAAACTGAAATTGGAATGCAACTGCGAACTTCCACTAGGCGAAAAGATCTTCCCACTATTATTCAACCCAAACTAAACATAGTCAGGCACTGTGCACGGTATCAGGGAGTTTGTTTATTCAACAAACTGCCTATTGAATTTAAAACTATGACGAATGTAAATTCCTTCAAACATAAATTAAAGGCATACCTGTTGGAAAGGTGCTGTTATTGTATTGACGAGTTTTGAACTCTATTAATGTTTTTGTTTTTTCTTAAGTTTTTTGACATGGAATTTAATTTAAGACATTGTTATTCGTTACTTGTTGTTATTTGTATTTATATTTCTATGTACTTAATTGCTTGCAATTATGTTATTTCGAACACAATTTTTATTGTTTACGAATAAATAAATGAAATGAAATGACTGTCAGATGTTTCTCTGTTACAAGGGAAATATTTTTTTTTGGTATTTCTTAACGAACCTAAACGCTATTTCTACCAAAGTGATAGATAACATAGCGGGCGCGGACTTGAAGTAAATATCTAATGGTAAATAGAATACATGATATGCTCCAGCACGGCAACGACAATACATTTATTTAAAAAAATATAGTACAGAAGATATGAATCCTGTGGAGTTTCTTCCGGCCGTTCTTCTCCACAGTGAGCGTTCACTTGTAGTGAACGTACCTACTAGGGACAAACGTCTTTTGTCCATTGACGTCGAAAAATGATGTTATTAAATCTTATTTCCAACAAAGACATTTTTATCATTATCTTTATCTTGATAGGGCACAAAAGCGTGAGCACCAATGAATATGTAGTTCGAGCAACACTGTCTTCACTTCCTTCGTTGTTCCAGGTTAGGAAACCGTACAAAAAAAACCTTCGTTGTGTAATGCGTACCTATCTTCAATTTGTACGCATCTCCACGTAATAAAAATAATTTTGTGAACATCATCGCCTGTACTTCAAGAATCCCATCAAGATCCACTACACCTCCCAGTTTACTATAATTAATAATTTCTTTAACTACCCCGAATTAGTCATATTAAAACCCCTAAAAGTGAAAACTAATAATGTCTGTCTGTGTGTTTAGATAATACGGATTATAGAGATTATTGGATTATAGGATTAAGTGATTGCTACCGGCCGAACCCTTCCTCCTTGTTGCACCCTTCAGCACGTATCTAGCTAATTTCGTTGATAATGCAACTCATGTTTGTTTTTGACTTTTGCCGCCGAAAAACTGATATGAAAAGTAAATAAGAAAAAACGACAGTTATGTTTCGACCTTACATAAGAGCTATGTTACGAGTATAAAAGGAAGTCCATTTTTTGCTGAGAAAAATTAAAATTGATATGCATTACTTAAAGGTTTGAATATAATTAAGTATTAGTAATATTAAATTAACTCAGGCTCTTTTTTCTTCTTGTTAGTGTACGTTCACAAACCTAGGTATTACAATTATTAAGCCGCTAAAGGATTCGAACATTATAGGATTGCGTACTATAAAACACATAGGTACACCTAAGATAACCCCGAAACTGTGTATACTACTTAATAATTCGCTTTTTTAGTTGATCTTAATGTATACTATTAAATGTAAAATTAATATTGTCACAAAGTTATAACAAAAAATCAAAAGCTCAACCTCAATCTTGATAACGCATGACGTCTCACCTTTTTCATCTTGTTTCACGTCCCTCGGACCGGAAAATATCATATTCTTATTTGTTTATCGATACCGTCGACAGCAACCATCACCAGATAATTAGAAACATAAAACTTTTTCAAAATAATTGACTGGACATCGCGGTCCGCACGCCGCCATTTTGGATTTTACTCTCAAAGCGGTTGGAACCAGATTAGAATGGCGGGAAAGAGAGTCGAGTGGTTTTTGACAGGTCGCTTTTTTGTTTTTGAAATATTGCCGTGCGGTGACACTGCCATTTTTATCTCGTGTTTTTTTTTGTTTGTTTGTTATCCTTGGTACTTGTTTGTGTTGATCGGAAATGTTGCAATGCTTAATGGTCAAGCATCTTAGACCAGGATGGTGTATGTTTTTGCAACGGATTGAATGAAACCCATTGAAAGTCACCTCTTAAATTAAACTTAGAGATTGAGTAGCTAATTCCAATTACCTAACGGCAAATTGAGTTGTATCTAACTTCTAAGCAACCACTGGCTTTTTAGCGACAGGTGAACGTTAATGGTTTTTATTCACATTATGTGGTTGTTAAGATAAGACAAAATAATCAGAAATTGACAAGCGGGTTGACCACTACGACCACTGCACTGTCAATGCCTATCTATACGATTGTTTTATTTATTTTAATGTATTTTTACCCACGACGACACGGACGGAATGGCAGCCCTCGACGTGTTTTATTGGATTTGGATTTGTTATTATATTATTAGATAGATGAGTATGTATAGTACCTATATTAATGAATATTATTGCTGTGTCTATCTCTACGAAAAACCAAAAGGTAGGTAGTTACGTAAACGTAAGGACTAAGAATGGCCACAATTAGTTGTTTGTATGGCGGATTTCGTGAAAAATCACTCTATTTTCCTTATCTTATTTGACTCTGAAAATGTTATTTTAATTCTTTTTATTCTAATAAGTTTCAACATCTGGCATGGGATTTAAAAAAATAATAATTTTGTTTTTCATTAAAAAGATTTAGTTACAGATCACAGACCAAAAACAGCAAAAAAAAAATCCATCCATACAATAACCGTAAATCTGCACCCTAGCAGCTTTAGAGAGCTTAGAATTTTACGTAAGCAGCGCTTCACTAAATTTATTATAAATAGTTTAAAAACAAAATAATATAGTTTCCGGTAATCTTAAAATAATGCATTAGGCGCCAGTCATAACGTCGTCATCTTGTTTGAGTATCAGTATCAACCCAATCATTGTGTTTATCGTTTGACATGATTTAAATTTTGGATGACCGTGGACACCGGTCCTAGATGTTGGGACGGGTCGAAAAGGGTTCCACACAAAACTCATAAATCCTTATATTAAAAAAAATTGTAAGTATGGATGTATGGATGGATGTTTGTTAGGTACTTTTTTACGCAAAAACTACTGAACGGATTAAAATGAAATTTTGAATAGAGATCGTTTTTACCCTGGATTAATACATAGAATACTTTTTACGGGAAAAAGTCTTATTCCAACGGGAAAATCTTACACAACGCGAGCGTAGCCGTGGACGGACCGCTGGTAATAAATAAATAACATAAGCTTGTTTTAGTGATGAGTCTGCTGGAACACATGACCTGTTGTGTCGTTTGACTTTTTGTTTGCAATGGTTCCTCAGTTTGTCTATGTCTCCAGAACGCTAAACGCGATAATACAGCTTTTGCGAGTTACACTCAATCACACCCGAAGAGGCGCACGAGCGCGTAGCGAGGGCGCTTATATAGTGTGAGGGTGGAATTGATCAGTTTTCTACGAGGTAAACACTCTGCTTTTCATATCGACTGCGAGGAAAGTAAACAGAAATGGGCTGCATACCATTCGCGTCATATTAGTGTACTTCACCCTAACTGACACACAAACTGGGAAACTTTCAGTTGGTTTTGATGAAATTACTGCATATTGAGTTCTGATATTCACGCTCAAGCATAAATCATTTCATCGTTAAAAATAAACATAAATTACAAATTAATTTATCAAAACATTGCTTAACACCACAGATAAAAATATTTTTTTCACCATCATTTTTTATCTTATCTTATTTGATATGGCTTACACATGAGTATTTCGCCAGTATCAAGTAGTTTTGCTAAGTAAGTAATACACTCTGGATGCACTATCAAAATTAAACACTAAACGCTCAAATAAACTAAAATAAAAGAACAAAACGAAAGCACGACCGCCATTAACGGATGCTAACAATCGATCTATCCACTATCATTTACTTCCCGTTTTATTTTTTAGCCAAAATTTAAAAGGATAGTTTATCTACATTTTGATTTTGTTATCTATTTATTATTATGTCTTAATATGTACGTGAATTTCGTATTCATCTAGTATAATAATAATCTACGTAAATTCAAGCAAAATATATTTTTTTTATCATTTTTTTTGCGGGCCAAGTGTGATTCGAATATCTTTACTTACACCCATGAATTTCTCCAAATAGGTATTAGCGGAACCCTTCTAGAATATAGAATATAACCTTGACCTGAGCCAACGTTTTCGGTTGTAATCCAATATGGCTGATTCGACCATTGATGGCTACAAGTTTTTGTTGGTATCATAGTGTGACAAGAACAAGCTTGCGGTGAACCGCTGACACGTGCTCAGACCCGTCAGATTAGTTAAGTTCATTAACTTTGGGTAATGAAGGACTTATAACCGTCTTGGGTATTTCATTTGCTTGCTGCCTTAGAAATTTCATACTGGACTAAGATTGAAACTCTGTAGACACGCACACAAAGGTTTTTTTTTTTTTGACGGACCTAATCACTATTTATACCAGAGTGGTAATATAGTGGGCGCGGACTTGCACACAAAGGTCTCCTTTATAGTTGACCCGCATGTAGCGTCTTCCCGCGCCATTCACTAGATTTTTATAATACTACTTATATTTTTTTTAATTTGAAGTTTTCACTCCGTTATGTACTTAAGTACATATTTAAATATTGCGACGCTCTATACATAGAGGTATTGTACGTATCTGCAAGTAGATGCTGTTCAATATTCAATAAATAAAATATTCTTATCAACACCTGCAAGCCTAAGGGCTTGATGCCCTAGAAAACTTCTGAGGATTATGTAAGCATAACCCTCAGAAGTTTTCTAGGGCATCTGCCCGGGTGCACATGGAAGTCCAAGTCTCATTGGCCTCAGGTGTTAGGACATATGAGTCTAATAATTATACAAACACTCATATTGGGCTAACAGCGACTCTCCTATGGAATATTAATGTTACAGATTACGTCTGTTAACGAAATATCTAATAAGTATAAAGCGAAAAATTAACATTTTTGTCGATTTGCACAGGACTCGAATTTGCATCTCCTTGGCTATCCAGGCCAGAGACAGGCGCATTACCAATTATGCCATCAAGCTCTGTGAAAGGCCGACGAAAGACACTGCTTTTTACTTTAATGCTCAGAGTGCATTACTGTTCCTGTTTCTGGCCTGGATAGCCAAAGAGATGCAGGTTCGAGTCCTGTCCAAGATCGAAAAAAATTTTCGCCCCTCGGTGGGGACGTATATGAGCTGTTGATCATCATTTTCGCTTTATAATTTATTGGATGTTTCGTTAACAGACGTAATCTGTAACAATTTTCCTCCGAGGTAACAATAATAATCTATCGCTGTTAGTCCAATATGAGTTAGAGTGCTTGTCATAAAAAAGAGGATTTCTTTGTCACAGAAAACTTGGAGGTATAGCAGTATCTCAATATTGGCTATGGTATGGTCTAACCGTCGACACTCAGAGGAAATAAAAGACGATCGCTTCGCTCGCTTGAGAAGTCTTCGCGTCGACACGAGGAAGAAGACGGCCTTAGTTGACAAAACAGATCTTTATTGTAGATGTTTTATTTCTTCAAACTTTAGAATGATTTCAACCACATAAACATAATCCTGTATGTAGATAGGAAGGTATTCCATACAAAAACGGTGAATATCTGTCTTGCATTTTTCATTTTCCTTTGGGAATACTCGGTTCCCTGAACTCCTGTTCTGAGGTAAACATTTTACAAAGTTATTTTTGTGTTCAATAAAAAGGCAATACAAATATTGTGATACTAGTTCCACAGAAAAAGTCCCAAAGGAAAACATGTAATTGATTTTGCGAATAGCAACTGTAAGTTGGTACGAGTATATTTGTTAAGAATTTCGCTCCTTTAGAATTGGACACGCGCACTGGGTTGGTGGTCTGCGAATGATGAAGCAGTTTATATTTTAATATTTTATTTTTATTTAAGCCATACAAACATTATATTGCAAAATAAAAATTAGTCACAAATCCAATAGGTAATCTTTTTTTTAAACCGGATTAAAATTACCGTAACAGAACAGAACTACTAACTTATCTGTCAAAGAGTAAAGTTATTATACCAGGGGGTTATCTGTGAAATGAAAGGCGGCGCTAGTAGTAATACAAAATTGTATTTCAAACAATAACGACAGTTCTGAAAGTTTAAATTTCGAATCCCGGTGGTAGGGACATGAAATAATAATCTCTCTACTTATCCTATAAGTGTACATAAAATATTTTTGTGTAATGGTACATTACAAATAACATAATAACAAGCTGGATGCTGCAGTTAGTATGTTCTGTCTATGTAGTTAGTATGTTAAAAAAATGTGTGTTGCAGTATTGGTACAGTCAAAGATTAAAATTGTTTCAGAATTGTCTGATCACAAGCTGTCAGCTCTGTCTAGCAATCTTACTTTCATCTATTCCCTTCTTATATTGCTAGTTCCATTGACAGATTTTAATAGGTTTTCAGACTACCGCTATCTTCATTTAGAAACATAGCGTGACCTTGCCCAAACTGCCAGCTACAGGCATCTAGGTAACCCTTACACTTTCCCCGTCACTTGGCCAGAGTGAGTAACAGGCGGATATGGAGGTGTACGATGGGCAGATATACGCGTTACCCAGCCTGACAACTGAGGAAATTGCCTGCAGCGTGCACGCATTGCGGGTGAACTGCACACGTGTTGCGGATACTGGCCGCTGAAAACTAAAAACCAAAGTCGTTACAATGAGCCATGACAGATTTTTGACGCACGTGTCCTGTCCTTGTGCCGGCTAAAGTACTCGCCTCGGTGAAACGGATAGTAATGGACTTACGAACTCCTCAAACATATTTTGATAAAATTATTCCATTGAAGATGAACCTTTTAAGGACATTAGTCATTTGTATGCAATTTGATAAATAATAAAATATGATTCCACAATACCTGAGTGGCTCGACACGCGACAAAAAACTGGGCCCGTTCCGAATCATTGAACGTTTGACGAGCGTCCAGCGCTCCTCAAACTTCAGGCTGCTCTGATATGAAATACCATAGTGACAAAATATAAAACAACATTTTTGTTTTTATTTTTTGATTGTTAGGTTGGTTGGGTTGGGTCCATAGGCTGATTGCTATATTACATTGGTAGAAGTCTGCCTTGTGCTCTTCCCTAAAGTTCTTATCGCGCTATATTACCACTCGTGGTATATATCAGTAGAGTAAATCAGCGTTATTCGGATCTTTTAATCAAGTTGCTTTTTAGACAGTCAATAGATCCTTGGATTAGAGAATTAAGTTTCTTGTTTTTGCAACTAATCACTGCTACTCTAATTTCGAACATTATGACAATATTCACTTACTTAAATCTTAATCTAAAAATATTGCTAAGTGAAATGTCAAAAAGGATCTCTACTTGGCATAAGTTGCACTTAATAACGAATTTATTATCCATCATTATCAGTTATCACACTGTAAAAAACATATTCATGAAATATTACTTTATCCATTACAGTTTGAGCGCCACTGGCATATCCGCCAAGCCACAGGGCAGAAAGGTGTTTTGACATCTCGCCAGGACACCTCTTCTTTAATATTAGTAACGACATGGTGGATGTCACTCCTGACTGTGAGCACTCGCTTCGTCAGGCTCTAGGGAATATTATTATGTTCTGTGTGCATTGTGATATGTATCACGGGGTTTCGGGTAGTGAAATATTACATTGAACGAAATATGTAAAATGCTACATATTCATCATCAACTGCTCACGTCCCCACCGAGGGGCTCGAGCCTACCCTGTATTAGGGCGATTAAGCCTTAGTCGACCACTGCTTGCCCCGTGCGTGTTGGTCGACTTCACACACAACCTTTGAATTTCTTCGCAGGAGTGTGCAGGTTTCATTCATCACGATGTTTTCCTTTACCGTATGAGCGTCGAATCATATGAATTCGAAATCACATTGGTACGTGGTAGGGATCGAACCCGCGTCTTCCGAACGATATATTTTATTATTTTTAGTTTACAACTCACTGCCGAGTTTAAAAATGGGTAATACTTTAAGTACTCGCTTCGCTCGTGATTCCAGACTCGTTTTACATCGGTTCTACGTAGAAAAGTTTACATTACAATAATTACAAGAAGAGAGTAAGAGAGAGAGAGTAATTACAGTAAGAGTACTGCGCTAATAATTATTGTATATTCCAATGTGAATATTAGTGTTAGTTAGTACTGTTATTTCAGTATTAATATAATACACCTATTTATTGCGTAAAGGCAGAAATAGGTTTTCAAAGAAAATCATTGCAAAATTATCGAAAACATTATCGTTAGGTCTTAACTTATCAACAGTTCTACTGACGTGCTAATCCCCTTATCTCGTTATCAGAGATAGTACCCTGTCACAGTTATCATAATTAATGAGCAATTAATCAAGTTCCAGTTGCGTTTTGGGTTTTGTTATCACAACTCGGATCGGTCGATTAGATTTGGACACATTTATTTGTTTTTGTTTTAATCTTTTATGTGTAATACTGATAAGGGAGTTAGGAGATATTGGCCTCATTTTGTAGAAATTAATTCTGTCCGAGCTTAATTTACAAGACTGAACTCTCAGTCATCAACGGCCCGTTACAGTCCACTGCTGGACTATGAGCCTCCTCCACTTGAGTGGAGGGTTTTGCCATAATCTGCACGCTTGGCAGGCGGGTTGGAGATCGCAGATTAAAAGGTTACTGTATCAGAGAGCGCTGCTGCCCGTTCCCTGTTCAATGTGTAGTCCCTAAGTCACCTCTTACGACACCCACGGGAAGAGTAGGGGTTGGTGACAAATGTATTCCACTCTGCCGTCACCACACGGCTAACTCTCAGTCCTCAGACCTCAGTCCCAGAGTTTTGTTTGCATAAGAAATGTGGACAGGCATTATAATAAAAACTGCGGATGATCGTAATATTTAACGACGTGACTGTCGTTCTTCGTCATAAATCGTCCATCACTGGACGTAGGTCTTGAGATTTCTGCATTCATTTTAAATAATTTCAATCTAATCAGTAGTTGTAATTAATTAAAATTATTTACTCGTAGATACCGGTAAGAGCGTCGGTGGTGTATTGGCTAGGCCCTCTGCCTCCCGTCCGGGAGATGCGGGTTCAATCCCCACCACGTAAGTAAGTAAGTAAAAACACTTTATTGCACACAAAAGCAACATAAAAACAATAGATAACAAACATATAGATAACAATGACGTAACAATGTGTTTTCGAATTTTGAATCCCAAGCAGTCTTTTAGTAGTACTCAACACGGCTTTTTACCAGGCCGGTCTACTGTTTCTAATCTGGTGTTGTTAAATGATGCGCTTACTGAAGCTATGGACGATGGATCTCAGGTTGATGTGGTCTACACGGACTACAGCAAGGCTTTTGACAGAATTCAGCATGATCTCCTACTATTTAAACTTTCTAAAATAGGAATTAGGGGTAATCTTCTAAGATGGTTCTCGTCCTATATCTCTAATAGATCTCAGGCTGTGGTCGTTAAAAATTATATCTCTGGATGGGTTCCCATCCCTAGCGGTGTCCCGCAGGGATCTTTGCTGGGTCCTTTACTGTTTGTAATTTTTGTAAACGACATCAATTCGTGTCTCAAATCTTCTAAACTCCTGTGTTTCGCTGACGATATGAAAGTGTTTGCTAAGGTTTCATGTATGGCTGACGCAGAATCCCTGCAGGCGGACCTTCTTTGTCTTGAGAACTACTGTGCGGAAAACCTTTTGGACCTTAATCACTCTAAGTGTTGTGTAGTCTCTTTCAGCCGGAAACGTATTGTACTGAATTATAACTACTCACTTAAGGGCACTACATTGCAACGTGATACATGTATCAGGGATCTTGGGGTTCTGCATGATTCCAAGCTATTATATGACGCCCACATTAACAACATGGTGACTAAAGCATATAGAGCCCTGGGATTCGTGCTGCGTTCCTCTAGGGATTTCTCTCAAGTCAAGACCATTAAAATTCTATATTGTTGTTTTGTTCGTAGTACATTGGAATATGCGTCGCAGGTATGGAGTCCCATATATGTTAAGTACATTGAGCAAATTGAAATGATCCAGAAAAAGTTTATTCGGCACCTATGTTTTCGGACGAAGCAACCGTATCGCTCTAATAATTATTCGGACCTCTGCAAAAAACACCACATTCTCCCACTCTCGATGAGAAGAGAAATTGCGGATCTATCTTATTTACTTAAAATCACCACTAACAAAATTGATTGCCCAGATCTGCTTTCCAAAATTTTTGTCCGAACCCCCAGACTGACCTTACGTAATAGCGCTCCCATCCATCTTCCCTCAGTGTCTTCGAACTACCGTCAAAATTCATTTCTTTTGCGTGCAAGCAGCAATTTTAATAAATTGTGCCAAGAATTTGACCTGGACCTGTTTAATACTGGTTCCGATTCGGCGAGACGTATGCTAAATAGACAATTTTTTTTGTAACTGAACAATCTGTTTGCGAGCTAGTATTCAGGCCTATGAGTGTATGACCTTATATGTTTTTTTTTTATGTTCTGGCACCTACATGTGGAGACCTGTAAATGGCTTTTTGGTATTAATTTATTTTACTATCAAGTTAACTTTAGCTGTTGGTCTTCCTATTATTAATAAATAAATAAATATTGTACGTTTATTAGACGCTCTTACGGTAGAGAAAAACATTGTGAGGAAACCTGCACACTCGTGCGAAGTAATTCAGAGGTTGTGTGTGAAGTCGATCAATCCGCACTGGGCCAGCGTGGTCGATTATGGCCTAATCGCCCTGCTCCAGGGTAGGCTCGAGCCCCTTGGTGGTGGGTATATAAGCTGTTGATAACCATGACTCGTAGATACCATGATCAGACCGAGCCCTCCCCCTAAATAAGACTTGCGTATTGGTAGCTCTACATTAGTCCACTTTAGGATACTTAGGACTAACCCTATATCAAAAGAAGTAAGTCCCTCGAATAAGTTATGTTCTGTAACATCGGACAGCGATGGTTTGCATAAACGCTCCGCGTACTGGCCGCACGCTTCAGCTCCTGGATAAGGACTGTGACAAAATACGCTCTTTATAGCGACCGTACGAAGTTTATTTGCTTTTTTTCAATATTTAGAGAAAGGAACAAATTCAAATTAAAACAAATCATGCAGCCAGCAACATATGACATGGCTAGTAAGCGAAGCGTTTATGTTATGGAAAGCGAACCATCGCGAAACCTCTTTCATCCTCAATTCATAATCGCGGTCCGATGTTACAACTACCCCCGGTCTACCCTAAAAAAAATATTATTTGGTTGAAGACCAAAGTTTTTGTAGTTATAGGTTACAAAAATACCTGAGACAGCCATTCGGCCAGCACTTACGCACGTCTAAAAAATCAGAAAATTTTGTCAATTGATAACAAAAATTTGATAGTGAACGTTATTTTCATTATCAAAAACAAATTCTTGTTAAAAAAACTAATATTTCCGTCATGATTGTAATCAAAGATGCCTATCTTTGACAACATTTGACAATCATTCCGTATCAACCTTTGATATTATAAGGTATTAAGTATTATTCGAAATACATTGCGTAGTCAATTAGCTAATTTCTAACCTCAATATTCTTGTCTACGTAATGTACATCCTATTTGGACGTCAACTTTTAAATGCTTGAATGGTCCTTGTCCGGTCCATTATCCTTTAACAAAACAACTGGTCAAGTGCGAGCCGAACTCGCGTGGAGGGTTCAGTATCATTCAGAATTTTCACTTAGATTTCATTATGACTATGATCAAGGTTCATATAAATCCTCCTTTTTTAAGGATTTAGACTCAGAATAGTATTCTTAGTAGGGGGAGACAAACTATAAATATACTCGGATAAAGGAATGTTAGATTTTTATATTCTTTCGTAATATTTTAAACCATGTTCCTTTAAAAATGCTCTTCTTACAAAAATCTCTTATTTGATGCATTGTTTAACCTCAAAAAATAACCCTCAATACCGTTACTCTATCTTTAATAATCTTTATATTTATTCAGTCCGGTTAATTCACGCAAGAGTGATTTTATAAGGATAAGGGTTCTGTATTTCCATCAGATATACGGACCCTTAACAACACGCCCGAAAAGGAACCTTCTTTTTTTGAAGTCGGTTATAAAGGGTATCGATGTCACTGGAGTTCCTAAGCTAACAATATTACTGCCACACAAAGGATTAGTTGACCGCGGTAGCAATCGCGTCAGCTAAGCCCCTAATGCTATTGTCACTTTGAAACATGTCAATGTCAAACTTTTGTGAATTGATTTCAGGATTTAAACTTATTATTGTGTTTGGCTGTTTGTAATGAGGTGGGATTTTTAGTTTTTTTTTGAGGTTAGCAGGTAGACGCTCGAGCAAATATTCAGTTTTCTTTTAGTGATGCTGGTTATTGCTGGTGCTGGCTTCTTCCTGTATTTAGGTTGTGCATACTAAGAATCTTTTTTAAATGAGTTATTAAATGATCAGAATTGATTGTTTTAATATTTAAAATAAGTAGCAGAATGTATTGTAATATGACTTGTTATTATATTTAGTTTTATTATTAATAAGCTCGTGTCTACGCCAGCGTTGTTTTTTCCTACAGCAAAAAGCAGCCGGTGTCACTTTCCAGTCTTTAACCTATCCTAATCGGTCCGCTTTTATAATTAAGTAGGACAAATCAACAAACTAACAATTACTTTTGAGAAAAAAGGACAAACACCTCATTATAACTTTGCGACTATATTTGATCTAAGCTTTGCGATATAGAAATCTTACCATATGCGATTGGGTAGCGTGTTTTCTGAATCTTCTCTGGCTTTTGAATTCGTATCGTTTCCGGTGCATAATATTATGGATGGATAATGATATTATGAACGTTTTTCTTTGCAAAATATTAAAAAAGCCAAAACTAATAAATAATAGCAAAAGTGCAATAAACTATATTATTATTTCGTAAGGCGTTACTAACGTTTGAAGACAGCTTTGCTATTCAAGTTTATCAGGCACTTTGAGTAGTGCTCCGTGAATAAGTTCACCGTCCGTGGTAGCTTGCACACAATCTGGATAAATTCAAAATAAAGAAGTAGATATAGGTATTTGTTTATTTTCTTGTTTTTCTTGTTTTTATTAATTTTTTTTTTGTTAAAATTACATAAGTTTATTGTAATGTAAAAGATGTTTTTTTTTTTTCAAATAAAATTGGTAGCAAAGTACCTCGTCAGTTAAAAAGGCCGCCCCTTGCCATCCCCGGCGCAAAGGAGCCCAACACACTCGCGGCATTGCCTTTGCACCAGGAATGACTCGGCGCGGGAGTCACAACTCCTCTCCTTTAAACGTTTGCCTATTTGGCTTACGAAGCTTTTAGCTTCGTGGCCCCAACAACCTGACGTCTCCACTGCAAACGGAACAATTAAATTATTTTAAGGTATTTGTTGAAATAAATATAATATCGTGGTTCTCGAATGGTGACAACGTTTCGGGAAACGTAGTGTGGGACGCCCCCCTGCCAGGAGGAATAATGACTTGAGAAAGCGCTGGTGGTGGCTGGATGAGGAAAGCGGGTGATCGTGCGCTTTGGCGTGCCCTTGGGGAGCGGACTGCAATAGGCCGATTGATTGATTGTGGTTGCCAAAGTTAACTTATTAAGGTATCTTATTGCTAATTGTGTTTTGTCTACTCTATTTTAATTGCTATTTTATGAAATAAATAGGTTTTGCTTTTATTTTCCGGAGTATGAACAGTGTGTTGTGTGTATTGTGTTGTTATCCGTCCGAGAGATGCGGGTTCGATCCCCACCACATATCTACCAATGTGTTTGAGAATTTCGAATTGATATGTAGTAAGTACCTACGTTTATTCGATGCTGTTACGGTGAAGAAAAACATCGTGTGGTAACCTGCTCACTTATGCGAAAAAATCAAAGGTTGTGTGTGAAGTCGACCAAACCACACTGGGCCAGCGTGGCGTGCCTGATCGCCCTAATTCAGGGTAGGCTCGTTGGAGACGAATATGAGCTTTTAATGAGTATGGACAGACCTTTGGGGATAGGAGCGTGGTGTATGTGATTCTAAAATTAGAAATATATTTTGTAGAAGAAATAAAAAATACTCAGTAAGTTATTTACATTTTACTGAGTTTAAATTATTACAAAAAGTATAAAATGGCTACTTATTCTCTAAACATTGGCAGTTTTCAATTAGCTAATAATGTAAGTTAAATAAAAAACTATAATGAAGATTAATGAGGGTTAAATTTTCATTTTTACTAAGTCAGACGTTAAGATGGCCATACATATATAACAATTATAAAAAACTCTAAAATAATTTATTTTATCTGTCCTTTTCCATTTAATAAATAAACAAATTATAATTAAAAAATGTATAAATAAAGTTAAGTTTAAGTAGTAGTAGTAGTTTAAGTTTAAGTTAAGTTTTAAAAAGGATTCAACAAATCTAATCAAATTATGTTTATTACCATATAAAAATATTTGCAACTAAGTATTTTTACATGGGCCCCGAACTAGGCGATTCTGTATCGCGGGAAATCTACAAATAGCAACAAATATCATGTTGGAAAAACACGGTACAAAAAAGACTTGGTAAATGAAGCTCCAGGCTTGTGGTTTTGGAATCTTATACAAACAACGTGTTAGCTATATTTAGCTATACGAGTATTTTATTGTCAATCGGATTATCATGCGCTATTAGCATGAAATACAAGGATTTATGTTCCATTATTTACCTAATTACGTTCAGATCCTAATAAATATTATTATTTATTTATTTCATACATTCAAATAATACAATACAAAATTTCACCGTACAAAATATTTTCTACATAATATAATTTTGCTTTACTATGGATTCTGTGCTCATCATCATGACTGCGTGACCTTGAGCTTAGAAAAAACAGATAAAAAATGAGCGTAGTACTTTAGAGACATACTTATTTTATTGACAGTATAATTTTCATACTGCAATTTACTCGTACATAATGTATATTAAATTATATAATACTGTCGCCCAGCAGCCGCCACAAGCTGCTGCACACACGAAGAGTGTTAAGAGATTGGTATGTGGCAATATCCAGGGCACAGTCCGAAGAAAAGGTATTTAGATTTAATAATTTCTTCTTTATTAGTCCACAATTACAAGCTAAAGACTAAAACTTGAAACCAAACACTAGCTTCATTTTAAAACTAACATGGATAAGCTTTAGGAGTTTACTGTCGGAGATCAGGAGATGAAGTGTCAAGAATTTAGCAGAAAAAAGACAAAATCGAAACGTAAGAAATCTAAATTTGAAAATGAATTTAAAATGAAAGATAAAACTGCCAGCAAGAAAGGTTGCCAGTCATAAAACAGGAAAGTGCTAATAGGATGTGCTCTGTCAGATTACAATTTTAAAAACTTTTTAATATTATTTCGTTTATTTATTTATTAAGTAAAATTACTGTATAATGATGAAATAAAAATAGATACTTTTTTGTAATTTTTTAGTTATTGAAAACTGAATATTATAAAAAAAGTTGTTAACGTCGTCGTATGAAGCATTTTGAAGCTTTCAGAGCTCATCCTACAGTAACCCGGGTATAGCAAATTTTTGGTGTTGCTATTAAAAACGAGCTAAATGGTATTATTATAATAATTTCTACTCTTTTTCTTTGCACTGTAAGTTTACCATTTAAACTTATCCTGAAAAACTTGCTTACTTGTAATTATTATTTGAGTAAAGTACACTATACAGGGTGGCCCTTTTAGATGGGTCAGTCAGTGTGGGTAACTCTGAAACTATAAGACATAGAAAGATCTGTTCTGTTTCTACTACATTCAGGGCGCATTCCGAATCTGACTTTCAGCGCTGTCAGCGATCAGAAAAGCAAAAAAATGTATGGCTGACAGTGATTCGGTACGCGATTACGGGTACTTTAATCGATTTCAGCGCGTTTCGGAACGCAGGATTACATTGTATTGATTTTTGATTATCGTCATATTGTGTCAGGTCATAAGCAGTAAAGATATATAATATATATCATAGTATTTTAAGTACAGTTACCATTGGTATATAGTTTATGTTAAACGTTATTGCTACCACCGACCGACTTATTCTATATGCTATTTCTGGTTGCCTGGAAGAGATTGTTATTTTAGCAATAAGGCCGCCTTTTGGTTCTTCTACCACTTAAGTATATGTACTGTGTTTCTGTAACTTTTTGGTGTCAATAAAGTATTATAGTATTGTAAATGATACTGTGAAATATGATACCTTTAGATGATAAATATGCATTGTATTTCACTCTTTTTTATTTTGGTTTTGGCGATTCCCGAACTGAGTTTGAATATTTTTTTTAAATGTATGTTTTCAGTTTTTCTAGTTACTAAAATGGATGACATGGTTGATTAGAACAAATCTTTCTATGTCTTATAGTTTCAGAGGTAGGAGGTAGGAGAGGGAGGAGATAGGTAGGTTATGACCCAAATACGCCATTCAGACTAGCAGATGTGAGAAAGAAATATTTGTATAGAGCATACATTGTTAATTATAATTAGGAATCTTGAGATTTCTAAATCGTGACACCTTATACATTGATGATGTTATTTATTTAACTGATGTGATTCTGTTTTTTATTTTATTATTTGATGAAACTATTATTGTATTATTGTTTTCACTGAATAAATTATTACCTTATAGATTAATCATCAAGAAAATTACCTTGAATTTAACTCAGACCCTAAAAAAATAATAAAGCAACAATTATCCATCGCACCTAATCTTAATTTAGTTTATCTATAACGCCCTATGCTCCATTGGGTATATTTTCGGTGAACCTCTTTGAATGGAGCGGTATCCTTGTGAGTTAAAAGTTTCTTTGTATGGTGCGGTACCCCTTCTGTGGATCGCCCTCGTACATGACGGTGCGACTGCGGCCACCATCTTCCGAGATGGTGAAGTATCCGTGGACGGTCCCACTACCGTCCTGCAGCTCCTGGACGTTCTTCGAGTCACCTGTCTCCTTATCCTAGAAATAGAGAAGAGATTCGTTGAGAAGTTAAGTTATGAAGAAATAATTTGACCAAGATGTGGTGGAGTCTCGGTGGAGTGGATGTTTTTTAAGATTGTCTTTATCGTCGGTAAGGAAATCCAAAGAGTTCTGAAGCGAGCTGTCAAAACGCTTTCAGCTAATCGTAATCACAACATAGATTATTTGGATCACAACTCAGAGGAACAAAAGACGTGCGCTTCGCTCGGCGACGCGCGGCAGAAATCTTTGGATCACAACAACACCATCTTTTTACAAGCTTTTATCTAGCTTGCACTGTATGTGGGTTTATGTTTATGTTTATGTATGTATGTTTTACTTGCTGTCATTGGAATTTACTGAAATTTGGTACACTTATGTAACCGCGATGACAATGCAATATTATGGTAAGTAAGTAAGTAAGTAAGTAACACTTTATTGCATAACACATATGGGACATATAAAGAAAACAAAGTGTGCAAAGGCGGCCTTATCGCTGATAGCGATCTCTTCCAGACAACCTTTCTTTTTATAGAGGAACAGTGTACGGAAACGGAGTAGTGCGTGATGGTACCATGGAGCTGGTCTAATGATGGAGACGGAAGGTGGCTATAGGAACTCCTCTAATACACAACACAACTTAGTCGTATTTGGGCTCGTTGGATTTGTCTTAACAAGATCTTTAGTCATACATGATGTCCAGGGTCTCATAATGGAGCCGGAAGGTGTCCAAAGGAACTCCTTAAATATACAACACAACCTAGTCGTGTTTGGGCTCGTTGGATTTGTCTTAACAAGAGTATTCCACTGCACGGCTTTAAAAGCTTGTTTAAAAAGGATTTTAATTATTACTTATTTTTACTTTATTTTTCGTACTAAAATAAAATTGTTCCGATCTGCACAATTTTACACAAACATTTAAACCTCATTATTACTACTATTACTTATTGCCCTTGAAAATATTGCGATATTCAATTGCGTCTTTGAATGCGTATTTAAAAATAAATGAACGCATCAAAATGCGTAAAGTAAACACTAAAAACGGAAAGTTCTCATAAAAATTGCGAAAAACAAGGTCGCATTGCGTAGCGCGTTCAAATATTAAACAATATACAATTAGTGCGTGGTTTGAGAATAAACTTCTGTGTTTAAATGTAACTGATCGTACTTGTAATTGAATTGAAATCATCCAGAAAGGATCCAGGCTGCAGGTCGATTTGCGTAATATTTCAGTAAATCAAAATAATTTCCTGATTTAGTCAAAAGTCTAAACAATAAGATTGTAAACCAGTCAAATTCGCTAAGAAATTCATTCGATTACTTTGAAAAATCGAAACCTTTTTTGTTACGGTAGATTATATTTTGATTTCTTTTTCTTTTTAGATTATTAAAAAATATTGAATTAGAATAGTTTTATTTTTTAATTTCAAACAGGGTATTTCTATTTAAAGGAAACACACAAGTTAGAATTTTTCTTGATAAAGTCTATATATTTCTTATTAAGTTTATATTAAATTAATCTTTCTATTACGTTATTATAACAATTTACTTACCTACAAGAAGAAATAAAATAATGGCTCGAGTTATACATAATAAATTTTATCATTGGGCTCGAGTTGTTTCCGCGGACCATAAACATAGGTTATTTCAATATGCCGCCAATGTGTGATAAAGTGAAATTTAAAAAATTATAATAGCTTATGCTATTTTTTTTTATAGGTGCCTGTACCTGCTTACTAAACTGGATTTTAATGTATCGCATTTTAAATACATAAACATTTTTTGCAATGTAGAGTGATTAAATTTAATGTTCTTGATAGAAGATGCCATTGAACAACTGGATCATCGCCTAAGGGTTCCTTCTCATTGCCTCGTTGCCTAATATGGAGGTCACCAGGTCGACTGGTGAAAGGAACTGATGGGATTTCGTCCCATTGTCACATTTGTAACTCTAGAAGACGTCATGAGAGAATCATGTTGAAGCCCTTGAAGGGTTTAGAATTTCATGTGGAGGTTGAAAGTGAATGTTACTAAATCAATAAGACAATAGTAATGATAAAGCGACACGCGTTACAAATATCATATACCTATATAAGATTTGAAACCTTTTGTTTTTTTTTAATATATTTATTGTTTAAACTGAATTTCCATATTCAGTTTGCATTCTACTAGGCATTATCATTAGTTTTATTTTATTTTATTTATTTGCGAAAGTGAACAGCTGTATACAAGTAGTTCATTAATTGATTATTTATTTTTAATAGAAAAACTGTACGCCCTCGGCCATGCACAAACAGTTTTTTTTATCGTGAAAATATGGTAAAATGCAAACAAAGTTTCATGAAACTTGGAGTTTCGGACGTTGCAGTGCTTAATTGATTAAATCTGTCTACTATATTTAGATATAAATTTTGTTTTCTCGAAGTTATGATTTTTTCAATTAAAGTGGCGCTCGCGTCCTGTCATGTCGCCCCTTAACAGTATTTCCTATATTGCAAATAATAAATAAGTCAATATGTGGGTGATAATTTTAATTCAACTTATAACTAGTTATATAACAAACGAAACCGCTTTGCTTTACTCTTTTCCTATTGGCACTGAGCAAATAATATGTACTTACCTATCGAGGTACTTCCAATAGACATGACGTGCCCTTGCGCACCTAATTAATCAACCTTGTTAGCAGGCTCAAATTAGTATTGTAAAAAAGATAAAAGTCACGCACATTCCTAAGATCTATAGGTATAATTATACGTAATTGTTATATCACGGTATCGATCTATTTTAAAACAACAGTCATTACGATCGTAAAAATTCTTACTGGATGCCCTTGAGCCTTTCGTATTGCGATTTTTTTTGCGGTATTTCATTATCACAGGTATGGACTCAGGCAGCTCGTAGGGCTATTAGTTTTTGCTCTCTCTCTATAACGCCGCCAAAGGCAACTGACATGAGTGAGATCACAACCGAACTTGTTTTGTGAGTTTGGTTGTCAATCTTACAACACACACTATGAAGAAGGCATTATTTTGAGGTTAAACAGCTTTGTTTCCCACGAATCCAAATAATGATATAAGGAAGAAAGTGTGTTGTTGCAATACATAGACAGTAGCCTAAACAGCAGTTTATTGTGGGAAAATATTTTATTCCTACGGTATAACAACCTTACCTCAGTAAGATTGCTCAAACGATCTGTCCTCATCGCTCGAAACAGTTTATTTATTTATTTATTTATTTATTGATACATCACTTACAGCTACAGCCAAACATGATGATACTTAGATATTTAAACTTATAAGTAATAGACCAATAAATTGAAATATTTTGTGATTTCAACCTATGGGAATGCTTTTAGTCCAGGTGTGGGGCTGCTGTCTCAGCAACTGTGGTCCTGGGTGCGAGTTTTTCTAAGTACCTACTCGCCAGCGCGAGAAGCTTTGGTTCCGAGGTAAAGAATATGTCGATGGAGGGATCGTGTTTTAAAATGTCATTAATTAATGTTAAACCTTTGTGAAGTGGTGAGTGTGATAACGTTTTTGTGCGAGAGATGGGTATGGCTAGAAGTGGATGTTTTCGGGGTCGTAGGTTATATAAGGATACGGGAGGAATGTAGAATGGAATTTGAGATAAGAATGTAGGGTTTGTGACTTGTCCTCTTAATAGCTGTAAGAAATATTTTACGAGTGAGATGTTTCTGCGGACTTCGAGACTTTGGTAGGAGACTATACCCAGTAAATATTGCGTAGGATAGAGGAATGGGTAGTAACCGTATGATTGTTTGTAGATAAAACGGAGAAACATTTTTTGTACCTTTTCTATAGCTAACGTGTGTTGATGATCCGACGGGTTCCAGATGATACTGTTGAGTTCGAGCCTACTCCTAACATAGGCGTTGTAGAGGACGACTACAGCGTTTCGGTTGTTGAAATGTTTGCACTGTCGCATGATAAAACCTAGGCTTTTTCGGGCCTTGTTACACACTTCAACTGTATTCCGCTTTATTGCCAAGTCACTAGTAAACCATGTGCCGAGGTCACGCACTTCTGATACTTGTTTCAGTTGTACACCGTTTATGTAATAGCTAGTTGGATGTGGGGTTCGTGAACGGGTGTATGACATGACGGAACATTTGTTTATGTTCAATTCGAGACCGTTGATGCGTCCCCATTCGTGTACTCTGTCTATATCCTTTTGTAATATCAGGAAGTCGTGTGCAGTGCTTAGTGGATATGCAAGTTTAACGTCGTCTGCAAACATTAGACATAAAGAGTTGCAGATGACTGATGGAAGGTCGTTAATAAGAATTAGAAACATTAGGGGACCTAGACTGCTGCCTTGACCGACGCCGGAATTGACACTATATGATGCCGATCTTGCATTGTTATATATTACAAACTGTTTACGACCAGATAAATAATTTGCAAAGAATTTTACAGTAAGTGTATCTCCAGCCACGTTCATAGATGGTGCTGTTATTTTAGCTGTGTTTCTAGAAACAAGAAGAATCCACCAAAAACGCGGATTGACAAATCGTATTATAATCTTGGTGATGGCTGGTGTAAATAATTGGAATTGACTTAGTGAAAATAACTACGAGCACAACTATCCTACTGAGCATAAACAAACAAGGGGCCCAAACCTGAATTCGGTCCTGTTTATAATTGCGTTGTGTCGTAATTGAAGGCTCGGCGAGCATGGCGCGGCAATGATCACGTTCATGTGAGGAAGGAGTCGAAGGTGTGTCAACTCACGCGCAACCTCACAAGTTCAGAGCAAGGTCTTTCTTGCATGCTTGCTATTGATAACTAAAAGTGCGTTAGGGCTGCCGACACGGCCAAACTGGACAAACGTAGAAGTTTCAAACTTCAACGCAAAGGCTCAATTACATTTTAAAAAAGAACAAGCTTTTCAGGAAAAATGATTATGTCAATTTTTGTGGAAAAGATCAGGCTTCATTATACGTTACGCGTGAAACGTGTGCGTTAGCTACACAGACGCATGTGTCTACTGGTGCGCTTTCAAATGGAGTTTCATCTTGCTTTAGGGCATCATAGACTTTAGAGATACCGTGAAATATGTCTTAAGTAGCTGGTAATTCCTCGTCGCCTACAATTTGTATGCAGATGGCGGCCAATCAAAATGGCGACAAGCATCCGCGGCGTGTAGAGGTCGCCGATTTCAATTGACTATCTTTGGTTCTTTAGTTTTATAGGCGACGTTTTGTTTCTATGTCTGTATGTATGTAACGCTCTCTAAACGTATGCTTGTGTCACATTCAAGAAAATGTCTTAATTAATTGTCTGTATCAGAGCCGATTATTATATCAATCTGTGACATCCCTAAGTAGGTGTGATGCGTGAAAGCGCGCGCGCACTGAGTCGAGCCGTGGGACGATACTGAAGCAGCAATTAACAAGTATAACAATGACTTTTAATTATTTTATTTTGTATGGAGATTGTAGAGTCAATAATTAGCTATGTAAGGCGGTGATGGTGTGGGCTTGCTCATTGCAATTTGTTATGATACAACCAAGGTTATGAATATTACAAAAAATATTTTGACAAACTTTGTGCAATTCAGATTTCATCAATAAATATTTATTTAGGTGGTCTCTCATTCCTCGAGTTGAGACAAGTTTAATACGAGTATTTTACAATAGAGTAGTAGATACACAATTTTTTATACGGTAACAAATCGTTATTTTGTTTTTAAATCGGGAAACATTTTATCATGAAAGTAAAGACGAAAATGTTATTCTGTTTAATGAGTTTATTGGTGCTGTTCATAATTTCGTTCGTTATTTAATAAATTAAGGATTAACAAATCACTCTCAATCATATTTATAGTACAACAAGAATTCCAACTTACAACTCGAGTATAGGCCTCAAAAACATTGCGTAACCGCGTCACACCTCTTTCCTACTACTTCCTACCGTGGCAACGACGGCTACATTCCCAAATCGACATTCTTGTTTTACCCTCTACATTGCCGCTTTTATTCGAGGCGAACAAGGAAATGCCTTGAAGATGCAGCAGTGGAATGCGAGCACTGAATTCGCGACGGTCAGTTTTGCGATTGACATTGAATTCGATCCACTTTTATTAATGCACGTTTCGTAAACCGTTCTGGTTTTGTAGGAGTTGCGTGAATTTACATTTATTTGTATACTTTCTCGGAATTTGTGTAAATTTAAGCTAGCTCAAAGCAAACGTATAAGATTAGGTGCTATATTATGCATTTTTACTAAATAATATTAACGGCAGCCTCCGTGACTGAGAGGGAACCATTGGCTTTCATAACTGAGATTTCGGGTTTGAAACCCGGTGGAGATACTAAAAGAAATAAAAAATCATTTTAGGAGTGTTTGGATAAGCCGTTGTCCTGGCCTTTCGGCGACTCTATGACTCTGACACCAGGGTTTGTGAGGTCGGTGACGTGACAACCTCACTGAAGAAGTTTAATACCTGTAACATAATTATTATATCCGCTAAACGATTATTAAAAATTGCGCCCAAATAAATCTAAGTATAATAATTATATAAAAATCAAATATATATAAAAATCAATTGCTGTTCGTTTGTCTTGCTAAAACTCGAGAATGGATGAACCGATTTGTCTAATTTTGATCTTGAACTATTTGTGGAAGTTCAGGGAAGGTGAGAAAAATAAATAATAAGTAACAGAAATAACGACAATTTAGTTTTCCAATACAACATGGTCAAAGGTAGGTGTAGGGTAGGGTAGGTGGTTCAAGGGTAGGGTAGATGTTGGGTTGGTGTAGAGTAGGGTAGAGGTAGGAAAAATGACAGGACAACCGCCTCTGCCGGGTCAGCATAATAGTAGAAAATAAAACTATAATAAACAAGAGCTAAAATGCATTGGAGTTTTCCTGTTCATACAAAAGACATCAACGCAAACGCTTAGCGCAAACAATTTTTCATTTTTTATAATTTTATGTCAAAAATTAAATTTATATTGTGAGAGTATCCTGGAATGGAAGTGATTTATCTTAAATGAAATAGGTACTCTTATAACTTGCACTTATTAAGGTATTGTAAAATAGATTAGATAACTAATTAGTTTTTGCAGAGAATGATAATTGAAACTGGTAGGTGTCTAGTTATTCAGGAAGCTGTTATTTAAATTTTATTTTTAGATTGCTTAAGATAGAATAAATTTAATAGCCATGCCATAACAGTAGGTAGTTGGTTATTTTATTTGTATTTTTTGCATGGACATAATATTATTGTATTTTCTTGGTCGCCATATGAATGGACTATGTATTTTTTACTACAAAGACTATACCTTATAGCCGTAACCATTTATTTATTATTTACCTTCACTATGAACTTTTACCTACTCGAATTAAGTAAAAGCAGCTACAGTCGCCGAGCTTTCAGCTCTTATTCCGGGTTCGATTCCCAGTGGGGACACCGTCAAGAACGATCTCTTTATGAGACTTTCCCCAGTTTGGTTAGGACATGCATGCTGAATTACCTGATTGTCCGAAAAGAAAGATGACTCCGTGCTTCGGAAGGCACGTTAAGTGGTGGGTTCTGGCTACTAACTAGTTATTACACGAGCTGTCAGTGGCCCTCCCTTGGCGGCTCTATAACTCTGATTTCGTAAGGTCGGTTGTTAACCTGCACGAAGAGTAAAAAACGATACTAGCAGCACATCCAAGATCGTACTAAAATATTTTATTAGCTGACATGTGTGTGGTTTCGTGAGACCTTTAGTCGCTCAATACTCAATATTCAGAAATTTCGTCAGTGTTATTAAAATATCTGGTTTAAACTGTTTAAGCGACTTTACTTACGAAATGAGCCGAAGAGGATGTGCTGTGCAAAATAAATTTGTGTTCAATTAAGGCCAAGAGCACAGCTACTATAATTACTATACAAGCGCTCTGCCCGCAACTTCTCGCTCGCGTGATCAAATTTTTATCTCAGAGGAGAACTTCTTAGAATAAAAAAAAAAGAAGATAACTTTGCTTCTAGGCGGCGGCGGCGGCGCGGGCGGCGGCGCGGGCGTATCATAGTTAGACCTGTTAACCAGTAATAATACTGTAAAAACCGCATTTTTCGTGCAGTAGTTTTTGCGTGATACGCGAACAAACACACAGACAGGCAGAACATCATTGTCGAGAACTGAGCTCACAAACCCTCGTTTTGGCTTCTATCATCATCATCATCGTGTGGGTTGTAAGGCCGAGAACCGACGTCACAAACCCTCGTTTTGGCTTCTATCATCATCATCATCGTGTGGGTTGTAAGGCCGAGAATCGACGTCAGAAACCCTCGTTTTGGCTTCTATCATCATCATCATCGTGTGGGTTGTAAGGCCGAGAACCGACGTCACAAACCCTCGTTTTGGCTTCTATCATCATCATCATCGTGTGGGTTGTAAGGCCGAGAATCGACGTCAGAAACCCTCGTTTTGGCTTCTATCATCGTCATCATCATCGTGTGGGTTGTAAGGCCGAGAACCGACGTCAGAAACCCTCGTTTTGGCTTCTATCATCGTCATCATCATCGTGTGGGTTGTAAGGCCGAGAACCGACGTCACAAACCCTCGTTTTGGTTTCTATCATCATCATCATCGTGTGGGTTGTAAGGCCGAGAACCGACGTCAGAAACCCTCGTTTTGGCTTCTATCATCGTCATCATCATCGTGTGGGTTGTAAGGCCGAGAACCGACGTCACAAACCCTCGTTTTGGCTTCTATCATCATCATCATCGTGTGGGTTGTAAGGCCGAGAACCGACGTCACAAACCCTCGTTTTGGCTTCTATCATCGTCATCATCATCGTGTGGGTTGTAAGGCCGAGAACCGACGTCACAAACCCTCGTTTTGGTTTCTATCATCATCATCATCATCGTGTGGGTTGTAAGGCCGAGAACCGACGTCACAAACCCTCGTTTTGGCTTCTATTATCATCATCATCATCGTGTGGGTTGTAAGGCCGAGAACCGACGTCACAAACCCTCGTTTTGGCTTCTATCATCATCGTCATCGTGTGGGTTGTAAGGCCGAGAACCGACGTCACAAACCCTCGTTTTGGCTTCTATCATCATCATCATCGTGTGGGTTGTAAGGCCGAGAACCAACGTCACAAACCCTCGTTTTGGCTTCTATCATCATCATCGTGTGGGTTGTATGGCCGAGAACCGACGTCACAAACCCTCGTTTTGGCTTCTATCATCATTATCATCGTGTGGGTTGTAAGGCCGAGAACCGACGTCACAAACCTCGTTTTGGCTTCTATCATCATCATCATCGTGTGGGTTGTAACGCCGAGAACCGACGTCACAAACCCTCGTTTTGGCTTCTATCATCATCATCATCGTGTGGGTTGTAAGGCCGAGAACCGACGTCACAAACCCTCGTTTTGGCTTCTATCATCATCATCGTGTGGGTTGTAAGGCCGAGAACCGACGTCACAAACCCTCGTTTTGGCTTCTATCATCATCATCATCGTGTGGGTTGTAAGGCCGAGAACCGACGTCACAAACCCTCGTTTTGGCTTGTATCATCATCATCATCATCGTGTGGGTGTAAGGTCGAGGACCGACCTTACGAATCCTCGTTTTGGCTTCTATTATCTACATCATCATCACCATCATCATCTGGGTTGTAAGGTCGAGAACCGACCTCACAAACCCCCATTTTGGCTTCTATTAGTCTTATAAAGACTCTTCTTATATTTTTCTTAAATATCTTTTGGCTTTCCGCCCGCGACTACGCTCGCGTTATGTAAAATTTTCCCGTGGGAATAAGACATTTTCCATGGAGATTTGGCATGGAGATAGTTTGGAATCTGGATTAACACATAGGATACTTTTTACAGGAAAAAGTTTTATTCCCACGGGAAAATATTACATATAAATATCCTCAAAAGAATCCATCTATAAAAGCATGATATCTTAAGATTATAAAAATCTTTCAAGTCTGAACACTAATTTGAAGTACGTGGTTAGCCTTCACTAAGCTACTCTTGAACATATTAAAAAGATCGAACAACTTACTCTAATTTACTGATGCTTTCTAGTCTGTAGATTTGATTTGATTTGAATAAACTAGATAGTCGTAGTGTAGGGTACAATAATTCATTTTGAATAGTTATAGCAAAAACCTAATTACCTGTCAGTCACACCTAATAAAGTCCTTCCATTCCCTTCATTGAGAGCTGTAGGAATTTCGCCATACAGGCCGACATTTCATACAGAAAATCCTTGGTTAGATACCCCACATCACGCCAAATGACCAACCAAGTAAAAGGTCAGATCAGAAATCATTTTAGATTACAACCTGTCGTCAACAATCGGTTTGTGCTCAAACTTTACCGGCACCTGTCATTACCATGTCTTGAACGTATAGTTTTGACAGGTATTTTATTATCTATGGCGTATTGGGCTGTAACGTATTGGGCAGGTCAAGGATGTTTTAATAAATCATTTTTATTGCCTCTAGGATTAAATCTATTGTTCGAAGTTTTAGTTGGAAACTTGTTTTGAACTATATTGTAATATAGAGGTTCTTACTATAGAATGCAAACTGGCTTTCAATGAGTAACCATTAAACGTGATTAACTCTTTAAATGTTATTCGATATTTTATTTAGAAGTCATACTTACATATTATAAATTATGTGCAGTTTATGTGGGATATTTTTATCTCCAAAACCGCCATTCGATTTGGAAAGAAGCTAACTTTTGGGTTCAATAGCAAAAAATCTAAGTGGTTTGTATCAATTATGTCTATCCGTTTATTAACCAAACAGCATAAATAGGATCTGTATTTTGAGTACGAATTATCTGTGATAGAGTCCCAATGAAATAAAACGATTGTCTGAGAGTATCACAGATATTGTGGACAGTACAATACTTTAGCATACAATTCCGTTGCCCAATTTCTTGCCTTGTTGCTTTAACCTGTATTAAAAATAAAATATTATTTTATTGTTAAGCTGTGGGTGCCTGCATGAACAGCTTTCTCGTATGCGCGCGCGCTCGCAGTGGGCACATTCTCGTCACTTTCGCTCGCAATAAGTGGCTTGTTTAAGTATAATCTTGATCACCGCTTACTATGTCGAGTAAAACTGTTGCTTAACAAAACGAGTTCTTTATTATTAAAACTTATAAATAATGGCGTTTATCACGTATGTAGTACCAAAGAAGATAACTACTGTATGTTATTAACTTTATACAGTTGCATAAAATTTTCACCAAAAAAAACACTTTGAGATAAATAACTTCTTATCTAACCGAGTGCGTTTGTAGATAATGACTGTTTGTACCTTTTCAAAAGCACGAAAACAAAATAAGTGTTAAGCTGATAGATTTTTATTGCGTTTATATTATGAAGAGTAATCTCACTTAAATTCGAGTTAGATTCGAGCAAGTTCAAGCCTCATTCTTCTTCTTCATCGTGTGGGCTGTAAGGTCGACAACCGACCTCACAAACCCTGGTGTCAGTGTTATGTTATACAGCCGCCAAAGGCCACTGACATGGCTCGTGTAATAGTTGTCGGCTCCAGCTGCTATTGGAACAAATGATGAGTCGTTGCTGTTGTAGACTGTACTACCTAATCCTCATTAATTTGCAAGAAAGTTGTTTATAGGCCTTCCAATGTATAATTCTATTATTACTCTGCCCACAGTAAATCTAGATATTATAGAAACACTAACTTAAACTTGCAGGAAAATCATTATAGATTACGCTCGAAGGCATGAAATACCGAATTCCAGTTAGTAATAATGTTTGAAATTGCTAATAAACATGTCAGTTTTAGAATGATGCCCGTTACGCTCCATTGCCAGCAATGAACTGGTTTAATGTAGTACTTAATTAAAACAATAGGTCGAGTATGAAGGAAGGTCTACTGCTTTTTGCAACTATTCAAATATCGAACAAATTAAACCAACTGCACCATCAATAGTACTGGCCAGTAATGGTACAACTGGTCTCGCAGCCCAAGATGCATTTTGGATCAGACTGACAGCGCTGTCAGCGCTCCAGAAAACAAAATTGTATTCGCCTCAGAGAAACAAAAGAAGATTGTTTTGAGCGTTCGATCTCTTTATGGGTTTTCTGCACAGAGTACCTTTTTACATGTTTCCTGTGCTAATGCTGACAGTAAATTTACAGCTCTGATACCACGTTTCGGAACGTGGTCAAAATTGAACGAGAATGCGATACGATTTCTTAAATCGCGAACTCTATGATGATGGTCACACACACATATTACATTAGTGTTTTCAAATAATTTTATTGTTGTGTGGTTTTTGGGCAAGAAAAAGTCTCTTCGTTATTATATTTTGTCTACTACCCCATCCTTATCTTAAAAACATAAAAAAATAATGAAAGCGAAGTAAAAGTAGACGCAAAGATGTTCAAAGTGGCTCGGGTCAGGCCCGGACCGCTGAGGACATGTAGGTGAAAACCATATCCAAGATCAACAATATTTTTGTTGTTAAGACTGGTAGGTATTGTTTTACCATCATTCGCTTCCCCTTATCCCAACATTTGGGGTCGGCGCAGTATGTTTTCTTCCTCCATTCATCCCTATCAGCCGTCATTTCAACACTCACATCCTTCCTGAACATATCATCTTTTACACAATCCATCCATCTTTTCTTTGGTCGTCCTCCCCGTCACTTATTTATACACACCGCACACCGAATACTTGGTAAAATACATTGTTACTATATTGTTTTTATTTTTAAGATCTATTTTTTACATGTATTTTGGCAAATAAATAAATGTTCTATTCTATACTCTTCATTTTTCACTTCAACACAGAAGAAATACTTCGATTAAAAATACGATATTAAGAAATAGACTTAATATGCAAAGGCGTGTAACTTTAACACCCAATTACTTAAGTGAGTTAACTTAACTCAAAATTTGGCAAGAATAATCCAAAAGGCCATGGGAATAGAGATGTAATCATTATAGCTTGTGGTGTAGTGTAGATCTTAGTAGGATAATGCGTTTGTCACGACTCTCATGTTTGCATGATTTATTGTTTAAATTTAGAGGTCTGTGTTTGCTATTATCTTAGAAGATGCGTAGGAAATCTTTCAAGGCGTAGGATATATTAAAATATTTAGTTTTTCGTTCATTTTGCCTTGGTTAAATGGGTAAAAAAAAACAAAGTATATGTCTGATTTATTCTATGCGAATTTTTAGTACCCAATTCAATTTAAGTAAATACCTACGTATTTATTAAATGCGTTATTAGTTACCTCAGTGGTTTTTACAACACGAAAATTATCGTATCTTGGTTAGTTCTAAACATATCGTTTATAATTCGTGTTTTTTTGCAAGTAAAAGACTTTAATATTCATCTTTTGCTCACTAGTTTAGTAAAAACGATTTACAGTATAATAACTTATGTTTGATCGAGTTACAAGCTTACAAGCTTATTATAATATGTCATTTATTATAACAGAGGTTTAGAATTTGACCTTGGTTTGATTTGACTAAAACAAAGTATTACAGAGTGAATAGAATATGCCACAACTCAACTAGAAGTAAAAGGTTCCGGGTTTGATATCCTGGTTGAAGTTATTTTGTTGGCAATTTAAAGTCAGCTGATTAATCGATAGGCTACTACTACTACCCACAGACAAAAGAGGGCTTTTTATAATAGCATTCTTTCAAATGTATTTTTTTAATCCTTATTTTAAATCAATGGTATTGTTTATATATTCTAAATCAAGCTTTCTCGTTGAAAAGACTCAATTGCCGCACTAGAAAGTATTTTTTAAAGTCAATTGAGTTTTTTGTAGACAACTCTTTGAAAGAAGAAAAACCAATATTCCACAGACTACTTTGTAAATTGACTTTTGGTGGATCTGGTTTTTGTTTTATTAGATAGGTAAGTATATTGTTGTCTTTGGTTGCATATTTGTATCTTAGAAACATTGAAAATATGTGCTATTAATTTTATTTATCAAATCTAACTCGTGACTCGTCGTGACTGAAAAAATGACTTACATGAACATCGTAAGAGAATTCGACGTCAGGATGCGGCTTGTACTGATAGCTGTAGTCGTTGAAGTCACCACCGAAGTTCAGCCCCTGCTTAGCTGGCAGGTCCCTGTTCCAATTCGGACTCGGCCGGCTGATCTCCCCGATCAACTCCTGGCCGGTATGCGGTAACCCAAACTGATCAGAGAACCTAAACTTGGAGTAACTGTTCAAAATGATCGGCAGAAACTTCGGCCTGTTGCTATACTTCCTAGGCTGATTGTAGTAACTATTGTCACTTTTGTATAGGTTAGCGATGGCTTGAGCCTTTTCATGCTGGGGTAGTTGGGTATCGGGGTCGTTGACGTAGGCTAGTAGGGCGTCGTCCAGGTTCTTGTAGACGTGATAGGCGGCTTCAGGTACCTTGGCTCCTGGGCCTGTGTCGTCGAATTTGTTCTCGTAGGCGAATCTGATTTGAGCTGGTGATGCTGCGGATAATCGACGAGGGGGCGTGTAGGCGATGCTTTGAGCTGACGCTACGAGGAGGACGGGTATCTGTGGGCAAAAGAGAGAATAAGGTGATAGTCATAGATAGAGAACAGAGATATAATGCGAAATGTTATAAATGTGGATGTTTAGATGTTTGGATATTTGGATGTTTGTTCCGCTTTCGTTACAGTCCACTGGTGGATCTAAAAATACAGATGAGCTGTGATCTTGTTAAATTTATATATGTTGTCTTTACGAGTATAATACGTGTGTTATTGTAGCTTCACTTTTTGTAGATTCGCCCGAGTGGCGACCTGTCTCATATGAACTCTCTTATAGATCATATTTTTTAGTTCAATAGTGGAAATTCTAGGTCTATTTCAAATCAAATACCCGTTACAGTACACTGCTGGACTATGAGTCTCCTCCACTTAAGTGGAGGGTTTTGCCATAATCTCCACGCTTGGCAGGCGGGTTGGAGATCGCAGATTAAAAGGTTACTGTATCAGAGAACGCTGCTGCCCGTTCCCTGTTCAATGTGTAGTCCCTAAGTTGCCTCTTACGACACCCACAGGAAGAGCAGGGGAAATTTGGAATAGAGTTAAAAAATTCTATGTCAATGTCTTGTCTATGTCAGTATGTCTAGATACTTTGTACCCCAGATTAACACAAAAAATATTTTTATGGGAAAAAGCCTTGCTTTCACGGGAAAATCTTACATAAAGCAAGCGTAGCCGCGGCGGACAGTTTTTCGTAGGATTTTTAAGTGCTTTGCATTTTTATTATGTGCAAAAAACACCGCAATTTGTCGTTTAAAATAGCTCCATGTCATGAAAACTTTATCCGTTGTATTGTACCGCCTAGACTAGTCTAAAGTACAGATACTATTTCAAATAATTTTAATCCAAAGGATTGAGTTCGACATTTTTGAAATACGCTTTCAAAGATCTGCGCAACAACTACGATTATAACGGAAGATATTCACGCGCATGCGCTGTTGTATAGAGAATCAATAACGCATTCCATTATAAAATTAACATGCATATTTATGATAATATTGTAGTTAATATCGAATTCACCCAGAAACCCACTGTCTGGCGTATGTGTTACCTAATTTCACGCAACTTAGCGCCGATAAACCTACATATTTTACTTGAGGCTACCTGATTGCACACTAGCGCCACTTAATCATGACTCCAAAAAAACAAAATTTATCAGAAACAGAATTGTATACGTCTTGTAGTATTCTTAGACCTGACTTTTTTTATTGACCGCGGAAGTTTAAAATCATTTACGTCGTCAATATCTTGAATATGTCAACACTATCCAAGACGGGTTTTGTACTTATAATAATAGTAATATTCATTTATTTCAGACAGTAAAAGTCCATATTACAGAGATAAAAATTCATTAATATATGCTAAAAATGGTATTGGTCCAAGAACTGAGCCCTGTGGCACGCCAATTTTGTCTGTAGATCCCTGAGACCTCGTTTGTTTGGACTCTTTGAATTTTATTTTTAAGATAGAAACTGATCAAATTAATTATATGGGCTCCGTCTCTAACTCCATAATATTCAGCTTTATTAGCAGCGTCTCGTGATCGACGCAGTCGAAGGCCTTAGTCACAGAAGTCACAGAACAATAGCATCTTTTGCGAGCCGTTTGTTTTCTCGAAGTTGGGTATGTTTTTTTTATTGAAGTGGCGCTTGTGTACAGTCAAGTCGCCTCTTAATAGATGTTTCGGTTCTTCGGTTGGTTGAGCAGCAAAGATCGATTGAACAAATGATAAGAGCTAGCTGAACAAGTATTTCGGTATACTTAATACATGGCTAGGGAATTTTGTAAAGTAGAAATAACTAGTAATATTAAATAGACCACTCTTGCGAAAAAAGGGGGTTTTCTTTCGCAGGAGTGTGCAGGTTTCCTCACGATGTTTTGTTTAGTTGTCAATAGCTAAGGAATAGGGAATATGCACAATTTAAAAAAAAAAAAAATTATTTAAATATTTCAAGTTCCAGATAAACACATAAAAAAAATTGAAATATCTTACTCAGAAGCAAAGTTATAAGGCTTCAAAGTTGATGGTTAGACAGAGAGGTCCGACGTGACATGTGACGTCATGTCACGCGGGCCATACATCCGCCATAGAAAAATTTGTTTTCGCAAGAGGGACAGATATATTTGTTTAATAATTTTATTTTATTTTATTTGTATTCGGGAAACTTACAGCTATTAAAACACATAGTTGATACATGAAAACAGTAAATATGCTAGAGCCAGTTACAAGTTTCCGCCTGTAAAGCGATTTTGGTTTAAACAAGTGCTTGTTAAGTATAAATATTCAATTAAATTTAACACGCTAATATAAAAAAAAAACACAACAAAATAGCATAGTATGAAAGTATTATATAGTAAGATACTATTGCCTAAAGATCAAACCACCAATGAATAAAACAGCTTGACAGAACAGATAAATGAACAAAAAGTCAAACAATACACCTGTTATTCAATGCTACGGTCACCAAAGAATGAATTAAAGATTACTTTTTTAATAGAAATTGGCTTAGAATTAAATAAGTCAATAAAAAGGGAGTAATCATCATTGAAACTGTTTAAAGCACGACAGAAATAGGTATCACGTTTGTACTTGGTTACTGCTTTAGGAAGAGAAAGCTTGAGATTATTATTCCTAGAGTTGTAAGTACGGACACAAAGTTTGATTCGGGATAAGAGCTCGGGTGCGTCAATGCGTCCCGTAGCAATGTGAGAGAGGAAAATTATGTCAGCTACGTATCTTCGTAAGTTCAAAGGTAGTATGTGGTGGTGTTTACAGCTATCGGTGTATGAATTGCAGCTTACTTTAAATTTGAAGTTAAGGGATCTGAGAAATTTCCGTTGTATTATCTCAATTTGATTTACATAGATATCATAGCTGGGATTCCATACTTGTGAGGCGTATTCTAATTGACTTCTAACCAAAGAGCAAAATAGGATATTGAGAGTTTTCGCCGACTGATTAGGAATCCTAATGTTCTAAGAGCTTTATTTGTGATTAGATCAAAGTGTTCTCTAAACAGAAGCTTCGGGTCAAGTGTAATGTTGAGAATAATGTTGTATCTAGTTTGTTTTTCGATCAGTTTTGATTCTGTTTTGACTGTCAGTTTCTATTTTTGTATACTTTCAGATGAACTACGAAAGAAAAGGCCTACCTTGAGTAGCTCGATTAACCCTTCCCCAAATAGGGAATATGCGTACAAAAATGTTAGTATTTTCGTAGTTCATCTGAAAGTATATATGCTCATCATCGTCATCATCATCATCATAAAGTTATTGAGCCTCCAATGGCATTCTGACATGGAACATGTAACGACAATTTCCTGCCGAGACCAATGGCTCAACGTGTCTTGTCTACCGAACGTTACGGAGTCAACTTGTCGGACAATCAGGTGATTAATCACTAAGCCTGCATT
Source organism: Carpatolechia fugitivella (assembly GCA_951230895.1). Lineage (NCBI taxonomy): Eukaryota > Metazoa > Arthropoda > Insecta > Lepidoptera > Gelechiidae > Carpatolechia > Carpatolechia fugitivella. Next base: position 16,739,717 of record OX579656.1, read on the forward strand.
GTCTTAGACAAACACGTAGTACGAGACCTCGCGGGTTATCATCCGCCCATAAAACTAAACCACTTTTGTTCCATAACCTTTTAAAATACGCAGTTTTTTTTAACTTTCTTACAAATTGACTCGATCAGCTGTTCAGTTTGTATGATAAGTTCTTTTTTGAGATTTTGTGGAACTTCTGGAAGAAAGATAGATAGATAGATAGATAGATAAAAAGCTTTATTGCATTAATTGCACACACACATAAACAAAAAATGGGCAAAAAACTAAAATCTACATACTTATAATCTACAGAAAAAAAAAACGTGCTCATGTGTAGTGCAATGATGCAAAGGGCCCAGGCTCAGCGAAATTTGCCCACAATTAGGGCAACACTGATTTTCAGCCTTCACCCTGCCCTGGCTGGCAAGAAGTTTCATGGGCTGACCTACTAGATGTTTATTTTGCTAACACGTTGTATATTCTGTGGCCAAACTGGGGGGCAGTCGCACAAAGTAATTTTTATTTGACCACAACACAATGCCCCACTGGGATTCGAACCCAGTACTTCCGTAATGAGCGCCGTAGCAGTTATAGTTGTTTTATTATTAATACGATTCATAAAAAAATGAATAAGGTTATTATTAAACAGATCACTGACTCCATTTAAACTCCACGAACAACGACCTTGGCAAGGCCGTTCGATCGACAAATTTTCGCGGCAAAATTGTTGCAACCTTTTATTAAGATTAAAGAAAATGCGTCAACATTCATATTTCAGTAATTATGATCAATTATGACTAAGAATATGATCTAGATTGATAGGGTTCTGCCTACCCCTTTGGGAAAGAAGCGTGTTTTTGTGTACGTGTGTAAAAATAATAATACTATGAGCTATTCTTTATGTATATTAACTTAATATTAGTTAATAATCTTCGTAGATTTTATATAACCAATAAACTTAATAAGTCATAACATAATAATGATTTGTTTTATGAAAATAATGAAAGGAAATAAATACGTACGAAAATCAATGTACATTTGTTATTATTTTCAAATTTAGTATGACTGTCAAATTAATGCACTGTATAGGATCATAAACAGTATAAAATACATAAATGAAATAAAAACAGTCATCCATAAATTGCGTAGTTTCACATAATATAATGATACTAATTTGATTAGGTCTTCTTTCTATGGAGTTACTAAACACTGAAAAATATTCTTGAACTCACCAAAAGTCGCAGCATCTTGAAACTACTGGAACACGTATTTTTATTAACACGATCACTATGATAAAGAAAAGTTCACATAATCAGACTTCCGAACGCGATCGATTCAAACTTCGAACGGAACCAGTTTAAGTTCGATATTTAAATTTGAAAAGAGAAACGCGAGCGGTTGGCGCGAGAGCTCGCTGCCGAATGTCCATTGAATATAAAGCGTTATTGTTTCTAGTTTATTTCTATTAACAATTATTTATTTTCCATAAATTCAATAAAACAATGAGAAATTTATTAAAATAAACCTATTGTTTATTGTGTTTTCTATGAGTGTTATGTAAATAAATTAATTAAATCTATTCCCATAGGTATAGGAGTGAGGCAAGACTTGTTCTACCTCGAGTCCGCTGTGATTAACCTATTGTCATATATCAAGTGGAAAAGTCAGAGCGTCCAGCTCTCGATAAGAAAATCTAAGTTCTAAATCACCAAACCAATCACTTGGTGAGATTGTCTCTAGCTCGATTAGACTATCTTTAGTACTGAATCTAATTATTACCAACCCATGTCTTCCTGGGTGCCGACTGCCGGTGGATGCAAGTAGTGCAAGACCGTTGTATGGCCTATGTTCAGAAGTGGACGTCTTCCGGCTGAGATGATGATGATGATGATGATGTCTTTCTGTGGGTGTCGTAGAAGGCGACTAAGGGATTTAGGTTTAGTGCTACATAGGCTACAGGCTGGCATCCTGTCACTAGGTGTACTAAGAAACATAAATATCGGTTAGCGATAAGGCCGCCTTTGCGCACTAAAGCTATATGTTTTTGTTTTATTGTTTTTATATTCCTTTTGTGTGCAATAAAGTGTTTTTACTTACTTACTTATGTCAAATCATAATCCAAATATATTGCCAAATGTGGTTTTAGTGTGTCACTAAAACTGCTCACCCGTTCGGGGATATAAGCGTGATGCTGTGTGTGTGTGTGTGTGGTAGTTCACGGTAGGCTCGAGCCTTTCGAGGGTCGTTTATGTACTGAAATCAATAACTTGAGATTTAGTTAATTGTACAACGATGAGTACCAGTACAGTCAGTTACCTACTTAGTTCAAATTGCCATACATTTTATTTATATATGGGTACCAGTAAAATTACTTTGTTTTGATGCTGACCATACGTTTATACCCATATAAACTTGTAGTTCATAAAGATAACGTATGATTTAAACCATTGGAAAGTTAGTACGCAATACGCGTGTGGAGGTACGGTCAGAATTCTCATCACTTTATGACGCAACTAGGGTTTGCATTGCACAAACGGACAGCATCTGGACCGCATACTATCTGCAAAATAGCAGGTATAAGTGCAGTTTAGGCCGAAACCCCGATGGCCAAATCAAGTCTCTGGAAGAGGGCGTTCCCAGTACTGGAGACTTTTATCCCTCAAGAAGAAGTCTTCCCTCCGGGTGGTGACTTGCCTGGCCGGTTTGGAAATCTCTTAACCGGTTACGATCCCAGGTTGGCCGCTGCAAGAACAATCTCTGCCGTTGGGGTTACAGTGAATGTGATCAAAATCCATGTGGAGTCACACCACAAACAATGGCCCACTTGTGGACCTGTCCCTCGTGTCCCGACACCTGCATGATACAGGACCTTTAGGAGGCCACCGACAACGCTCGCCTGGTGGCTGCCTATAGGCAATAGCCCAATAGGGCTTATAAAATTTAAATGTTTATCATCAACTCGCAAAGAAGAAGAACAACAGCTCATTATCCGTTCCCACCGAGAGGTCGAGTTTACCCTGAATTAGGGCTCATCAGTCCTTATTCGACCACGTTGGCCTAATTTGGGTTGGTAGACTTCACACACAACCTGAATTTCTTCGTAGTAGTCTCCAGGTTTCCTCATGATGTTTTCCTTCACGGTAAGAGCGTCGAATAGACATACATATGAATTTGAAATGTAAAAACATTGGAACGTTGTGGGTATCGAACCCGCGTCTCCCGGACAGGAGGCAGCGGCCCTAGTCAACGCCACTGACTCTGATATTCAACTGCTATTTTGAAATTATGCAGCTCGTCTGTGTACCCTCATGGGAAAGTCGGCACGAACGGGTCAGGCAGGAAACATTGATTCGCAACTCATCCTTATTACCAATATTGCCATGGATGTACTCATCTCATCTTATATTTTTAATCTCGATATTATTAAAAAAAAGAGCATGATGTAATAAAACCCTTGTTTCTTATTTTTTGCTAGCGGCCATTGACAGGAAACTCTGATATTTATAATGAAAATTCATTAATTTTTCGTTAACCCGAACAATATTATTGCTATAGTTACTAAAACACACACTTGTGTGCTCCTTAGTAGCTAACTAAAGTTCTGCTCACCCCATTACAGATATAGGTAGAAGCGTGATCTTATGTATGTATGTAGATTTTTAGCAAAAAGTTGTAGAACAAAGTTAGTTTTTTTATACGTGTGATCCGAAAGGTTTTGCTTTAAGCATTCAGATTACAGAAAGCTTTTACCACTTACTACCGCTATCAAACTAATCAATTTGCCAGTCAACACATCCCCATTTTAAACCTGCCGACCCGTGAACGTCCCTCCGGAGGGCCGGCACTCAGCGGATCGCCATCCGGAGGGCGCCCAATTGACTGTTTAATGCAAGTTTAAACTTTTAAAGTCAACAGGAGGGGTTCAAATTTAATGGGTTATGGTCTGATTACTGGGTTAAAGAGGGATGAAATTAATTCTTGTTAGTTTGGTTTGGCGCCATCAGTCTACGAAAGAAAGAAGAAGTTTTGTTTGAGGTGTAGAGTAAATGTGAAATGTGCCAGACGTTTTCTTCTAAGGTAACGGCTACAAATTGATGGCACCGTTTGATGATAATGTTTGTGTCCTTAATGTTCATGTAGTTTTGTGCGAATATTTGTCGCGTAATCGTGCTTAGGATCTGTGAAATATTTAGTTTTGTGCGACCACAATCATGAGAACACCAATAAAAATTGTTCTGGAGCGCAGCGAAGGAGTTTCTTATCGATGGAACCAACGGCATAGCTTACCTTCAGGGTATTATAATGGTTGCTAAGTCACACTGTTATCATCATCATCATCATCTCAGCCGGGAGACGTCCACTGCTGAACATATGCCTCCCTCATAGGTTACCAACGTGAACGGTCCTGCGCTACTTGCATCCACCAAGGAAATATGTTTTTAATGACTGCGAAAGTTTTCAATAAAATACACAGGCTATATAAAATCTTCTATTCATATATCCAGACAAACCCAAATCTCCAAAGCTGTTGATAAGCTTGTCCGGATATTCGTGTAGTTGTCAAAGTTGTCCAACTTGTCAAACTCATGATCGATCACTTCAAGTTGGTGCAACTGCAAAGACAAGCACTTTATGCGAACCTCTGCCGATTTCTGCCTAAAAATTGTGTTTTTTTGCCTTTTAAATACAAAAAGGAAAACTTGAAGTAAATCAAATTTATAGAGCTAGCTTTAATGTAATATTCAAGACGCGGAATATGGACTTATTGCACAATTTTAGAGCACACTTTCGAATTTGTGTGAATTAGTCGTACAAAATTAATAGAAACCATGTAATGTAACTTATATTAGCCATGTCACTGGTCTATCGCGTAACATAGACATTAGGGTTTATAAGGTTCGTCAACATCGTCCTTAAAACTCACTCAATTGATGATGACGATGAGGTGAGAACAGCCTCCGTGGCCGAGTGTTCGAGATTTCGACGCCTATTACGGAGGTTGCGGGTTTGATTCCCGGTGGGGACACTGTCAAGCAAAAATCTCTTTGTGAGACTTTCCCCAGTTTGGTTAGGACATTTCAGGCTGAATCACCTGATTGTTCGAAAAGAAAGATGATTCCGTGCTTTGGAAGGTACGTTAAGCCGTTGGTCCCGGCTACTATCCAGTGACTAGATTCTAGTCGTTGCATGAGCCAAGTCAGTGGCCTTTAGCGGCTCTATAACACTGACACCAGGGTTTGTGAGGTCGGTTGTCGACCTTACAACCCACACGATGATAATGATGATCTAAATGCAGGTTTGATGTATGTGAATGTGATCACTATTGGCCGCGATGTAATCTGATCGCGCGTGGACAGTAGAGACTACTTTGCTACTCGAACTCGTAACTTTTTGGATGTAAACAGTAAGAAAACATTTTGCCATTGTGGATTTGAACTGCGACTACCTTTACATTAAGACGTACTCCAGCGACGCGCTTTCATACACACAAAATATGAAAATGGAATAACAGCCAGCTTTTGCCTGCGCCCCTGCGCGTAGGCCGCTAATGGCATGTGACAGCGGTGATGGATCGGGCCTACCCCCCGCCACCGCCTACCCTTGCCTACCCCCCGATGGTCTCCTATCCTAGTATGAGCATTAAGGTAAAACAACATCTGATCGCTCGCCTTTGGATTTATACCAGTTTGGTTAGGTATTAGGACATTGCAGGCTAAATCACCTATTTGTCCGGTAATAACGGCTATAACGGGTAAATTAGTCTGGAGAGTCGGGACCAAATCTTTGCCAATGGCCAAACGTGACTTCCAAATCACGAAATCAGCTTATACTTTTCCGTCAGCCATAATGATTCAGCCAATGATAGACCCCGTGGTCCAGTAGATGGGCGTTCGGTATTCATTACGGAGGCTCCGGGTTCGAATCCCGGTAAGGAAACTGTGGTCATGTAAAAATCACTGTATGAGACAGTCCTCAGTTTGGTCAGGATATTTAAGGCTGAATCACCTGACTGTCCAAAAGTAAAAAGGTTCTGTGCTTGGAAAGGCAAGCATAAGCCAAGTCACTCCATAACACCAGGATTTTCGAGGTCGTTGTCGTTGCAACCCACAAAGGAGACTGCCCAGACCAAAACTTCAAACAAATAAAATTCAAAGATACGATCCGCGTACGTAGAGTTTGTTTCTCATAAGTTTGTTTGTTTGTTCGTTTTGAGTCATATCATAACACACGGGCGAGGGAGATGTATAGCCAGACCTGCCTCCCGTCTCTGGGAGACGCGGGTTCTAATTCAAATTCAAAATCATTTATTGTAAGATTGTGGTAAAAACTAAGGGATGGTACGTTTTATTCGTCTCACACAATCCACCCTATATTATAATACAATAATTAAAAGTAAGATTTAAAATTGCATGCAAAAAATTAAAATTAATACCATACGAGTCAAATCATTTTAAAATATGATAAGAAAACTATACGTATGTCAAAAATACTATACGTATGTAGTTTTTTCATTCTTATTCATTTTTTGATATGTTTTAAAATAATAATTGCATATTTTGAGTCAAGTAGGTGGGGTCAACCAATAAATTGGTTTATCACTCTAAGGTTGAATGTCAGTTGCTAATTATAGAACAACAAAGACTATTTTCGTTTGCAGAACGATCTGTCAGATACCGAGTATAAACCTTATTGAAATTTTCGATAACTAGGAAATTGAATGAAAAATGGTAAACCACTTTCTTGGTCGACCTCACAAGTGTAAGTACTCGAAAGATAGGTACTTACTACAAATAGAAAATAGAAATAAGTAAAGGTAAATGTGCAAAAACGAGCGCGTCTCGCCATCAAACTGTGAAGTTTGGCGAGTTATCTATGTTAAAAATGTAACCTTAAATTTATTAAACAAATAAAAAAAAAATAGAATGAAAATAATGTCAAATATAGGATTTTACAACTCCGTCAAAGCATTACATACAAATCTTATACAAAAGTTGAAAGAACGGTTCTGTCATGTCATGTAGATGTATCGAGGAGTACTTTGACTGAAAAAAAATAAATAAATCATGTTTTCCAACAACCAGTCCGTGATTTTCTGTTTGAATTGAGAAGCTTTGGTAAATTATTATAAATTCGTATCGCCATGCAAAATGAATTATTTTTGAACATATTTATTCTAGCTCGAGGTAAGAATAACACACAACGCTTTCGAATTTGTTATGTACATTTATTCGACGCTCTTACGGTGAAGAAAAAAATCGAATAAATTCAAAGGTTGTGTGTGAAGTCGACCAACCCGCACTGGGCCAGCGTTGTCGACCAAGTATATGAGCTGTTGATTGATGATAATTAAGACGAACACACACTATGTTGATTCAGGCCGATGTTGTGACTATGGTGGTACGAGTGAGCGTGGTCGTACCTTTAACAGACCTTTTTCGCAATGAGACATTTTTGCGAGACTGTCGGAAGGTAGGTAAATATTTGGGCAGAGCCTGGTACGTGTGATGTGTGAAAAGGTTTTGGAAAAAAGATTTTATAATTTTAATTATCACACTATAATCACACTCATTCATACCCTTCACGTGTTAAAATAAACCTGTTTCTATATCGAGTCGATGACCAGCATGAGTGATATAAGGTAGAAAAAACTGGACTTTCCGCATGCATGATGCTAGCCCCTCTCCCTCTCACCATCTCATTCATTTCAGAAGCACCCCCCCACACACACTATACACACTCCCCTATACACCCTCACTCACTTCCAAATAAATTTCGCTACATTATTTACAAACCTTACCTACTAACATTTTTTGCTTTCACTTTTCTAGACTTTTTTATTTTTGTGTACTTTTCACCTGTTATCTTACAAACTGATAACAGGTGAAACTGTACTTAAACTGTACTTGCTATGATGTCTCTGGGTTGGGGCCTGGTAATCTGTCAGACAGGGATTCCCTAGTGCAGATACCGGCCTCTCACAAAGGAATTAATGTTTTGATGTTTTAAGTTCAAACCTGTTCTTACCTTTGAGAAAGAAAAATAAATAAATTATTATTATTATTAACTAAATATTAAATAAATATTCCAGATCAAGCATATTCGTTTTAATAAAGCAAGTTCACATAAATTGATGTAATGAAAATATATTGAATTATTTCGCAGACTTTATTATTTTCTTAATATTTTGTAAAGTGTTTGTTATTTTTTTACTGCTTGAGATGTTTTTAAAGACGTTTAGTAATTGAGATTCAATATTCCACAATACCTGTATTCGTATGTATTATAAAACCTGAGGCTGTATACTGGACATAACTAGCGTGTATTTATTTTTTAAATAATAATAATGCGCGCACGCACGAATCATTTATTATTCATAATGATGCTAAATCGATTATAATTGAATTGGCATTAAATCATTGAGTTTCTTTTATTTATCTTTTAATAGAGCACAGAGTTAATTAATATTTTTCTATGTATAAAAATCCATCCCCGTTCAAGTCACATTTAGATAGTGTTTTGTAACGTCCTGACGAGAGGTTACAACATCCTCCAATCTAAAGACAGTTTCACAATGTAATTTTGTTTTGACAGTGTCCAAACAAGGATTTGAACCCACAACGCTAGCATCGAAATCCGCTCTGACTGTAGGCCATGCTGTATTGGATAGAGATAAATCTACTCACAAAATTGTTGCAGATAAATTAGAAACCTCATCTCCCTACGCTCAAACCGCTGATAAGCGTTGACATTTCCAATTCCGAAAAAACGCAAAAAAACCACATAAGCTAACGAAAACGTCAATCTTGCAGAATAAAGGCGTAATTTTTGTATGGTCCCCACAATTCGGATAACACCGCGATCAATCACTTGGCCCGGGAGAGAGACAGACTTTTTGAGACCTTTACATTGCACGTGCTACCGGCTTTAATGAAATACTTACTTACCTATACGCATTCGATACGACTGAGGGCGAAGAAAAGTGGGTAATTTCTAAAATTTAATGTAAAGATAAAGTTTACCAATCTGGGGGCCGTTTCACGAAGCTACTAGTTACAAATTACAAGTACAATTCAACGTACATTGCGTAGACGATTAGATAAAACGATAAGGGTTTACAGTTTAGGCGAATTGGCTACGCAATGTATATCAAATTGTAACTTGTTGTTTCGTGAAACGGGGCTCTGCAAAGGGCTAAAGTAGAAGCCCAGACGCGGCTGGTCTGACGAAAGGCTGGCTGTTATTTCTAAAGGAAAGTGTGAAAACATAGTCGTATCTACAGTTCGCTCGCGATCTGAAAGCAGTTCTATGTAGGTGTGACTACTACGACCATGAATGCATTCAGATCTCGCGCAGACAGTACTAATTATTCCGAGGTACTAAAAGTTACAAATAGCGCAGTAGAGGCCGACATAAGAATAAATAGTAACCCTATACCCAGCAGTGGGTAGATGTGGGTTGAAGATGATGATGATGATGATGCCTTTAATAGTCCACAATAACTATCCACGAAGTAAATTAGAATTTAGATGTACCTACCTATATATTTTTTCATGTACTAGTATTGTTAGTTTAGTTTTCGTTTAGCTTTATTGTAGTGCTGTAAAGATTTATTACCTAGAATGATACCGTACCATATTTGTGTAAAGTTTAGTAATAAGTCGATGGTGTATCTTTTTCAATAAATAAATAAATAAATAAACGTTGCCTCGAATATAGACATTTGCCTCAAGATACAGAAATGGGTTTAGTTTGAGGACGGTTGTGTTGTTGCTTTAATATATTTTATTAATTTATTATAGTTTTTGTACAGAGGGATAGTTTATGTGTTAGAGAGCGACATACTAGAAGCTTTCAGGTTTTTTTATGATGAAAAAAAAAAACCACGATGGAAATTATCAAATGTATTGGGGGCGTATTTGTACTCTATTGGCTAAAAAGTAGTCAGATACTGTTCTAGGTTTTATTATAAGGATTTTCAATCTCTTAATTCTTATAGAGCTTGCAAAAGTGGTAGTTTATTTCTCATGAAAATAAACTAAATATGTATTACTAGCTTTCCGCCCGCGGTGTTTTCCCGTGGGAATGAAGTGTTTTACCGCGGCAAAAGTAGCTTATGTCCTATTCCAGGACACCTAACTATATGTGTGCCAAATTTCATCTCGATCTGTCCAGTGGTTGAAGCGTGATTGAGTAACAAACATCCAAACTTTCGCATTTATAATATTAGTAGGATTTAGTTTAAGTGTGAGACCGTCAGTGCGCGTGCGTCAAGTACCTATGGCGTCAACAATAGCTTGCGAGGGAGCTGTTCAGTTGACACGTTGATGGATGGGCCTGGGCGGACGCTGTGCCACGCTGGACGACTGGGAAGCCTTGGGGGTCCGAGAATACAACTCAATTGAAGAATAAAGCAGGGACGACTGGGAAGCCTTGGGGGTCCGAGAATACAACTCAATTGAAGAATAAAGCAGAACTAGTATTAAGGAGAAACATTGGATCAAATAATAAAAACGTAGTGATTATATCGTCACTGGAAAAGCATAATTACTGATCCGCCAAATAGGCGATTTAAAAATAAAATAAAAGTAGACTAATAATGAATGCGTTGCTGTAATTCTCTGGCTTTATTTATAACTAGCGGTCCGCCCGCGGCTACGCTCGCGTTGTGTAAGATTTTCCCGTGGGAATAAGACCCCGTAAAATCCTGTGTTAATGCAGGTTACAAACTATCTCCATTCCAAATTTCATCCAAATCAGTTGAGGTACTTAAAGCGTGCGAAGGCGGAACAAACATACAAACATCTAAACATCCAAATATATTTTCACATTTTTAATATTAGTGTGATAATAATTTATTTAAAATTTTTCTTTATACTTACAACAATATTAGATACCTAAAACCAAACCTATTTTAATTTATTCAAAATTACACTCGAAATTAACTTCGTCTTTATGTAGTTGCCTAGTTTATTTTTTTTGTGGATTAGTCAGTTTTCGAATACCAAATCCTAGGACCGAAGAATAATCCCAAACATAGTAGTCGACACGTTCACAATGCCTGCCCGGGAGCTGACAGATTGATCGATGCTTCCGATCCTCAACCCCGGAGCACCAACGATTGGGCGGCATGGGATATACAAGTTGAGTTAAGAAAGGCAGACCTTTTAGTTTTTCCAAAGACAAGATCGAAAAAAATAACTGTTAAAACAAGAGAACCTACAACAAGAGAACGTATTAATTTTATAAATATGTACTTACAACATTAAGTCTCTCCATTTTTAATGCTCACCACGAACCTGGGTCCAGTTTCTCGAAACACAATGTACTATATTTTAGTAACAAGTTACAATTTGATATTGATTGCGTAGCCAATTCACCTAAACTATAATATTATTATAAGCCCTTATCGTTTTATCTCATTGTATACGCAATGTACATCAAATTGTATTTGTAACTTGTAGTTTAGTGAAATGACCCCCAGTTAACATCCTAGTAGGTAAAGATAAAAAATGGTAGAAAATTGCAACTATCGCTACCAATAGAGGTACTTGAAATAGGGCATATTATTTAGGGTTGCATACAACGCCATCTCTGGAGAAGCTTTGGAACTGTCAACAGAACTTTCATAGTTCTGCGACTCAAAGCTAATGAAATAAGCGACTACTCGACCATTTGACTAATTACTTTGCTTATCAAGTTATCAACAACGAAATAAAACCACCAAATTCCTAACAATATTTTATTTTTTTATAGCAATAATAATAATAAATAACGTTTCACTAAAATCTCGATTGATATATATACATTGTTGGCGGTGGTCACACGGTACATACAATGTAACGACAAATAAATACAATGATTATTTACAATGGCGGCGGAGATTCCCTGTGTTACTGAGCTGCTGCTTGGCTTATTCTGGAACAAAATACACTTATAGTAATCATCTTGATTGACAAAATACGTTAAGAAAATCTATTGGGTCCATGAAATTGAATAAACTTTAAAATACATACAAACTGAATTCAATAAACAGTTTTTCTTTAATCTTTAAAACTTTTTTACGCCATCTAACGAAAACTAACTGCACTTTTTCAAGTGGATGAAAGGTCTTGATAAGAACCTTTAAGCTACAGCGCCATCTATCGAGTGTTAATACCTACATTATGTGAGAGTCAATTGTAATTTTTTTAATAGATGGTATGACATTGTTTTACTCCTTGGACAGTACGGCGCTAACTGCGGCTACAACATCATTCGGTCTCGGTATAACACGCTCAACACCTTCCGATCCTCCGTCCTAAATCGGAAATCTTCATTCTCTACACACTGTCCTAACTAGGACCTGTTGCCCTATACATTGTCCGATTTCTTCCGATTTGTCGGAGAGAACAGTGTAGGGTCGGAAGGTGTGGAGCGTGTTTATAGCGAGGACCTAAACTTGAGTAAGGCATGGGAACATCGACTCCAGTAAATAGACCAACGCCATCTAGCGAGTGTTGAACTTACTTGTTGGACAGTACGGCGCTAACTGCGGCTACAACATCGTTCGGTCTCGGTATGGCGAGGACCTCTAAACTCTTGGTGTAAGGCATGGGCACATGGGCTCTAGTAAATAGACCAACGCCATCTAGCGAGTGTTGAACTTACTTGTTGGACAGTACGGCGCTAACTGCGGCTACAACATCGTTCGGTCTCGGTATGGCGAGGACCTCTAAACTCTTGGTGTAAGGCATGGGCACATCGGCTCTAGTAAATAGACCAACGCCATCTAGCGAGTGTTGAACTTACTTGTTGGACAGTACGGCGCTAACTGCGGCTACAACATCGTTCGGTCTCGGTATGGCGAGGACCTCTAAACTCTTGGTGTAAGGCATGGGCACATCGGCTCTAGTAAATAGACCAACGCCATCTAGCGAGTGTTGAACTTACTTGTTGGACAGTACGGCGCTAACTGCGGCTACAACATCGTTCGGTCTCGGTATGGCGAGGACCTCTAAACTCTTGGTGTAAGGCATGGGCACATCGGCTCTAGTAAATAGACCAACGCCATCTAGCGAGTGTTGAACTTACTTGTTGGACAGTACGGCGCTAACTGCGGCTACAACATCGTTCGGTCTCGGTATGGCGAGGACCTCTAAACTCTTGGTGTAAGGCATGGGCACATGGGCTCTAGTAAATAGACCAACGCCATCTAGCGAGTGTTGAACTTACTTGTTGGACAGTACGGCGCTAACTGCGGCTACAACATCGTTCGGTCTCGGTATGGCGAGGACCTCTAAACTCTTGGTGTAAGGCATGGGCACATGGGCTCTAGTAAATAGACCAACGCCATCTAGCGAGTGTTGAACTTACTTGTTGGACAGTACGGCGCTAACTGCGGCTACAACATCGTTCGGTCTCGGTATGGCGAGGACCTCTAAGCTCTTGGTGTAAGGCATGGGCACATCGGCTCTAGTAAATAGACCAACGCCATCTAGCGAGTGTTGAACTTACTTGTTGGACAGTACGGCGCTAACTGCGGCTACAACATCGTTCGGTCTCGGTATGGCGAGGACCTCTAAGCTCTTGGTGTAAGGCATGGGCACATCGGCTCTAGTAAATAGACCAACGCCATCTAGCGAGTGTTGAACTTACTTGTTGGACAGTACGGCGCTAACTGCGGCTACAACATCGTTCGGTCTCGGTATGGCGAGGACCTCTAAACTCTTGGTGTAAGGCATGGGCACATGGGCTCTAGTAAATAGACCAACGCCATCTAGCGAGTGTTGAACTTACTTGTTGGACAGTACGGCGCTAACTGCGGCTACAACATCGTTCGGTCTCGGTATGGCGAGGACCTCTAAACTCTTGGTGTAAGGCATGGGCACATCGGCTCTAGTAAATAGACCAACGCCATCTAGCGAGTGTTGAACTTACTTGTTGGACAGTACGGCGCTAACTGCGGCTACAACATCGTTCGGTCTCGGTATGGCGAGGACCTCTAAACTCTTGGTGTAAGGCATGGGCACATCGGCTCTAGTAAATAGACCAACGCCATCTAGCGAGTGTTGAACTTACTTGTTGGACAGTACGGCGCTAACTGCGGCTACAACATCGTTCGGTCTCGGTATGGCGAGGACCTCTAAACTCTTGGTGTAAGGCATGGGCACATGGGCTCTAGTAAATAGACCAACGCCATCTAGCGAGTGTTGAACTTACTTGTTGGACAGTACGGCGCTAACTGCGGCTACAACATCGTTCGGTCTCGGTATGGCGAGGACCTCTAAACTCTTGGTGTAAGGCATGGGCACATGGGCTCTAGTAAATAGACCAACGCCATCTAGCGAGTGTTGAACTTACTTGTTGGACAGTACGGCGCTAACTGCGGCTACAACATCGTTCGGTCTCGGTATGGCGAGGACCTCTAAGCTCTTGGTGTAAGGCATGGGCACATCGGCTCTAGTAAATAGACCAACGCCATCTAGCGAGTGTTGAACTTACTTGTTGGACAGTACGGCGCTAACTGCGGCTACAACATCGTTCGGTCTCGGTATGGCGAGGACCTCTAAGCTCTTGGTGTAAGGCATGGGCACATCGGCTCTAGTAAATAGACCAACGCCATCTAGCGAGTGTTGAACTTACTTGTTGGACAGTACGGCGCTAACTGCGGCTACAACATCGTTCGGTCTCGGTATGGCGAGGACCTCTAAGCTCTTGGTGTAAGGCATGGGCACATCGGCTCTAGTAAATAGACCAACGCCATCTAGCGAGTGTTGAACTTACTTGTTGGACAGTACGGCGCTAACTGCGGCTACAACATCGTTCGGTCTCGGTATGGCGAGGACCTCTAAGCTCTTGGTGTAAGGCATGGGCACATCGGCTCTAGTAAATAGACCAACGCCATCTAGCGAGTGTTGAACTTACTTGTTGGACAGTACGGCGCTAACTGCGGCTACAACATCGTTCGGTCTCGGTATGGCGAGGACCTCTAAGCTCTTGGTGTAAGGCATGGGCACATCGGCTCTAGTAAATAGACCAACGCCATCTAGCGAGTGTTGAACTTACTTGTTGGACAGTACGGCGCTAACTGCGGCTACAACATCGTTCGGTCTCGGTATGGCGAGGACCTCTAAGCTCTTGGTGTAAGGCATGGGCACGTCAGCGCCGGTGACTCGCCACACGGGCGCGTCCAGCTCAAAGAATGCCGGGGACTCCATCACTCGCGCGCAGATCTCCGCGCCGATACCTGGAATAAGAGTTTAAGATTTATAGGGACTAATACTGGTGCGCTCTAATCCTTAATTTAAATATACAGATTAAAAATTTTCGCCTTTTAAAGATAGGTAATTCTGATGACCGTAAGTTTATAGCGCCATCTAGCGAAATATGCAAGTAGCGAAAGATGAAGAATTCTTGTACTCACCGCACTGAGGCCAGCCCTGCTCGACGGTGACGAGGTGGTGCGTTTTGGCTACGGACTGTGCGATCGTGTCCATGTCTAGTGGCCGAATTGAACGAAGGTTGATAATTTCGCACTCGATGCCTGTAAAATTAAAATTATGTGTGTAAGTAACATATTACTGAGCAATCGTTAAGTGTAAACAGGATAACTAGAGATTAACTATTAGAGATATCAAAAAAATTTAAACTGATATCGAAAGTACGTTACCTGATAAGTAAAATGACATCATGTTTAATAAAGCGAGAAGTATCCGAAATTTTGACAACACTCCCATACATTTACTTTTGCTTTGAATATATAGTACATTACTGCCGCGGCCGCAAAATTAGTTATTGTTGGACGAGGACACGTTTAAAGTCCGAGCCACAGGCGAGGACTTTTATTGTGTACGAGTCCAGCAAGAGTTATTGCGGCCGAGGCCTGTATAGTGCTTTTTTTCTGAAATTCGCAAGGAAATTATATAACACTAAAAAAATTTACCTTAATCCTGATACCAACTTGACTGTCTTATTTGATAAACAAACCAAACAAACAAACAAGGTGAGTACCTCGACAAAATCTCAAGTTTACGTGCTAATCACACTATAGAACTAGTCCAAAATGCAAATACACCTGAAACAAATACTTATCAAACATTCACTCACAAATTCTATTAGAATTAATCATCGAAAACCCAAGTTTTTCGCAAAATTATCAATAAATCGCTCTAACCTCAAACCATATTTTGGGTCGGGTATCTCTAAATTGTCTTTGGATTTTAGAGATGAGGTATATCACGCACTCATACACAATTCAATTATTTAATCGGAATAAACTATATTTTATAAAGAGAGAAATAGATAAGACAAATAAGTGGTTAGACGTCTGTCTATCCATTACCATTAAAAAATGTATGTTATAATGAATGAATCACGGCCGCGTTCCGATACGCGCTTAAATCACTTTCGAATCAAACTGTCAGTGCCATCAGCGATCAGATTGTATGGGTTTCGCCTGCTGGCAGTAATTCGATACGCGCTTTGAGTGCGCTAAAATCAATTTCAGCGCGTCTCGAAACGCAAGGCACATCGATTCCTTTATTTGCGTGACCCCTTATATCCTGCGGCTTACGGCAATAAATAGCTTTTTTATTTATTTTATTTGTCTTGGCAGCAATTTTCCCCACCAAACACGGCAGTAAATAAATTGTCGCTGGCAACACTGCGTTCAATGGTCAAATGGTAATTCGTTTCTTTCGCTTCGGTTCGGATGTCGTATATTGCGTTTCTGTGATAGTATTTCCTTTTATTTATTGGATAGTTTTTAATACGCATGGCCTTTGTTATCGTGCTTTTGATGCACAATTAATACGCCAATGACAAATTAGAGTAAGAGATATACGAAGTAAGATATTCCGAAATGCTTGTAATCACCAATTACAATTATTCACCAATTCAATTACATTCAACTAAATCAATGAAATCTATTATTTGGAAGCACTATTTTGTGTATAGACACACTAATGAACGAATGACCATAGGGTCACCTTATCGCCATGTTTGTTTACCAAATAAGACACCCAAGGTGATATTAACTTTACCTTGGATTTGGATGTGTACTCGTATCGTACTAAACTTATAAATTCTAACCTTTATCACTTTAACCTCTACTTCGACTACTTGAACCATTCATTGTCGTAATATTTCCCTAATTCAATGATTAGTTAACTCCATCATAAAAAATAAGTAACAAAATAGTACGATAAAATTAAGAGATGAAAATTACAAACCGCCATATTGGGCGCTTTTCTTTTTTTGTTCTATGCCAGTGTCATACAGAGCATACAGCCAACTCCAATCCCTACGATTCGTTTACGATTCATATAATTTGAATTTAGAACATAAGAGTATGCTGTAAAAAGACTCAAAAACATTGAAATTTCTAGACGAAAGTTACTTTGCCGGCCTAGGCCGTTTGAGGGCACATTGCTGGCCGCTGTTTTGTATGGGGCAATGTTTCATCCAAAAATGAGTCACTTCGCGTACTGTTTTTTGGCAGTAATGATCACATTTTCGAGCGTGTCGGAAAAAATAGTACATTACTGCCGCGGCCGCAGAATTAGTTATTGCTGGACGAAGCTTGTATAGTGCTTTTCTCTGAAATATGCAAGGAAATTACAAAATACTAAAAATATTGTGGTACCTTGAATTTAGATGTCTACTTGTATCGCACTAAACTTATAATTTCTAATCTTTATCACTTTCTACTTTGATTTCTTGAACCATTCATTGTTATAATATTTCCCCAGTTCAATGATTAGTTAACTCCATCATGAAAAATAAGAAACAAAATAAATACATAGCACGATAAAAATAAAAGCGGCGAAAATTACAAACCGCCATATTGTACACTTTTCTTTTCTTTTTGTTTTGTGCCAGTGTCATACAGAGCATACAGCCAACTCCAATCCCTACGATTCGTTTACGATTCATATAATTTGAATTTAGAACATAAGAGTATGCTGTAAAAAGACTCAAAAACATTGAAATTTCTAGACGAAAGTTACTTTGCCGGCCTAGGCCGTTTGAGGGCACATTGCTGGCCGCTGTTTTGTATGGGGCAATGTTTCATCCAAAAATGAGTCACTTCGCGTACTGTTTTTTGGCAGTAATGATCACATTTTCGAGCGTGTCGGAAAAAATAGTACATTACTGCCGCGGCCGCAGAATTAGTTATTGCTGGACGAAGCTTGTATAGTGCTTTTCTCTGAAATATGCAAGGAAATTACAAAATACTAAAAATATTGTGGTACCTTGAATTTAGATGTCTACTTGTATCGCACTAAACTTATAATTTCTAATCTTTATCACTTTCTACTTTGATTTCTTGAACCATTCATTGTTATAATATTTCCCCAGTTCAATGATTAGTTAACTCCATCATGAAAAATAAGAAACAAAATAAATACATAGCACGATAAAAATAAAAGCGGCGAAAATTACAAACCGCCATATTGTACACTTTTCTTTTCTTTTTGTTTTGTGCCAGTGTCATACAGAGCATACAGCCAACTCAAATTACTACGAGTCGTGTACGATTCATATAAAATTTGAATTTAGAACATTAAAACTTATGAAGAGTATGCTATATAAAAGACTCATAAACATTGAAATTTCTGAACGAAAGTTATTTTGCCGGCCTAGGCCGTTTGAGGGCACATTGCCGGTCGCTGTTTTGTATGGGGCAATGATTCGTCCAAAAATGATCATTTTTTTACAGTAATGATCACATTTTCGAGCGTGTCGGAGAAAACTTTTTTTTTCTATTGCTACCAGAGTGGTAATCTAGCGGGCGCGGACTTGCGGGGGAGCGGAAGGCTCGAACACCTTAGAAATTTATGACAACGTATCTGGGGGCGCCCTCAGACGGGCTCGGGCCTCGGCCCAGAACGTTGCCAGGGCGAGAAGAATGACCCCTACCGCCGGCGGGGGCGGCTGCTACCTGAAGGGCATTCTGTAGTAGTGTTAGGCCTGCACGCAATGGCAGCTGTAATCGCGACGGTGACCTCATCGTCCGGATCCGAGAGTTGGAATACGCACCTTGTGCGGCGAGTTCGTTGGCGGCGGCGAGCGCGTGCTCCGTGGCGCGGCCGGCGCACACTACTGTGATGTGGTCGCCCGCCCGCTCGATCTTCGCCTTGCCTGTAATGGATATAATTATTATTTATTATTGACTAGCTGATCCCGCAGACGTTGTCCCGCAATTTTCTTAATTATCTTTGATGTAAGAACCTTCTACGAAGTATTAGAAAACATTTAAAAAAAGATGATTGAAATCGGTAAAGGTTCTTAAGTTATAGCAGAAATGGGGGTTCATTTTTATATTATTATAGATTACCTTCATCTTTAAACCAGCTTCACTTCACGCACAAATTACACGTGTTACATTAGGGCGAGAACGAGCTGTGAAATATCGAAAGTGGCGTGAGCGTGAAACTTAACTCTCACAAAACTCAATAGGGGATCGGACTACTTTTTTTTATTTTATAAATCCAAACTTCTTAGTTTCTGCTATCGAACACTAAAATAATTCTTAATCTATATTTAAAATTGACCGAGTTATAAAGGTTTGAAATTCAAGATTAGACAGAGAGGCACATACCACTTGTGACGTCATTTGTTAGTAACGCCATATAATCTCCATACAAAAAATCTTTTTGAAAGAGACAGACATATTGAAACTTTAAAAATCACTGTAAATTCGTTTTTGAACCGATTCTGTTTTTTTTTTCTTCGCGAATCGTCTGCTACTAATCTATATTTTAAAAATAATTAATAAAATATGGTGAACAGTCCGATCCTCTATTAGCAACAGACGAAACTAGTTCAGAAACAATCAACTAAACGGCGCTAGGGAGTTATCACACTACTATTATAAATTTAAAGGGTATATTATAAATGTGAAAATATATTTGGATGTTTAGATGTTCGTTACGCTTTCACGCCTTAACTATTGAACGGATTTGGATGTTTGGAATGGAGACAGTTTGTACCCTGGATTAACACATAGGATACTTTTTACGGGAAAAAGTCTTATTCCCACGGGAAAATCTTACATAACGCGAGAGAAGTCGCGGGCGGACAGCTAGTATAATATATTTTTGAAAATTAGAATTGCAGTGTCAGTTCGTATTAAAGGCACAGATCTCCATGTCTAGTGCACTATAACGTTGCAGTTTTAACTTCACTCAACGGCCAACTCTAATATTGACAAAGTCAAAGTCAAAATTATTTATTTCCATAGGATATTATTACATCACTTAGATCCGTCATTACATTTTTTTGCGTGAGTTCACTAACACAATGGCGGAATCTGTGGAGAAGAGATCATGCATGAGCATGAGGCATGAGGCATGGCAATTAGTACAGTATTACACTACACTACACTCAACCCATTCCCCTCCCCACCCCTCCGGCAACTCCGCGCCACGCTCAGAAGCCGCGCCGAGGACCGACCAGCAGCTACTGCGCCGCACGCGAGCACTGCGGGCAGCAAGCAGTTACCGGCCTGCACGCGCACTTCTCAAACTGAAAACTACGGCCCAACTACGAATCGTAACCAGCGCGATCACAGGACGCGGTTCTTTTAACAAACATCTTTTCACCATAGGTGTCACAGACAGCCCCCTATGCAGAGGGTGCATGGAGGCAGAGGAAACGGCCGCCCACGTGCTGCTGGAGTGTCGAGAGGTGGCCTCGTAGCGGGCGCAGCACCTCGGATCGCCGGGGATTCCTGAGGTCCTCATCAAGATTAATGGCTTGATGAGGTTCCTTGAGGAAATCGGGTGGCTCGAATAATCATCCACCCTGCGCATCAGTCGTCGAGTTGCGGACAGTGACCCGCTTTTACCATAACCACTACACTCACCGATGGGCAGCACGAAGTCTTTGGACAGGGCTTCGTCGGACATGGGGAACTGTTGCCCGTACAGGATCTCGTCTTCTAACACCACCACCGGGTCCGGGTCCCTGATCGCCGCCTTCAGGAGACCTGCCAATCAAAAGCGTTACAACTATTAAAAAAATATAACAGACATTTAATAGAACCCTCTGGAGTTTTTTTAGCAAGTTCTCAACATAACCCACACTTCTAACCGAACATGCCAACTTTTAAGTGATGTATGTAAGCCAAGAATTATATTATTAAAAGAAGAAGACTTTGTATGGTAAAAATTAAGTATTTTAATAGTATCAATTGCAATGCAATAGGTTAAAGTGGACTGCAATAGGCTGATTGATTGATTGAATAGTATCAATAAATTGATTATGTTTGGTAAGAACAAGAAGAAAGTGAGATGATTCTATGCTTCGGACAAGGTAAGTCATAGGTCTTAGCTATTATCTACGTAAATTAGTTGTTACATGAGCCGTGGTGTCAGAGTCTTTGGATTTATAAGGCAAGCGTTCGACTTTACAACCTACACTATAAGAAATTACCTTTAGCGTCTTCAGCGGAGTAGGGCATCAAGACCTTAAGTCCTGGGCAGCTGCTGTACCATGCTGCGAAGCACTGGGAATGCTGAGCGGCGACGCCGGACGCGGCGCCGTTGGGACCGCGGAACACTATTGGCACCGGGATCTGACCCGCTGACATGTAGAATGTCTTGGCTGCTGAGTTGACTATCTGAAAGGGTTTGGAATAGGGTAAGAGTTTTATTTATTTATTTAACCATTTATTGAACAGAATATATAACAACATTGGCAATAACGACACGATTTTCTTGTTTAATGGAATCATACAAGCATTGAGAATATGACCTTAATATTGTATCTTCTAGTATTGTATCTTCTTCTAGTGTTTTTACTTACTTACTTTACTTCTACCAACAGTATCATTTTAGAAATAGGGTAAATAATATTTTATTAAAATTTATATAATTCATTTTTATTGAATCAGTTTTCCGTAAGCTCTCTCATGCTTACTTTTACTTTTCAATTTGATTTATCTGCTCATATAACATCATAGCAAAATCAAACTTATCTAATCAATGCAATGATTTATCACTGCAATGTTACAAATGATCAACAGTAATAAATCATGAGATAAATGAATTATACCTAGCACAAACAAACATGATTTTGTAACAGGAAATATGGAATTTATTTTTCGACTGCAGCTAGACGGCCAGCTACAGTATCACGATTATATTGCTGCTATGAGTAGCGCATGTGTAAAGGTAGACAATTTGTGACTGTATCAATGCTGCATCGAGACTGAATCGCCAATGTATGACTGAAATAAGTCGCAACATTTAAAAAAAAATATAGGCAGTGATTTGAACAACCTGCAGTGCAGATTGGAAGCTTGACTCATTCTCAAGAAATTACATCTATACATACAATCACCCTACTATCACCAAGGGGCGAGCAGAGCCTTTAGTTGGTTCCCAAAGAGCTTAAACAAAAACCATGTTTGGCAATATTTTGTGTATAGATTCAGCATTATAACAAGCCAAGTCAGTGGCCTTTGGCGGCTCTATAACACTGACACTAGGGTTTGTGAGGTTGGTTGTCGACCTTACAACCCACACGATGATGATGATGATGATGATTATAATATGGATTTAGTATGCACCTAAACAAAGGTATACTAATCTTAGTGTTTCTTAGTGCACACTGCAACAGGTTGCCAGTCTTGCCAGCCTTTCACCTACCTAGCACTAGCTTCAAGGAATTTATCTAAAGAAGCAGTGTCAAATTTCGTTGACCTTTCACAGAGCTTGGTGACATAATTGGTAATGCGCCTGTTTCTGGCTTGGATAGCCAAGGAGATGCAGGTTCGAATTCTGCCCAAGATCAACAAAATTTTTCATTTTTCGCTTTATAATTATTATCTAAAGAAGTCTAGGATGACAAAAAATGGAAGATGTATATAAAATACAATGAACAATAAGACACTTACATGGTCAATGGCTTGCATGGAGAAGTTGAATGTCATGAATTCGCAGATAGGCTTCAGGCCGGCAAATGCTGCTCCAACTGCTATTCCTGTAAAGCCGGCTTCTGTGATCGGAGTATCAATTACTCTTTTGTCACCATATTTCTTCCATAAGCCCCTGGAAATTTTATATTGATTCATGAGTGATATTATATTATTAATAAGTACTTATGATAGATGACTTGTGAGATTAAGTTAAAATATATATATATATAATATATATCTAAGTAACAAAAACATTTTAATGTTTTTGATTTTCTTTTGCTAAATTCATAAAATTCTAAACTAAACAATTTTTTTTTTTAGTTTACCTCTACAAATTCATAATAGAAATTTGAAAACCTAATGGTTAGATCATTATTTTGAAATTTAAGAGATTATGATTCAAGTATTTTATTAAATGCAAATGTGAAATTACTAAGAAAGTAAGAAATTAAGAAAAAAATGTAATAGATATTTTAATACAAAATTCTGTAGTGTCATGCATCAACTAAATAAATATCAAATTATATTAATTCTACAACCATCTCCATAGTCAATAATATGAAATTATCTTCATTATTCAAACTAAAATAACTGTAAAAATTATGTAGACACTGTACATTCAAGTAATTAGCATTACAAACATGTTCCAGTAACCAGCCATACAATTGGCAGTAAGACATTGCATGCCATTATCAAGGCAAGGAAATCACCAAGAAAACAACGAGATCTGTCAACAAACTTATTGGTTATGTAACAAGAGAACTTCCTGTGATGGCATGGTACTTAATCAAATGATAGTACACCCTTGACCTTGACAAAAAACTTCGAATTTGGAACACGAGCTCGCTAAATCCAGTCAATTCGAGCGCTTAGACGAAGATATAACATCAAAATTAACGCACCTGGTGACTTTGTAAGCACCGTCGTATTGAGCCACTTCCTCGCCCATAACGAAGACTTTGTCGTCCTTTTCCATCTCCTCATCGATGGCCTGGTTCAAGGCATCTCGGACAGTCATCGGCTTCGACGCCAAAGCCTTCGATGTTGAAAAACTACGACGAGACAGCCGAGCCAGCACTCCAAACACGACCGGTGACGATTTCAACGCCATTTTCACTATACGACCTAAGTTATTCACTAGTAAACTAAACAATATACACTTATGAGCCTAATTTAGGCCTTTTTGGTGCTTAATTCGAATTATTTTAGTTGAAAATGGGGCTAAAATCGCAACTTTATTGCGACGAAGGATGAATGGAGGTCGAAATTTACCGAAGTGAAGTTCGTGCGAGTTGTACGTGTCAAATGTCAATGTCAACTTGATGGATGCGTTCATAAATAAAGCAGTCGGGTAAAAAGAAAAACGCGTTCAAAGCCGCCTATCAATAACACACAAGGGTGATACAACAACTGGCACTCTAGCTAGTGCAATAAAAAAAGTTACTTCTTCAGTAGAAAGCTCGAGCGGAAAACATTTTTTACTGGGGTAACGTTTGCATTTTAGTTTACAATACAATACAATACAAACTTGATGACATGCTATTAATCGTAAGTCGAACAACTCAAATACAAACCATTGAAGTATAATAATAGCTCAATGATACAAACTCAACATTTGCCCTCTGGGTTCTTAGATCTTGGTCAGACTTGATCTAATTTACTTATCGCACTACTTTGGGGTAAGCTCGAGCCCCTTGATGGGCATTGAGCTATACATTATAGGTACTTCAATGTTGATGGGGGGATATTTATATGAGCTGTTATACTACTTTCTTTCACACTTACGTGGTAACTTTGTAGGCACCGTCGTATTGCGCCACTTCTTCTCCTATAATAAATACTCTCTCGTCTCTCTCCAGCTCTTCATCCATAGCCATGTTCAGAGCTCTGCGTACAGACACCTTGGGTCGATAGCGACACTTGCCTAGTCTACCCTTTGGAAACGAAATCTTGTGTCGTACGTTTATTTGAATTAAAGAAAAAGTGGATTTTCTAAACATTTTTTCAATTCATTGCATTGAGGATTTACCTACACATCTTAAATAATTTTATACAAAAATAGTAATTTGTAGCGTGTGTTGTTGTAAGTTAGATATTTGATTGACACAGACATAAAATCAAGTTGGCATAAAATTGAGACAAGTAAATTTTAATGAAATGAAATGCGTAGTTCATGTGTGAATGTCTCGGAGGAAATATTCTTCCGAGGTGAATGTTTAGTCCGTTCCGTGCTGTGGAAACAACTTACTGCTTAACGTGCCTTTTGGAACACTTATTTTGAAAAGACGATCTATGAAACAATCGATCGATTTTAGTTCGACTGATAAAAATACCCTGACTCGAAATCTTCTCGAATGATCTCTTTACTTAATTTTAATTTAATTCGAAGCACGCAAATGTAGCGAATGAACGAAATATCAGAACGACAGCTGAAGACTCTTATAAGTAGGTACAAAATATCGCGTTGTGTAAGATTTTCCCGTTAGAATAAGATGTTTTCCCGTAAGAAGTATCCTATGTGTTAATCCAAGTTACAAACTATCTCCATTCCAAATTTCATTCAAATAGCTGTTGAGTACTTCTCGTAAAGGCGGATCAAACATCCAAACATCAAAACATCCAAATATATTTTCTCTTTTATAATATTAGTGTGATAGATACCAAGGAATCACAAAATAAAAAAACACAAAAAACACAATACTTCAGTCAATAGTCAATAGTCTTATAGATAAGGTAGCTGTTTCTTCTAGGCAACCTTTCTCTAGTGTTAGGCCACTTTCTAGTATTTTCTGTTGAAAATACTATTAAAATATAAGCCCTATCTGTTCTACCAAAGGACCCTGCTGACTCAGGAATTTAATGTTCCAGCCGTGTATGCTTTGATTTGTCCGTGATTCGGCCATTACCGATGTCCTTCTCAAAGGCTGCCCGTAAACTCCCAGTAACGAGCACAATCTGCCCATAACAACACTTAAACAACTCGTTAATTCGGGACGCATATTTTATTATAGCCACAAACAAGGTCCACGAATTATAAGACCATTGGCAGTGCGTAGTGATTCTTCCTCCCGATGATCTAGGGATTAGTTGGAAAACTTAAAGGATAGGTAGATTTCTTTAGAGTAGTTATTTATTACGTTGTGTTCATTGCACGAAATTTTAAATCAAATTATAAAAATAAGCCAGAAAATTGTTTTTAAGTTAAATATCAACGAAAGAGAAGCGGATTGATGTACCTATTTACCTGCTGCGGTTATGAAAAGATAGATAGATAACAAGTTTATTGCATCTAAACATCCAAGCATCATCTAAAAGCACTGGTAGGTACCTAACCTACATGTCGACGCCTTCATAGCTATTTTATATTATGATAATGATGATGATGAATGATAACATTTAGGCATTATTATTATCCGGTCTAGTTTTCTAATATGACCAATATCTGAAGATGCTCTGAATGGAAACCCATCCTGGACCAGACCAGAAAGCTCACTTTTACCAACGCCGAGTCGCTTGAAAATATCTTCACGGATATCGGTCTAACTTTTGGCTTGTTCGCTAGTTAACTCGCCTGCTAAAACTTCTAAATGACCATCTTTAAAAGTTCTTCAGTTCCTCTAACTCGTAGAAATTAAATATTAATTGATATAGTCTTGTCCTTGCAAATAAAATAGTGGGAGCCTGCCTTCTCGTATCTTCTAACTTTTTAGAGGTTTTTCTCATTTTACAACTTTGACCTTGAGATAAAATTTATTCCGTAGGAGCGGTATTTGCAATGCACTTATTATTATGTTCCTCCAATTATAAATATCATAATATTCATAATTCAAAGGCAGCATAAATAGTTTATCAACTTTATCTTAATGAAGTTAGCCAAAGAAAAGAAAGTTGATCGAGCCTCAGGGCCTAAGGGCCTGAGGGCGCCAACTTATTAATTCTCAAGGACAAAACTAAGATGAACACGTATATGATCATTCTAATTTTAAAATAAAACAGCTTCGCTACGATTGGAAGTTTCTAAAGGGGACAATTTAAGGATTATGTGATAACCAAAGTAACAATAAAAGTGGGCGGGCGGTACACATGCGTCCCATGCGGCTGGGGAGAAAGGTTCTCAAGTGGTGACTAGTGCGTACCGGAACGGAAGACGCAGTGAGAGCAGTTCCAAGATAGAACACTGATGATCTGGTGAAGTTTGCGCGCCCGTGTCTAGCCGCTTCCGAACCAGTTATAGGGGGAGGCCTTTGTCCAGTAGAGGACGTCTACTGAGATAATGATGATAGCATTTTACAAGGTAGCCTGTGATCTACGTATGTATCAATCGTTATGTGTGTCGTACGTAAGACAAGCCATGAGATTTATGGACAACCTTAGAAGAAGGACGCGTGTAATGGACATAGAAAGAAAGATTAATTTAAGAACCGTAATTTTTTCAGGGTTACCTAAATGTATCCGTGATTTTTGGCGAATTGACTAGTAGGTAGGTAGTTTGTTACGAAGTATCTAGGAAAACAAGTAAATAGTCCTTCTTTAAAAAGATAGTTATGTACTTTAGACCTTTGAAAGAGGAATCTTATGCCTTACCTATTTTTTATTCAGAAGAATAGGTCAAAGTTAGAAATTGGAAAAGTGGTAGGACGCTATTTTATTCGAACCTTAGTGATGTAACAACAATGTATGGATTTCTTTTTACTTCACTCCTCGATGTGTATAGGTAGGTAGAGGTACAGTGCTGTGTAAGGAGAATATAAAAAAATTGAATAACACCTTTGTAAACTAAAATATGAGCCAATCGAAACGAGATGAGAAGACGAAGAATAATATTTAAATAATTCAAATAAAAAACTAATATACAATGAAAAAAAAAACCTACAATTTAACATAAATGACTTTAACTCATTCCTTTATCCTTGTAAAAGCTGTAATTGGATTCATTGAGAAGATATTTATCGCAAAACTTTTACTTGATTAAACATGCCGTTTTGTGTAGCCGTCTCTTATCTATCTATTTAATTAAAATAAGTAAGTGCCTTATAAAAACATCTGAATAGTCTGAAAGTTTTCTTCAAAGTAATTAGGCCTTGCCTATTTTTAACTAAACCTTACCAATTTTTTGAGAAGAGAATACTATTACTGGTAGTAGAAACGTTTAATATTTATTGAAATTCAGTATAGATAAGCCTCGCTGTACTAATACCGATATGGCGTCATGTAAGCGGCGTGCCACTGAAGTTCCTTGCGAAGATCGTGGCTATATACGTCATCTTCGGGTGCACCAGCGCCCGACTGTGACTAGGAGTCGAAGTGGTCGCCATGAAGACGGTCAGAAAGATCATCATCATTGTCGTCATCATCATCATCGTTTCACTGAAGTTGGATAGTCGAATAGAAGTCATTCTGTTCTTAAGCTTGTAAATTATTCTGTCCATTTGAAATTGGCCGGTTTTGTTTCGAGACAAGTCCTCCATCCAATCTGATCGAAGTGGACTTTGCCCCATTTTACAACAAAACCAATATACTTACCGACGACGACGTAGACAGACTCGCATTTTCTTCTTAAGGACATGTTTTTTGCAGAAAGAACCTTGTTAAGTCTAAGCTTTCATAATACAACGCTGTCGATTCCACAGTCAAGCGTCTTGATGCCGATTTGTCCTGCTCTTTTCTGCCTGAATTTTGCTGCTGCCGGTAGAAAAACTATTCGTAATTAAATGTTTACGAACATAGACTTTATTGATGTCGAGTTACCTATTTCTGTGACATAATTGCAATGGTGTCTTCATTATTTTAAAGCTTATTTTATCAGAATTGTTTAAGGTACGGTAAAAAAATCTGTTGAGCGGTTTTTGTTCGTCAGAAAAATTTCAAACATTATGAGTACTGTTTATTTAACTAAAGTACCAGCAGCATTATGATTGCCGACCTTGAATCATCAATCAATCAATCATCAACGGCCCGTTACAGTCCACTGCTGGACTATGAGCCTCCTCCATTTAAGTGGAGGGTTTTGCCATAATCTCCACGCTTGGCAGGCGGGTTGGAGATCGCAGATTAAAAGGTTACTGTATCAGAGAGCGCTGCTGCCCGTTCCCTGTTCAAAGTGTAGTTCCTAAGTCGCCTCTTACGACACCCACGGGAAGAGTAGGGGTTGGTGACAAATGTATTCTACTCTGCCGTCACCACACGACCTTGAATACGCCAACATAATTTGACCTTTCACTTACTCATTAATGTGCAATATTATTTTTACTTACTTAATTCATTCACTTATTACAGCGAGACGAGTATCTCGTACCACTTTCCAAGTAAAAAGTATCCTATGTACATATAATCCAAGTTACAAACTATCTCCATTTCAAATCCGTTGTTAGGCGGAACAAACATCTAAACATCCAAATATATTTTCAAATTTATAATATTTGTGTGTGATAATATTATACCTTAAGACCCTGGAGTATTATCTACAATATTTTACGCGGTCGTTGAAAATTTTCGCTGCGTTCGCGCAAATTTCGATTTGTATTCAAGGGAGGCTGCTCGCTCATCTCGCGAGATCGCACGGTTTGTTCCGATGACAAGTTCAGAATCAGCTTACGTAGGTACAGCGATCTTGAATAGGCAGGTACGGGGAACAACGAAGTAACGTACCAAAATCATATCTGTAAATATCAAGAATAATAAATATTTCTAGGTGAGCCCCATTGTTTCCCATACCAAAACTCTTGCACAGGAGTTCCTGTAGCGTATAGGTGTGACAAAAGGTTTTTGAAAATTCATCTCCTAATTGGCCGAGCGAGCGCGAAGCTTCTCCGTTTCAGCTCGGTCAAACACGCTTTCGTATGTCATGCCGATGTCCGGCTTTCCTCCTCTACACGTGTCGCAACTCTCAATCGATTCTCGTGAAATTTTATGAGCAGATTCGATAATTAAATAGATATGTTTTGTCTACTCCGTTTTTCAATATTTCTCTAAATGGCGGAGATAAAAAAAACCTCAAATAGACAGATTCGCGGGGTCTGCAGCCCATAGAGCCACAGTCTAATTAGGATGAAGGATGGAATTTCGAGAGCAGAATCTAGCAAAGCACATGGCGAGGCTGCCAGACGACAGAAAAAGCCTTTCATACTCGTACATGATTGATTGGGCCAGCAGCTGATCGATTTTTATAGGAGATGCATTTTTTTTCGTCTGACTGCTAATGTTCCTTGGGGAAAGTTTTTGAATTTCATGGACTGAACCTGCTCATTAAATATAGACAACTTTAATTTGACATTAAAACACAGCACAACACAACACTTAAAAAACAAATACAATTTACACAAACTCGGGATAAGTGAATACAACTCAACACACCCTATTAGAGACCGAGTAGGGTTGTGTTGTGATGCGATGTCAAACAAGGAGTCTCAGCGTGTGCTGCGGCCGGGGCCACAGCTCTGATTTTCAGACCAGCCCCAAGGAACAAAATTATTTAAATGTAGGTATCAAATAGTATCAATCGAACCCCGCTAGCTTGAAGTTCACTATTTAGGAATGTGGGTTTATCTTTTACAAAGGCCTGCTATGTGGCGCTGGGTTCCACTTTTGTCAAACCTGAACAATAGCCTTCCACTCAAATAGGGTAAAAAAAAACCACACCAAAACTGTTTTACATAATTATATTTAATCATTTTTAATATGTAGTTTAGTAGTAAATGCTGTCCTATTACCTCCGAGAGTAAATGTAATTTTTTTTTTAATTTTTGATAGCTTATGTCAAGGAGAAGACCAACAGGGTTTTTCTTTGCCATTATTGCCATTATGCTGACTTAAATCGTCTGTAAAGAAACTTGAAGTTTTTATGTACATTGTACGTACATACGTACATAAAAACTTCAATTTGACAACTAAATTAAAACGCACTATGGCCATATAAAACAGACATCTAGTGGAAAAGTGAGAACTAAATATCTATACTATTATTATAAAGAGAGAAGTCCGTACTGACTGACTGACTGATTGACTGACTGACTCATCAACGCACAGCCGAAACTACTGAGGCTAGAAATACCAAATTTACACAATAGGTTGAATTTATGGCGTAGGCAAGCAATAAGAAGGGATTTTAGAAA
This sequence comes from Carpatolechia fugitivella, assembly GCA_951230895.1. NCBI lineage: Eukaryota > Metazoa > Arthropoda > Insecta > Lepidoptera > Gelechiidae > Carpatolechia > Carpatolechia fugitivella. The sequence goes on from OX579656.1 coordinate 16,770,710, forward strand.
ATTCCCCCTCTAAGGGGGGAAAAGGGGGATTCAAGTTTGTATGAAAGTCCGTCATTTTAAAAGTTGGGATCATGAAAATTTTGATTTAGACTGCGATTAATAAATCATTTGACACGTGTTTTAGCATTTTGGAAAAGTAGGGATTAAATGTTTGTATGGAAAGTCTGTCATTTCTAAAGGTAGAACTAGAAAATTTGGATTTAGGCTAAGATTAATAAATATTTTAACACGTATTGAAGTATACTTTCGAAATCCCTATTTTATAGGGAAAGTAGGGATTCGTGGAAATTTGTCATTTCTAAGGCAAAAACTTAAAAGTTGTGATTTAGACTAAGAAAAAATAAGCGTTTGACATGTCTCTCATTTTCTTAAAATCCCTATTTTTAAGGAAAAGTAAGGATAAAATTTTGTTATGGAAAGTTTGTCATTTCTAAAGGTAGGATATTTAAAATTTGGATTAAGACTGAGATTAATAAATCATTTGATACGTGTTAAAGTTTTTGACGAAATCCCTATTTTGAGGAGGAAGCAGGGATTAAATGTTTGTATAGAAAGTCTGTAGTTTCTAAAAGGTAAAAACTTAAAACATTGGAGTTAGACTGAGATTAATAATTCATTTAATACATGTTTTAGCATTTTATCAATTTCCCTATTTTGAGGGGGAAAGTAGGGTTAAATATTTCCATGGAAAATCTAGTTCTAAAGTCAGGAAATTGAAAATTTGGATTTAGGCTAAGATTAGTAAATGATTTGACACGTCTTTTAGGATTTTTTAGAAATCCCTATTTGAAAAGAGAAGTAGGGATTAAATTTTGTATGGAATGTCAGCCATTTTTAAAGTTGAACTTAAAAAATTGTATAATAAGACTGAATTATTCGGTTCAAGTTCCAAAATGTTTTTGAAATCCCAACTTGAAGGGTACTCCAAAGTAGGTATTTAAAAAAATTATAAAAACGAGCCTCCTCGATTTTGAAGTTGATCAAAAATGTGATAAAGTATGAAATAATCTACCCGTGCGAAGCCGGGGCGAGCCGCTAGTATAGATATATAGGGCTCTCAAAGGCTGGCAACGCGTTGGCAACCCCCCTGGTGTTGCGAATGTCCATGGGCGACGATGACCACTTACCACCACTGTGGCTCGTCCGCTCGTTTGCCTGCTTAAATAATATAAAAAAAGAAAAAAAAAGAAACGAAAAACGCCCATTAGATGGTAAATATCAGTCTACAATACTTTTTACAGTAATTTTTTTTTATATCATAATGATCGCGGACCCAAATGAGCAATTTATAAAAAGCAATTTATTTATTTTACGCGTAGCAGTACTGTGGCTGACTGTACGCGTGGTGTGTAGGGATGAAATGAAATTTTAATATCAGAACCTTGAAATTGAGTTTCGTGTAAGATGAGAGATAGGAAAACTGGATTCTTAGTGGATTACGCGGGGCTTACCACTTATCAACACAAAAACCTGTAGTAAGATGTAAGAAACACAAAAAATGTAACTTTGTGCGTAAGTATAAGATGTCAAAGCGGGAATTTTTCAAATTATAGGTTTAGTGTGCTCTTTGTAAGCAAACCAAAGCTCTGCTGACCCCTCTAAGGATAATAGCGTGGCTTTATACTAATATGCTAAATCGAAAACAATGGCAAAAGCTTGAAGAAGGAACATTGTGTTCGTGAACTGTATGATCCGTAATAAAATCGACTTTTCATTCTTATTCATTGGATTACTAAACTGGACTGCTAAACGACTTTTTTTAATACTCTTTAAATTCTCTAGCTCCGTAAGAAAAAAGAGTGACTTAAACACGAGCGTCGGTGGTCTAGTGGCTAGGGCCGCTGCTTCCCGTTCGGGAGACGAGGGTTCGATTCCCACCACGTACCAATGTGTTTTCGAAATTCGAATGTACGTTTATTCGACGCTCTTACGGTGAAGGAAGACATCGTGATGAAACCTGCACACTCCTGCGAAAAAATTCAAAGGTTGTGTATGAAGTCGACCAACCCGCACTGGGCCAGCGTGGTTGACTAAGGCCTGATCGCCCTAATTCAGGGTAGGTTTAAACCCCTCGGTGGGGACGTATATGAGCTGTTGATGATGATAACATTAAGAAAAGTATGATCTCTTTTTCTATCTGTCATTCACCTAATAAAGAAAACAAACAGTCCTAAGCAAAGAACATCGAAAAAACATCCTTTAAAACGAGCAGGCTAATAAAATATTGACAGTTCAACCCTTCCCCTCGTAAACATAAACTGAGGCGCCCACAATCCCCTCTTAAGGCCCCGGGTCCTTTTCACAGGACCATTAATTCTTAACACTTGCAGACAGCGGGCCGTTGCAGCCTTGGCCCGAATCAAAGAAACTCTTTTTGTCTGACAAACATTCTTTTAGAAGATTTTGTATATAATTTGGTAGGACATTGTACAAAAATAGCTAGTAGCTGAGTGGTAACGAGTTCGGCTCTTATTATGAACGTTTAGGGTTTGGATCCCGGTGAAGGCTCTATGGTCAAATAATGCCAATAATGGAGATAGGTACTAGTTCTTAGTCTAGTCTGTATCTTAAATAAAATATTTTGTCACATAAATGTGAGATCAAGACAACATAAGGAGATTTAGTTTGGTAAAAACGTAAATTAATTTTATTATTTTTATAATAGGCAATAGAATTTACAATTGGAGGAAAGAGGATTAAGTATACGCTTTTCAAGGATTCAATTTTGTCCGAATGTCATAAATGGACGCACATTTGCATACTATTTTAGAGGCCGACGTACTCTCTACACACGGAGCAGACAAAACTTACAGGAGGACTGAGGACGATAATTTCTTACAATTGGTCAAGGAAGAAATATTTTTATCATGGTTTCATGATAATATTATTTTCAATTACCCTATTTATTCTGTGCCTGAAGTCTAGAAACTATATATATATAAGCTGGTTTACCAAAATCAAAAATAGTTTATTTGAATTGATATTTTTTAACAACTCATTTTCGACGTCAAAGCTTGCTAGCTAAAAGGACGACGAAAGCTTATTCATTTACCGAAATTTGATTAATTATGGACGTTTCAATGTAATTTTTGTTTTGTCGAACTATCCGTGAATGATCACATCACACTCGCAACGCACGAATAATTAAAAAATTATAACATTTAATGTAAAAGCATGTTTGGGTGTTTAGGTAGATGTTCTTGCCGCTTTCATGCTTAAAGTACTGAACAGAAATGAATGTTTGAAACGATAATTGGTAGGTACTATGGATCAATCTCTATAGGTTGAGTTCCTTATGAATATGAATATGAGATAAATGTAACTTTAAAAAATATGATTTCTTGGATGAATAACAATAACCTAAAAATAAATCTTGAAAAAACAAAAATAGTCCACTTTAGTCAGAGAAAAGATATACCTAACTTGAACATTAATTATGAAGGAACTGCAATAGAAAAAGTAGACAGTACAAAATTTTTAGGAATAAATATAGATAAAAATATGTCCTGGGAAACACATTCCCTAGCTGTATGTAATAAATTGTACAAATTATCTTACGTACTGTACAAACTCAGAAAAAATGTTGAACGTGCAATTGTACTAATGGCATATTTCGGTTTCGTAACTTCAGTACTAAGGTACGGGATAATATTTTGGGGTAACTCTACATATAGAGATATCATTTTTAGAGCACAAAAACGATGCCTACGCGCTATTTGTAATTTGAAAACAACAGAATCTTGCCGCCCTCATTTCAAATCTCTTAAACTGTTAACTTTTCCATGTTTATATATCTTAGAATGTTCACTATACATCAAAGCAAATCCCAATTTATTCAAAAAGAGAATAACAACAGATAAATTTAATTTGAGACCCAGGAGTATTGTTATCGAAACCTATATGTGTAAATCAGCACTAATGAAAAAAAGCGTGTTAGAGATGGCCCCAAATATTTATAGCAAAAAACCTGATAAAATTAAGAACTTAGATTTAAATATGTTTAAAATAGTTTTAACTCGTATCCTAACAGAGAAGTGCTACTACAGTCTAGTAGAATTTTTTGAAGACAACAACATTTCTGCAGCCTAAATTTACACTCTAGGATAGGTTAGCCTTAATATTTAAATTTTTATGTACCTAATAAATAGTTCATAATTTTCGTATGCCGAGAGTGGCTAATCATAGTTTGTACATATTTAATTAAGAACATCTTATATTAACTATGGTTACGAATAAATATATTTGAATTTGAATTTGAATTGAATCCCTATGGAACGGAAAAGTCATATTCCCACGGGAAAATCTTACTCAACTCGAACGTAGCCGCGGCCGGAGAGCTAGAAAAAGAATAATGACGAAAATTTATTGCCAAGAAAACCAAAATTTATACGCTAATAATCTATTTTTGAAATAAAAATGCACGATGTATGTATCCAAAGCTCTGTTCTGTGTAAATTTTGACTTCACAAGTTTTTACTCCCATTTTAAACTGTTTGTTTAGCTCTATTTGAAACCGTTGAAGAGTCTGCAAATGTAAACTAATACCGAACTAAAGGGCTTTCTGGACTACGAACCCGCAGACGTTTAATACAGTTCAATCAACTAACGATAAGTAGGTACCTAACTGACTTGACTGGAGAAATATCCGAGTAATATGCCTCTAAGAGCATTAAAATTATCGACTGATCGTAGGTAATTTTGGATTGCAATTTATTGTAAAAATATTATTATAAACATTATGATGTTTCTATCTCACTTACTACACAACTATCACCCCTTTAAAACATCAGAATATTATAGTAAATATTAATCACCATGTTAAAAAAGTAGATAGAATTGCCTGGAAGTAAGCTATAAGGCCACCCAAATCGGTGGAAACCCTCCTAACAGTGATTTTGTAATTCTTTCATTGTGTGCAATCAAAACGATATTTATATGAGATTGCTTTACAAAATTTTACAACTTCTGTAGCTTTGACTTCAATAGAATATTTTTTTAATATTTTTTATCTTTTCTTTATCATCATCATAACAATATAACATAACTAAACATAGGTACAACCCAATAAAACCTGTGTCATAGTATAATTTTGCGTAATCTTTTTCAAAACTGGATCAATTTGGTCCCGCCTGCGTTTGTTTGCAAACAAAGCAAAAAGCTTTCTTGTGTGCGCAAAAAATCATCTCTTAAAAGAACCTTCTTGCTTTTTGGGGCAAAAGGTTGTCAACCTTTGACTCGATATTTCGAACTTTGACCTCATAGTATCACAAGTCGGTGAAAAAGGCAAAAAAATGTAATTTCTCTATTTGTGGACCGACAAATGCTTAGCAGAGCAATTTGCTCCTATGTTTGCTTTGACGGATCGGCGTAGCTGAGACCACGATATATTTAAGAGGAAAATGTGCAATCGACTACAAGTTAAATATAAAGTTAGGGCTTCATAGCCTCTCGACAGATGGACTGCATTACTGCGTTACTGCAAGATATTCTTGTCCATCGCTTTTTTTATTAAGTTCACCGACAGGTCATCATCATCATCTCAGCCGGAAGACGTTCACTGCTGAACATAGGCCTCCCCCTTAGGCTTCCGCCGTGAACGGTCCTGCGCTACTTGCATCCACCAGCGCCCAGCAACTTTCACCAAGTCATCTGTCCACCTTGTGGGAGGCCGTCCAACACTACCCCTTAAAATACAATTCTGACAGGTAAACCTCTTAAAATAATATTCGGATATAGGTAATACTAGTGAGGATTTTTTGCTGTCAGCTTACATTCGTCCCCACCGAGAGGCTTGAGTATACTCTTAATTAGGGTGATCAAGCCATAGTCAGTCAAAATTAAACATATTGGTATGTGTTTGGGGTGGGGTTTGAGCCGACGTCTCTTGAACGGGAAGCAGTGGCCCTAGCCACACACCACCAACGACGCTCTTGCTTGTGCCTTAGGATATACCTAGCTAATCGCTCGCGGTAGACTTATCTATATGTGACATTTTTAGTACGCGATTAGCATACCACTGAATACCGCGAGAATTTAAAAAGTAATAACATGGTTATAAATCAAAGTGGCTGACGAAAGGATGACGACCCTGCCACGCCCCCGCCACATCTCCGCCACGCCACGTTAGACGCCTGTCACAGTAAGTACCCTCATTTCCGCTGGGGTGGTAAACCTGGCTGGAATGTCAGTGCAAAATATAGCTGTTTGCTTTCGATAAAAGTAATGTATCAGTAGTATTCATGGTTAGACACGAGATTCTAATCGTATAGATTACTGGTTGATGAATTCTCGATTTAAAAACAAAAAAGTGAAGGTTTTGTAGAGCAGCCATTTTGTTTTTTCGTTCAATCTCGCGTTTTAAAATTAAGTTTATTTAATTTTAGAATTTCATCGTCAGCGCAAGGCTTCCACGGAAAGTCATTCCAGTCGAAAGGTTTGAGTTTGAGTATCAAGAAGTTAGTAGACTACTTGTTTGGATTGCTGCAGTGCTTTTAAGACCGGCATTTCAGCTGGTCATTGATTATTATAGTACCTGATTGTATGGTATTGCACCTCCTCAATATGGTGAAGGATGCTATGGATTATGGTAAATACTGAAGCCTCCTGGATACCAGATATTTTTTATCAGAATTTAGATCCAAGTTTTTAAAATGCAAGGCGATTTCGGGGAAGCTGTATGTGCCTAACTAATAATCCTCTGAGATGAGAGTGAGCGGTACTTTGTTTGTTCCTGAGCCACATCATCAAAGTATGAGGGCGCAATTTCCTCGACAAAAAGCTTTGTAGCTGTTTAGATCCTCTACGTCAGCTCACATCCGAATAACCGCTCAGTCAGATGTCAGATGGCGCGCACGTGATTTTTGGTTTTTCTTTTTGTTACGTATGTGTGCGTGAGTAGTTTTAGAAACGAGCTACGTTATCTCAGCCGGAAAACGACCAATGCTGAACATAGGCTTCCCCCATAAGGTCTGCTACGTGAACGGTCCTGCGCTACTTGCATCCACCGGCGGCGGCGCAGCGCCCAGTATTAATATCTACGTTGGATTAAAATCAGTGTGCTCTAAATTATACACATACAGCATGAAATTTACATCGTTTTGTCGCAGGTTTTTTTTTTTTCGTGAAAAGTTGTTCAGTTTGACGGGTACTATCACTATACGGCGGGAACAAAACGATGTAAATTTCACGGTGTATACAATAACACTTTTTTACAACCGACACGACCGACCTCACAAACTCTGGAGGCAGACAAGACTTGTGATATGTAACTTTCGTATATAATAGCCGAGACTAGCGGATTTACGTGCCTTACGAAGCACGGATTGATCTTGCTTTTGGGATTAGCAGGTAATTCAGCTAACATCTGCAAGTTACTAATAGTTATCCTATAATTAGAAAACTCCAATTACGACATTAAAAAAAAAGTTAAATTAAAAATTAAATTAAGCTAAACCTTGATGAAAATTACAGCACTGAAATCAACGAATTATCTGTAGTTCGTTAACTGAAATAACAAACAACAACCGAAAAAGTTCGTTATTAAAAAAAACCGTGAGATTACGTCTTATTCCCAAAATTGTTAACAATACTAACAGACAGCTAGTCCTATAATCCTATTAAAAGATTGGTGTATAAAATGGTTAAAGAATAAATAAATAAACTTGACGCTACTTAGAAAGTATTACTATATAATAAGTTGCCATAGATTGAGATCAACCTTGGTTGTTCTCGTTTGCCAGGAAAAATCTATCTTTAAACGAATAAAACACGAGCCACAAAATCCGATATTCTTTGCGGCATCGATTCTTAATTTCTTGGTAAGTGGAAGTTGAGAGAGAAAAAAATTAAGACGCAAAATAAAAAATAAAATAAAATTTCTCCGTGGGAGGAAGTCGAGGAAGCCTTGGAAATAGGTTTGCGGATTATTTTACAAGAAAGTTATATTGGGAATTCAGAAATTTGCCTAATTTCATTATAATTGGATGAAATTCTAGATTGAATTATGTTATCATTCAATAAGTTCATCTTGGTGCAGGAAAAGGAGGAGGTGAAGAAAATATCGTAAGGAAACCTGCACACTCCTGCGAAGAAATTCGAAGGTTGTGTGTGAAGTCGACCAACCTGCACTGGGCCAGCGGGATTGACTAAGGCCTGATCGCCCTAATCCAAGGTAAGCTCGAGCCTCCCGGTGGGGACGTATATGAGCTGCTGACGTCCACCACTGGTCAAGGATCTCCACAACGAACGGTCCTGCGCTGCCCGCATCCAGCGACTTCCTGCGACCTTCATTTATTTTTGGTTAGTTTAGAGTTTACTTACATTTAATCTGTGGAGAAGAGCGCACCGAAGAAGCTCTAGAGGCGTTGCATCTTTTGTTTTTCTTTTTTAAATAAATTGTCATTTATAGAATTAGTTATTATTAATAGCCTATAAGCTGTCCTATTTCAGTACAAAATGCCTTTCTTTCACTTCTCCACGTGTATTAGGCCTGCTGCCAGTCGCTTCTGTAGGCGTCAAGCTTGTCATCACTTACGTGAACGGCCACGGCTAATTTCGTATTAATCGAAAATTCAATAAGCTTGTTAGGTTAGATACTCAAGCTATCTATTCCCATGGATATCTATCACACTAATATCATAAATGTGAAAATATATTTGGATGTTTAGATGTTTGGATGTCTGTCCCACTTTCACGCCTAAACTACTAAACGGAGTTGGACAAAATTTGGAATGAAGATAGTTTGTAACCTGGATTAACACATAGGATACTTTTTGCCGGGAAAAGTCTTATTACCACGGGAAAATAGTACATAGTACGAGCGCAGCCGCGGGCAAGTCTATCATAAAACAACTCTTTTTATGTTTTTAGCATGGAATGGAACTGGTCGTTGTCCATTTAAGATCTCCTTCTCTTTCGGCTGAGATGATATTAAAATTGGATAAAGGAGGTAGCCGCAAACCACATACCAATTTGTCCTGTCCCTATCTTAGTATGACGTATTTTTAGTGTTTACATTCGAGACCCCTTTTGGATAGGATTTATTTCATTTCTATGCAAATGTTTGTCGTAAACTTGTTAAAAATGAAAACTTTACGGTTTACCATTTAATTTGGTATAAGGCTGTGTCTTCACTATCTCACCAATCATTTTTCCGTAACGTAACTGCCGATTTAAACATATTTTGTGGGTAGGAATTTTAGTATTCTGTGATGTGGTGGTACACGGAGAAAAAAGACACCACCAGAAATTAAAAAAACTGTTTTGTATTTGACGCAAATACTAAGTTTTAATATTACTTACAAAAGTTTTGCTGTTTTTACAAATATTAATGATTTTTAGCAAAACCTTTGTATTTGTAATTGTAATTCCTAAAAGTCGGTTTTAGTCAATGTCAGATATTATCAAATTTCATTGTTATCGCAAATTATAGTAAATACTGTTAAAGTTTTGTAATTACTGCAAACCAATTTAGTATCTTTTAAAAAGCTCATTCATAGTTTCAAGAAATGGTTTTAGTACAAGGCAAAATTACAAACTTTTGTTATGATTAATAATTACATCTTAGTATTTACATATGAATTACTTGAAATTACTAACGTGTTTCTTATAATAATAAAACTATAATGTTTTGTTATTCCAAGTAATCACATTTTTGTATTTACATATGATTTACTTGAAACTACTGACATATTTCTTAGAATAATAAAAACTAATCTGTTTTGTAATTACAAGTAACCATTTTGTCAATCCAAATAATGCTCATGGCACAGGCACCAATTGTCTGCCATTTCAAGTTTGCAAACCCTCCAGGTGACACGTTGCGGTCAACAATAACGTAATAAAAATAAAGAAAAGATTGTTTTTGTACAATTTATGCCCAGAAATGTAGCAAGCTGAAGTGGCAGTGGGCTGGCCACGTCTGTCGCAGAACCGATGAGCGTTGGAGCAGACGGGTTTTCGAATGGAGACCGCGTCTCGGGAAACATAGTGTGGGTTTAAAATCAGTGTAAAAAGCCTTTTTTTGGGATGGACAATCTTACCAGGGATCTTTTAGGAAACTTTAAGATCGCTTTTTGGATAAGAAATTGACATTTAAATCTAAACCTAACTGGTGCTGTATGTAAATACAAATTTTTAGTGAATTTTAGTGCTGTAGTTTTAGTAATTTATCTAATTTAGTACCTTACCATAAGTAAAGACCTATACTGGATGTGGTGTCGAAAGAGATTTAAAAGGTGAACCTATACGTCATTTTGCACAAAAATGACTCACAATGACGGATAGAATCACCTCCTAAAGACTCTTGCGAAGTCTCTGTTAGAACATCTTGTATAGGTCTTTACTTATAATTAGGTACTATTCTAGATAAATTACTAAAACTACAGCACTAAAATTCACTAAAAATTAGTATTTGCATATGACGTCATCATTTCTGATATTACAATAGAACTCTTAAAATTACAAAACGCTTACTATTTATCTATGACGTCATCATTTACGATATTACAACTGAATTGTTAAAATTACAAAACAGTTACTATTTGTTTATGACGTCATCATTAAATAGTAAATACTAAACACTTGAAATTACAAAAACGTTACATGTAATATTTACTAACTGCATTTACAAAAATCGATTACCAATTATTACAGGACATTTGTTGTCCTCGGATTTAGAAATATTTTAGTAATAATTACTGTATTCTTGTCAGATTTTCTCTCCGTGATATTCTATAAAAAGGCTATAAAGTGCTATTAATCACAAGTTAAATAAGTGATAAGAGACAAAAATTTAATGGGCAGTGCCAAGATAAGCCTAGCGAAAAAAAGTACACTTATTACTTCAACGTTACTCGTCGAAAACCGGCCTCACAAACCCTTATGTATTACTTATATCTACTTATATAACATTATTAATACGACGACGGTAAGATTTTCCTTAATTATTTCACTATTTTGTGATACATTTGTGATCATTTTCGTCTTAAATAGGTAGTTGTTCGATGTGTTATGTGTGTAATTGATATTCTTTTAGTGTGATAATCATACGAAATGAGATAGTGAACCGGTATTTTGGTGTTAGTTTTTATTTTTTTTATTTTTTATGGCACTAGAATGACTTTGTGCCAGTGTCAAGTTTTTTATTGTTAAAGCTAGGGAAACTTATTTACGCGAAAAAAAGTAAAGGATAGGCAAGAAAAAAGGAAAGTTAGGTTAATTATAAAGTAGATATCAATAAAAACATATAACGATACGTATTATACATAATATTAAATTTTTATATTATTGTAAGTAATAAAAGATGATAATATGTTGCAATATAATAAAGGATACATTATAAGGCATGATATTCGGGTAGGAAAAGGAACATGGAGAGACTGGAGGGATTCATATAAATAAGTTTACCCAATAATATAGCAAACCGAATATAGATGATGACGTGCCGGCGCAATAATCGCGTCAAGGTGATCGCAGCCAGATCAAAACTATTCTATTTTAATCTAAAATACTGCATGTGCACTAAGCCGTAAACCACTGCAAATCCCAGTGGCAACGCACTTAGACCAAATTTTACGATGGCGCGTCGTCGTACGTCGTCGCGATACCGAGTCACTATCTTACAACTCAAACTAAGTGATTCCGTGTTTTATACCCACATTTTGTTCAATTCATTCTGATACTTGGCTTGTAACTTTTGGATAATATAATTTGAGTAAATGTAAAATACATTTTGTTTATATTTTTAATTTTTTTAAAGAGATCTTAAAAGAGTTAGCGGAGCTTTCGTTGTCTTACAGGGCAACAATATTTCATAAAGAAAAAAGAAAAGTACAAAAGATACAATTCATGTGGAGTTTCTTCTGGCCGTTCTTCTCCACAGAGGGCGTACACTGGTAGTGAACGTGCCAAACATGGACAAACTTCTCTAGTTAGCTTTGACGTCAAAAAAATATTTAGTTAAATCTTACTTTGACATAAATTAATTTAATTAAGACATTTTTATCTTTTATCTTATCTAACCTAAACCTCTGCTCTCCGTTTAGGATACGAACATTATATAAAATCTATTTTCGTGTATTTTACCTGCACATTTTTCTTTTACTTTATTTTGCGTAACAGCGACCAGCTTACGTCTGAAATTATAGGAATACTTAAGAAAATAATAGGCATAATGAGACAGCCGTTTCCCGCCAATCCATTACATTACATACATATTTCATCATCGTCATCATCATCATCTCAGCCGGAAGACGTCCACTGCTGGACAAAGTCCTCCCCCAAGGATCTCCGCAACGACCGGTCATACTTACATTTATATTTTTGTTCTTGTTTTGTAGATTTTGAAGATAGGTTTTAGCAGTTATAATGATAAGATTTTTCTCGTGGGAATACGACTTTTCCCCGTAAAAAGTATCATATGTGTTAATCCAAGTTACAAACTATCTCCATTCCCAATTTCATCCATATCTGACGAGTACTTTAAGCGTGAAGGCGGAACAAACATACAAACACCTAAACATCCAAACATACAAACGTCCAAATATATTTTCACATTTATAATATTGGTGTGATGTGATATCGTCTCTTACAAAGAATCCAAAGGTCGTCTCCAAAGGTGCGTACGAGCGTAAAATATCCCTCTTACGAGATGATTAGTGACGTAATCGTCCAATCCTTTCAATCAGAAAAAAGGTTATTCAGCACATTCAGGAGAACTAGGCCGTCCATGATTGAAAAGGATGGACGAGGGGTCGTTTCTTGAATATGTCAATTCAACCAACGAGTAAGTATTAATTTATTATGAACTTGGTAACCTAGAGGCTTCGCTCGCGTGGTGTTCTGAGAATAATCTTGTTTTCCTGTAGTAAAATTTTCCATGTTTGACAAGCTTCAACATCATCAGCTCATATATGTCCCCACCGAGGGGCTCGAGCCTACCCTGAATTAGAGTGATAAAGCCTTATTGGACCACGCTGGTCCAATGCGAGTTGGTCGTCTTCACACACAACCTTTGAATTTCTTCGCAGAAGTGTGCAGGTTCCATCACGATGTTTTCCTTCACCGTAAGAGCGTCAAATAAACGTACCTATACATATGAATTCGAAATTCGAAAACACATTGGTACATGGTGGGGATTGAACCCTCGTCTCCTGGACGGGAGGCAGCGGCCCTAGCCACTGGACCACCGACGCTCTCGTTCGACAAGCTTAGTACAAGATATTTATACTTTACTAAGCTTGTATACCTTTATACACACAGTGGGTACAAAACAAGTACCTTTCAATTGCTGTTTTAAATTAATTCAAAGAGTTGCCCGGGGAGTCCTTTCATTCGTAAACGTCTACGTATGTAGTAAATTGTAGGTATAATATGATTTATGATAATATAATATAAGATAGGTGCTATGATATAACCACCAAGGGATCCTAAGTAGAAGCCTCAGAATAAAGTTTCAGAATAGTGTAAGTTTTAGCGTACTAACCTTGACTAGAGTAGCGTAGGTGGTTTATTGGTTAGGGCCGCTGCCGCCTTCCGTCCGGGAGACGCAGGTTCGAACCCCGTCACGTATCAATATGTTTTGAATTACGAATTCTACGATGAAGGAAACATCGTGATAAAACCTGCACACTCCTACGAAGATATTCAAAGGTTTTGTGTGAAGTCGACCAATCCGCACTGGGCCAGCGTGGTCAACTAAATGGGCTCGAGTCCCTGGTGGGCACGTGTGACCTGTTGATGACTAACCTTGACGTGTTGAAACTGATCAAAATAATACAAATATTGAAAACAAAAATTGGAAGTTAGCGCAAAATATGCTATGTGAACCTTGCGTGAAGTTTCTTGGATGTTTTTCTCCAAAAACTAACGCACACTACTTAGACAAATAGGCTACATTTTTATATAAACATTTTTATTTATTTTGATATCCAAAGTTATTTCTATAATCTATTATAATTGCAAAAAATAATAAATTCTTTGACTATAAATCTTTAGGACCGTCACAAATCTATAGTAATAACGATGTAATAAATACTTTTAACAATAAATTACACTTTCTCGAACTTGTAAAAACTTAATTAACTAAAGCAATAAAAAGGTCATTTCTTAATAAAACAATTAGCATTAAAAAACGTAAAGGGAAAGCCAAGTGTCGCCACTGTTTACCAATAAACTAGAACTTTAACCATTTGATCACAAACTTGGGTGATTAGGGAAAGTTGGCAACCCCACTTAGGGTTACCAGCTCAAGGCTAATTCCAGGGCCTAGGGTGGCTGTGGCAGATTAGGACACAGGACCAGGCCGCCTTGACCTCCTCCAGTAACCTTGGATTTGCTGCCCCTAAAATCTGTGACACATTGCTTCAAAGACTATAAGTAAACGTGAGCGCTATAAATTAGATCTTTTTCTAATTTTCTAATTTTAATTTTGATTTATGGCGTTTCACTTGTAGTATTTTGCCAGGATGAAGTGGTTTTGCTAAGTAAGTAGCATGAGATACACAGACAGCCCTAATCCTAAGACTAGGGTGCTGTGTACGGTGAAGGACTCCAGTAATATGATGGCAAAATGCAAGCGTTTCAATTGTTGCTGTCAGTCATTCACTAAACACTCAATTATACACTAAACACTCAAATAATATGAGTAAAAAACACTATACAGATATCAGTCGTCCTCGGTCTCTCCTATAGAGTATTTTCCCTTATGGCGCTAGTAAAATTTTGCCCAGTGTCGAAATGAGTTCTAAAAGCGCGTCTCCGAAGCAAGGTTCAAAAGGGAAACGCCATTTATATTAAAAAAAATAAGTTGAAGAATAACTTAAAATGGTTGTTAAAAATATCGAGCTAAGCTTGGGTGGTAAATAGCGCTTCACGCACTTTAAGTTATCAAGTAGCCTACATTTTTTTAGCTTGTTTAACTTACCAGACAGTCATCTAATCAGTAGTCTAGTCTTATTGGTCAATTCATAATTTTACTGTAAAAAAGTAAACATATTTATTAGGAAAGTATTGACTTCCCGCTGTCCATGATACCGTGAAAAAATTTGCTCCCGCTCGTATGTAGTAGGTGTAACTCGTATAAAATTGGACTGGACTTCAGTATCCGAAAGTAAAAGAGTTAACGTCGCGGAACAGGAATAAATTGGACGTCGGAAGAAGTAGGTTTATTATCCGTATTTTACACATCTCATAAGCACCCGCCACCCGGACAGAGATCGAACTCTACAGAAACTTTTGGTATAACCACACCCAAAGATTTCTGACGCGCGTCGCCGCGCCGAAGCGATCGTCTTTTGTTTCTCTGAGGTATATTCATAGTTTATCTATGGTATAACTGACAGAAAAAAAATACCATCTGGAGACTTAGACCACAGTCTAGAACTTTATTTTTTATATACCTATAGCATAGATTTTTTAATTTCTCAGCAAGGAAGTAAAATTTCTTTGAACTATAATGTGCAAGAACGATCAACTCACACTGGGCCAGCGTGGTCGTATAAGGCCTAATCGCCCTATTTCAGGGTAGACTCGAGCCCCTCGGTGGGGACGTATAAATGAGCTGTTGATGCAGGAAACAGCTGTCAGATTTATACAGTTTTTACACCCGTTTTTTTACCATCAGCTCTTATACGTCCCCATCGAGCGGCTCGAGCCTATCCGATGTGTGATCAGGTCTTAGTTGCCCTAGTGCAGGTTAGTCGACTTTACACACAACATTTAAACTTTTTTACAGATTAATACAGGTTCTACCGACGACGACGCTCCAAATTTTGGTAACCTTCAATGAACCTTCATACTAAATCTAATGTAATAATTTAATCTAAGATCTGTGCGAGATTTGAAGTGAAACTAGGTCAAAATGTAATGTTAAGGTACCTACAAACCTACTAATAATTGAAGGCACACTTTTATCCCTAGAGAGGAACAAGAGAGGACTACTGACAGAGCTTTACTTGTCTCACGGGGACTTGAACCAAGTTTTGCAATATTCCGGTAAGACAATATTAATGTGTTAAGATTCGTCTTTTAAGCGAATAATTTGGTTCCGAAGCACGGATTTTGGGACGTAACATACATAATTTCGTGGATATAACCCAAAGATTTCTGACGTGCGTCGCCAAGCGATCGTCTTTTGTTCTTTAGAGATATAACCCAAAGATTTCTGACGCGCGTCGCCTAGCGATCGTCTTTCGTTCTTTAGAGATATAACCCAAAGATTTCTGACACGCGTCGCCAAGCGATCGTCTTTCGTTCTTTAGAGATAAACCCAAAGATTACTGACGCGCGTCGCCAAGCGATCGTCTTTTGTTCTTTAGAGATATTATAACCCTTCCGTCGTCGTTCTCTAGACACGTGGTTAAAAAGAGAACTAATGCTGTCTTCTTGTAAAAGTCACTTTAAAAATACTCGATAGAAAAAGTGCCCCGCTGCGCCTGCTTCTGATAATTTCATCCAAATGGATAGCTATAGAGAGTTTTAAGTGTAGTTATATTATCAATAATAGAGAGCCTTGTCTTACTGTCGTTAATTTATTTTCCCGACTGACTCGGTCAGCTGATCACTTTGTATGAAAAGATAATCTTCCTGAGATTTTGGGAAAGTTGCAGAACAAAAATTGTTCTATAAAGTGACCCGAGAGATATTTTGGCTTTACTTAGCTAACACGTTGTATATTAAACTCCGCAGATCATTGTGTTTCTAGCCCAGTAAACAAAATAGACTACACCATATTACTAGTATTAAAATACTAAGGTTAAAGTAACGGTCAACTTGAATATAAAAAAAAACCAGTGACCTTTTCAGGGAACACGTGCATGAATGTCAAAGGAGTAAAAGGGAGATAAAAATAAAGGTTCTGTTATAACACTGCTGAAATTAAACCCAAAACTTTAACCTGGATAGATAGTATATTTATTACAACACTTTTCACATGCGATAATCAACCAATACCTATAAATTATTTAAATGAATGTAGTTACACCAACACTTCAACCAATCTCTAAACACCAAGTTTATCGAAGCGCCGCCAAACGAACAAGAGAGTGTAATTTTTTTTTTTTTGACATGGACCTAATGCTTGTGTCGCAAAATCGACGTATCAAGCGTAACCGGACTTTTGGGGGAGCGGAAGGCTCTTACCCCTAGGAGAGTGTGAATGTTCAATGCAACTCTTATATACGTGTCGTCCGTCCGAACGATGGTGGGGCAGGCGCACAGCGGCGCGCTTTCTCTGCGCGCAGACCGATCCAGGTGCTGCGCTTTTGTGTTATCGTTGCGCGCCGTTTACGTCAGCGCCAACAGTTCTAATAACGTTTCTATTGAACTACGAGTATATTTACAAAGTGTAATGAATGATATTTTCTTTAAATTAGGATTGGTTTTGGTTCACACCACCAATCAGGGGAATGCTTTTCGGTATTTCAGAAATCGGACCATTTCGGTATATCAGGTTCTGTGGTTTTCCAAACAAATTATATTTAGACAAACAATAATACTTTTTCAGCTCCCGCAAACTTATTTTGTTTATCTGAATTTATTTGTCGTGATTAGATAGAACCACTGAATAATAATTAAAATATTGGCAAATAATAATTAAACTCTTGATTAAAGCAATACTGCTACTCCAACCTCTCTAGACCAGCTACGCCGTAGTAACTGCTACGCCGTAGTCAGCACGTCAGATTGAATTACCCACCGATCTCGTTACACTACCTACGCCGTAGTAGCAGCAACGACATAGACAGCGTGTCACAGTTTTATCCACTGACTTTGCTACACTAGCTACGCCGTAGTAACTGAATTATATATTGAACTCGCTAGCTCGCTACACTAGCTACGCCGCAGTAGCTGCAATGATTAGAATTCGTATTGCAGTTTAATCCACTGACTTTGCTACACTAGCTACGCCGTAGTAATTGCTACATTCAGTACGTCAAAATTAATTATCTATTGATCTCCTAGCTCACTACACTAACTACGCCGTAGCAGCTGCTACGTCGTAGACAGAGCATCGCAGTTTTAATGCATCGATCTCGCTACACCAGCTACGCCGTAGTAACTGTTACATCGTAGGCATCACAATATATCACCCGACACCGCTGCACTAACTACGCCTTACCTACTTTGATAATTAGTATATAACTAGAAAATTATTCTAAATTAGGCTTCACTCAGATTTAATTAATAAACCTCTAAATACTAATTTCTGATTGGAGTTTGACTAATATTAGGCGACTATACCTTACATGTACATATAGTATGGTATATTATGTAATACGCTCCTTGGTGTAGTGGCAGGACGGTGCTTTTTATTTAAGAGGAGCCAGTTTGATTCCCACCACGTACCAATGTATTTTCGAATTAAAAAAATCATATGTTTATTCGTTCTCGCTCGTAGGTTTACTTTGTAGGAGATCTACCTACCTAAGCAGCATATTTCGGTGAGTGGTCGCGACTCGAGAATTTTTCTGCCGTATCAAATAATAAGCTAGTGCGTTTTTGTTTGATACTGTCCTATCATACCAGCATGGAATAGTCGTACAATTACTATTCCAATTCCTGAACTCAATAACTCCAGTGAAATCTCAAAGGTTCAATGTCCTTACATCATCTTGCCAATAATTAGAACATACCTGTAATGTATGTATGCTATTTATATATTCTGTGGTATTAGTTTGTGGTTATAGAGAACGTCGTAGATTGGTTATACAAAGCTCAAGTAAATGAAAAGGGTACACAACTTGTTAACCTTCTCAACCTATTTTAAAAGTAAAATAGTTTTACTTTCTTTTAAAATATTTGTGAACAGACGTTATTGGTATGAAATAATAATATTATTAACCGTATGAAATAAAATTTTCCAGAATTCTGATTTCTTTTTTAATTCAACGGAAGAAAAACGTTGTTTTTAAAGATACAAACCTGGCAAAGATTGTGTTGTGTGTCAAGTCGACCAGATTGTTCGATAATTCCGTACAAGACGAATCATCATAACTCGGGGATCAGACCCCCCAGTGGAAACATAATCGTCATCATCATCACCATTCTCAGCCCACATCTACCCACTGCTGGGTGAGGCCTGCTGGGAGCGTATGGTATGGTATGGTATAACGGGCTGGTTTCCGCAAACCGACGTCTGATGCGCTTATTTTGCATGTGGGTGGGGTAGCTCACTACTCGAGCCACCCGATCTCCTCGAGGAACTGCAGCATACCACTGATGTTACCCAGCGCCTCGGAGATCGTCCCCGGCGAACCGAGATACCTTGCCCGGCTGGGAGCGTAAAATCAACTTATAAGAGTAATATAATAAATAATAAATTAATATATTTGAAAACATAAAGCCAATAAATTTATACTTAAAGACTAGGAATAAAAACAATGTGTGATAATGAAAAATGTTATTAATGGTAGAAATATTTTTATCGTTATAACTCTTGAGAAAACGAATACAAATACAAAACAAAAAATCAAACCTTAAATATCTAAAACACCTCCCCGAACCGTTCCCGGAGCAAAGCTGCCTAGAATGCTCGCCGCGTTACCACGCTGGACTGCCAGGGACAAGCTTTGCGCCAGAAACGACTGGTTAAGAAACGATTAGTCACACACATACAAGTATAGCACAAAGTACTTAAAGACCTAAACTTAAAGACATAAAAAACGTTTATTAAATTTTCGAGTTCTAAAACGTCTATAATAATGTGGTACAGTATATGTGCAATAAAGAATACATTACCGTTTTAAGTATAATAAAAAAACAAACAGCCTCCGTCCGGCAGCACTCGGCACTGCCGAGCAAAAATCTCTTCGTGAAACTTTCTCCAGTTTGGTAAGGACATTGCAGGCTGAATCACCTGATTGTCCGAAAAGAAAGATGATTCCGTGCTTTGGAAGGCACGTTAAGAGTTGGATACTATCTAGTTGTTACACGAGCCATGTCAATGGATTTTGGCGGCTCTAAAACACTGACACCAGGGTTTGTGAGGTCGGTTGTCGACCTTACAACCCACACGATGATGATGATGATGATGATGATAGTAAAAAATAAAATGTTTAGAATAATAATACTTAAGTAAACCAAATCCCAGTCGGTCAAACTAAAAGATGGAACAGAAAAACCAAATGTTTGGTTAGAGGGCCTTATTGCTACATATTTCTTCCGGGATACCCAGCCTATCTACCTACCTGCCTAGCGATGCCGGAATGCAACCGGCGTGCAACCGTGAACCTTGTTTTTGGGTCACCGGTGCAAGGCCTGCCTGCCCCGGAAACATTGGGCTTACGTTAGAGGTCTCACTCGAATTACGTATTTGAATAAGGTATTTCCTAAGAATATTACTTACCTAGTGCAGTTATTGTGCTAGTACTACTTTAAGTGAGATATTGTTTGGTTTCTCGAAAATGGCTCGAACGATTGGGATAAGAAGTTCCCTGTTTAAATAATCTTTTACTTTCCAAGTTTATTTAGATACTAGCGGTCCGCCTGCGGCTACGCTCGCGTTTTGTAAGATTTTCCCGTGGGAATAAGACTTTTTCCCGTAAAAAGTATCTTTTGTATTAATCCAGGGTACAAACTATCTCTAATTCAAATTCCATACCAATCCGTTAAGCAGTTTTGCGTGAAAGAGTTACAAACATCCATCCATACATCCATACTCCATAGTTGACGGCTCCGTCCGTAGCCTCGGTGGTAGTGTATTTGCCTCCGACGCACAGGGTCGCGGGTTCGAATCCCGCCCAGGGCAAACATTCGTGTGATGAGCACATGTGTTTGCCTTGTGTCTGGTTGTTGTTTATCTATATAAGTATGTATTTATCTATTTATGTAATGTATATCAGTTGTCTGGTACTCATAGTACAAGCTCTGCTTAGTTTGGGATCAGATGGCCGTGTGTGAAGATGTCTCCACATAATTCCCATACTTTCACGTTTATAATATTAGTAATGATAGTCTTATGTTAACGCTGAAAAAAAAACAACATAAAATAACATGAAGCAATATAGCTATATTTGTATTGTAGCTCAGACTCAGACTCTCAGGAGGCAGGCTCTAGACTTGATGTATTTTCTATATTGTAGTCTCAGCGAAGTCCTTTTGATGTTTTCTGGAGCCTCAAGAGATCCAAATGTATGAGGAAATATCAATTATTTTTTGGGTTATTGTACTCGGCTTAGTTTTTTTTTATTGAAATTTAACTTATCCTCAATATGCAACCTGATTCCAATTTAGGAAGAGCCTGTACTATTGATAAATAAATACATCTCACAGATACTCGCTAAAAGATACAGAAAACTATAAAGGCATATGTTTTTTGTTTTAGGCGGGATTCGAACCCGTTTCCCCAAGCTTCGCTGCGCCTACTACAAACTAGGCTGATACGATACGATTCAGATTCCGGATGCAACCGCCGTGAGCCGGTATTTGGGTCATCGGTGCAAGGCCACCGTGTGCAACAAGCCGGTACTACTCCAAGGACCGGCTGCTCTCGGATACCATATAATAGCTGGTTAGGGTAGGTCAGGACTAGTGACAAAGTGAACTGGTTAGTTTTAGACAGTTTTTGATGCAATATATTTGAGGCTATCTAAGAAATAGACCGCATCGATTTTAATGCGTATAGGTATTTTCGCGTTAAGGATGTTTCGCGTCGTAGGGCCTAACGCGTGATCTAGCATGCTGAAGTATGTCACTATGCGAGTACAGCATGATGCAATAATACAGCATACGTGGCTATTTGCCTTGATTTTGACGTTTTATATAAGAAAGTTCATTTGAATACGGTCTCCCATTCGAGAATAATACTGTATTCACAATGCAAAATTTTCGGTATTGAATTGCTGCGAAATCAAGTGCCTAGCATTTTAGCCTTGAGTTTACCAACACAACCTCACAATTTTGCTCCTAATTAACCAACTCGAGGTAAAATCGCCAAGTTGTAAGGTGAACAACCCAACAAACCTTAGGGCCAGAATTATTTACCTGGCCTAATTGTAGGACGATTTCTTTAGATAATAGTCTGGACCAAAGGCTTCACGATCTTTTTGAAGCACAGAATACTTACACTGGTATGGTCAGCGGGTGGACCAACCGCCCGAGCAATCAGGCGATTCAGTCTACAAAGTCCAATCAATTCTCAATCAATCAATCAAACTTCCGAAATAGAAGTCTCTACGGTTCGGGTATTTTTCGTTAGATAGATCATCATTACCCACAGCTGAAAATAGGCTTCAACCAAAGGTTTCCACCATGAACTTTAGTGAGCATCCACCAATCAGCTACGGTTAGATTTCAATTTAAAGAAAAAATAAAGTTAATTTAGCAAAAGACTAAATATATTTAACTTCCAGCATGGTTTGCCACGTGCTCCAAATATATACCAGAAAATTAAAACTGCTTCTAATTTAAACTATTCAATTCAAATCAGTAATAGAATCCAGATGAAACCTCCTGGCTTAGAACGTGACCATATTTACTAATTAATAGCAATTAATAGTATGAAAAGGCAAACAAGCAAGGCAAGGTAAGGTATGGTATTCATTAACATTAATAGACTTATAAAAGGGCTTCCGTAATCAAGTGGCAGAGCATTTGGTTCTCTGTCAGAGGTTAGGGGATCGAACAAAAATACATTGTAGGGTGAGTCATTACATCACCTGGTTCTCCGAAAAGTAAGTAATCCCGTGCCTCGCAAGGCACGTTGAGTTGCTGGTCCCGGCTATACACGAATGTTCTGGTTTGGTTTAGGTTTAGTATAACATTGGCGTTGATTCGGGATGTCATGCTCTAATTCTAATTTTAAAGTCGAGCTATCCTTTTCGTTTTTATGACCAATGAAAGAGAGGTGATGAACGAATGATAACCTAAAATAAGGGCATAGCTGTCAGTTTAAGAGATTTTTAAGTCGCATGTTTTAAGTGCTCTCTAAAATTGTGCAATCGACACGGCCATAAGGTTCAAATTCAATGTTTGACAGCTCTAATATTAGGATGGCCGTCTCCTGTCCCTTTTCAATATTTAAAAGGTAAAAAGGACAAACTAACTTAAATTAAGGATTAGAGCGTGACATCCCGAATCGAGGCCATTTTCAGTATACTTTTTTGTGAATCCCTGTGTACTAAGGAAGACCTAAATTAGGCATCGCCCAGCGCCATAGCTGTAGCAAAGTGCTGGGCCGAGTAAATATGAGTTTTGGCATTGATACGAAGAAGAGGAAGATGAAAAACGGACCATAAAAGGAATAAGCTTTTTGAGATTTTTTATGGACGTAGATTTCCTCATAATGTTTAAATAAAATACACAACGGCTCGTGAAATTAGGTAGTGTTTGTATTACCAATAATATCATGGAGTATCACCAAGTGTCGACAATCGCTAGTAGACTATTAAAATAAATTAATCGCACTCGTTCTGCGGCTATTTTATACAGCACGTATTTTATTTTTTTACCGGTCAATGGCCGGTCACTGATTGATTCGCCATTTTGTTTGACCCCCGCTTTGCGTGAAAGTGAATGGCGACGAGAGAGCTGGCTACCTCGTGCTATAACATATATTATAGCTGCCGTGTGTGATGCCCTTAAGTCTATGAAATTGTAGAAGTAAGTAAGTAAAAACACTTTATTGAACACAAAAGGAACATAGAAACAATAGATAGCAAACATATAGGTTGACTTTTTTTTTATTTGTGTTCATCTTCAAATTGGTCGAGGAATTTATTATAAATAATTTAATTTAAATCTTACTATCGCTTGTAGCGATCTCTTCCAGACAACCTTTGGGAAGAGGACTTACCTTTGTAGAAGATATAGGTATATATTATATAACAGATAAAAGGAAATTACTTAAACTAAACCAAAAAGGTAGGTCAATTGAAAAAAAAAGAAAGATACATTAAAGGAAAACTTCCCAAATATTACTATTTAAGAAAATATACAAAAAGAGCAAAAATACCCATTACGTGAGTCGTTTGATACAAAAATTGGTTTATCATTCCGCCCAATCAGAGCCGCCCCTAGAGTTTATAATAATATTCTCCACTCTGCATCATGAAGGTACAGTCGCTGTTAATTGTTTCTATACAATTTAATCATCATCAACAGCTCATATACGTCCCAACTGGGAGGCTTGAGCCTACCCTACATTAGGGTGATTAGGGTGATTAGTCGACCACGCTGGCGGGTTGGTCGACTTCACACACAACCTTTGAATTTCTTCGTGGGAGTGTGCAGGTTTCATCACGATGTTTTCCTTCACCGTAAGACATAATAATATGAATTCGAAAACCAGTTGGTACCGAACCCACGTCTCCCGGACGGGAGGCAGCGGCCCTTGCCACTAGACCACCGACGCTCTTACAATTTAATCAGAATGTAGTAAATTACAAAATAATTAGCCTATAGAACAAAACTATGGATCTGTCATCAATTTAATAAGAATTTTCTCGTTACGAAAATTATAAACAACAGTAACCAAATTAAATAAAAAAGCTAGTTTCTTTTGCTATTTGCACGAATTAAGCCAAAAAGATCCGAAAAACATACAAATTAGTAGGATTAGAATCAACTGTACTACAGTTAGCTGTAAGAAAAAAAAACATTTATGGCAAAGCACGTAATATAGGTATACGTGGTCATTATTTTCAAATAATGAATGAATGAATGAATGAATGATTGAATATACTTTATTGCACACACAGAAATAATAAATGACTGAAATAATAATGAAATTCGTGTGACGTATGATTTAAAGATGGCCCCATATCTGATCTGAGTACTCAGAAAACTATTAAAACTGTAGTGTGTAGCTAATCATTTGTACTTTTACAAAATGTATAGAAGCCTCCGCCGCCTCACACTGTACGCTATTACATTTTCTGTCAATTCTCGCGAGTTCCCTGACCTCTGCCGATTGGGAAAAAAGCTTCCAATCAATGAATTGACTTGGTGAACTCCGCCGTTGCGTTGGGATCATTTTGTGGAACAAGAGATATTATTATGATTGGTAGACTAGTGCCAATTTGACGTCATACCACAGAATAATATAATAATAGGTCATACCTAAAATAGTTAAAACATAAAATAATATTATATAGACCGTGAAATTTACATTGTTTTGTTCCCGCCGTGTAGTGATAGTACTCGTCAAACTGAACAAATTTTCGCGGAAAAAAATAAGTTGTTCAGTTTGACGGGTACTATTACTACACGGCGGGAACAAAACGATGCTGTATAGCCTAGTGCTGGTCGACAATAATTTCAACAGAATAATTTTCGAAGAATCAGGTGATCCAGTCTGCAATGTCCTAGCTCTACCGGAGACAGACTCTGAAAGTGATACTGTTTGACAGTGTACCACCGGGATTCGAACTCGGATCCTCCAAACCGAATGCGTCGTGCACTCTGACCGCTGGGCCATGCAGATTCTTCTGAAAAAGCCTGAAAAAAAGAAAACTTTATTGTCATCTATCATTCTTTCCACTCGATTAACCAGACTAGAATACCCGAAGAAAAATAGGTACTTAACGCGTCTAGATCTATAAAGAACCTTTGATGAATAGCATTGAGTGCCATTGTGTGAGTTTGGGTCGCAGTCGTACCAAAACAGAGCTATTACACACAATACTGTGGTATTGCTAGGCGTTGAGAGACAACACTCTTTTACCAACAATTCCAACTATATGGGGTAAAAAACATAGCAGTGGCTATAAATTGTACACCGTGATATTTATTTCATCCATCAGTGGTCTAGTGGTTAAGGCCGCTGCCTCCCGTCCGGGAGACGCGGGTTCGATCCCCACCACGTACCAATGTGTTTTCGAATGTAGGTTTATTCAACGCTCTTACGGTGAAGGAAAACATCGTGATGAAACCTGCACACTTCTGCGAAGAAATTCAAAGGTTGTGTGTGAAATCGACCAACCTGCAATGGGCCAGCGTGGTCGACTAAGGCCTAATCGCCCTAATTCAGGGTAGGCTCGAGCCCTTCGCTGGGGACGTAGGTATATGAGCTGTTTATGTGATTGCTAGGCGTTGAGAGACAACACTCTTTTACCAACACCAACTCTATGAAGTAAAAAACATGGCAGTGGCTATAAATTATAGACCGTGATATTCAATTGGTTTTAACCCCTTTACGAAAGAGTTTAGTTCTTGAAACTGAAGGAATTTCCCCCCTTTAATAAACATGAATAAACATGGTCAACTTACGCGTCTTTCTGTCAGATGGCCTCCACTTCATGTAGCTTTTAAAGTTCTGCCACACATCCACGCATGTAGGAAGAGGCGAAGCAACTCTAAAATGATTAACTAACTAATTATTCCTCTTGTTTTATGTTCATCAAATTATGTCTTTTTTCTTTTTCTTCCTGAACTGACCTATTATTAGCTGCTGCCCCCGCTGCATGACGACCATCGACAAAATAAACCGCGCGACATAAAACGTACGCAACCAAGTACGCACGTTTACTGTCTCAGGTGTCTCCGTGCTAACATTTTAATCTCAAGATTTTTACACATTTTAAAACTGGTTTAGCGAGTCTAATCACGATATATTTCAGGTAAAACAAGTACCTAAAATTAATTTACCTTTCTTGCCCGACGTTTCGACTCAGTTGCAAGAGTCGTGGTCGCATATACATGCTTATCGTGGGCGAGCAATTAATTAAATTTATATACTTAAACTAATTCTTTGTAGGCGAACAGGTGAAGATAAAGGTCATTCGAGATAGAATAAAGGTCATTCTGTAGGTGCCTCAATGGATTGAGTTTCAAAGTTTATCAACGTGTTTCTTGCCTTAACTTAGATTATGTGTGGTAGTGCAATGTTTTTGTGGTAAACTCCTACAATTTAATTAATGCTTTTTAACGTAACTAGTTTAGTTTGAAATATAAAATTAATCAACTTTAGTTAAAATGGAAAAGAAAGGTTATTTATCATGAAAATAATATTTGTTTTGTTAAAGTTAGTACTTAGTTGTCACTTAATTAGGTATATTTTATAATAAATATATCAATATATCAATTTTGCAAAAGGTTTTATTGAATAGTTACCAACAATTCTTTAAAATAAACAATTACTAATCAATATACAACTTTTTTCGCTTAATTAGTACTTCGAAATAGTTTACGTCACTATTTTTCAGCTACAACAGGTCCAATGGCGGTTGTTAGGTGGTTCTCCACAGAGCGCATACTTAGACAGATTATAAAGTGATTTTTCTGTAATCCGAAAATTAATATTATATTGACTATTGTCTATTGATATATTATACTGCACTCAATACGCTTCATACAACAGATAACAAGCGCCTAATATAAATAAATAGCACTAAACAAAAGGCTTATCGACGTGCAAGGCGAGTGCTTTAATGCAGGCGTATTAGGTGACGGCCGACGACGGTGTCAATGCCAAGGCCCGCTATTGTTATGACTGGAAAGAACAATATGTCGGACTTTCTGATAAACAATTCAGCAATTCAGCATTCAAAGTACTGATTTGTTATTGTGGAGGTAAGGTCGACAGACGACCGACCCCACACACCTTGGTGAGTTGTGGCTTGACTGTGTGAATGTCTTTTTTCATAAAATATACCAAAAACGAAATATAGTAAAAACGTTTTCTTTCATAGACATTTTCGGCCTGTCTTTAAGCAAATTTAAATCGCAAATTTATAACAGTTCATCTAAAAATACAGATGAGCTGTGATATTGGAAAATTTATGTTCACTTCTTGTAGATTTGCCCGAGTGGCGACCTGTCTCATATGAACTCTCTTATAGACCATATCGAGGGGTGAAAGGCTAATGGCGTTAAGCGACATTTTTGAAACTTTACACTAGAGCGTTTTAAAGTTTTGAAAATTAGAAAAAAAATCGTAGAAGTTCAGTTTTTCATTTAATTTAAATTCTAAGTATACAGTTCTTTTTGAAATAAGAATCATCATCAAATTTTGTAGTTTTTAAACAAATAGAATAAACGGTTACAATAATAAATGTCGCTTGAATCAAAAATACTTGTTTGTTTATTTTTTCAGAGTAAGGAAAAAACACTTAAGTGACGGTTCCACTTGTTTTTGGAGTAAAACCAAATGATTTAAGATACAATGGCTATCAAAATTTGTGGAAAGCTAAATGACTCAAAGAGGTCGTAATAGTGTTTTTCGTGTAAAGCCAATAGATTGTACTACCCAGCTATGGGCGAAATAGATTACGTCTAATATGCTGAAAGACCAATTCCATTCTTATTTAAGTGCAGGAAAAGTGACTCAAGCAACGATCAATATTCCAATCTCATGGACCTAAATCCTCATTTATTTAAATTTAATTTGACATTGGTCGTTAAGACTATAATAAAATCTTTATCCATATCAAAATTGTAGAACACTGAACAAGAGTTTTCGTTGATGTTAGGAGAAAATAAAATAAAAAGTATATTGAAAAAGAGTGTTCATTAGAATCTTATTTTTATAAGATACAACTTTGAAACGTAAGCAACAAAAACACTTAAAAACTTGTCTTTTAATTATCCATACTTTTACTAAGTTTTAATAGAATCTACTAATACTGTAACAATCAGTCAATCAGTTACGTTCTTAATAAGAAATCACAGCAATTTACCAGGCCTCCCTGACGACGGTGCGGCGTTGACTCAAGCGCCCCGCGCAAGCGCACGCCTACTATTCACGAGAAGTTTTTGAGTAACGCAAAGATTATAAGTAGGTCTTAAATGATATTGATCTACTGGTATCATAGAAAAATGTATTTGCTGAACATACATTTCTTACTGAGAGTAGAAAAGGAAAACTGATTTAAGTACAAAAACATTTTATAATTTTTGAAACAAGCGACCGCTTTTTGTAAAAAGTACACGTCAAATTATCTCAAATAACCTACTCTCTTAAATTTTCGAAAAGGCTAATTACTTTAAGTCACTGCTCTAAACATAAATAGAGTAAAGCCAAATAATTCAAATGACATAATTTGTTTGTTTTTGCTGCAGGCTATTTAATTCAAGCGACATGTGCCTAATATTCTTGTGGAAAGCTAATTGCGTCAAGCGACAAGCTTTTATTTTTTTAGTGGCAGGCTAATTGCTTTAAGTGACAGCGGTTTGTGAATTTTGGGGCAAGCCAAATGATTTAACCTACCAGCTGCCATTCAAATAGAAACAGGAAAAAAGCTTTAACAACCATTTGGATTTAAAAGTGAAAAAGGCTAAACGATTCAAGTAACTAGGCTTAGTATTTTAATATAGCTTAAGTCAACCACGCCATAAAAAAAGGCAGTTTTTTGTGTCGCTTGAGTCAGTAGCGTAATAGAAAACAGAGTCCAAATCTATTTGCATTAAGCGACAATAAAATGCTCAGATCGGCATGAAATCCGGCTCAAAAGATGCAAAAAAATTCGCCGATTCCAAATATATATATAACTCAATATCGCCCTTGGTGTCGCTTAACGCCATTAGCCTTTCACCCCTCGATATTGTTTTGTTCAATAGTGGAAATTCTAGGTCTATTTCAAATCAATGACCCGTTACAGTCCACTGCTGGACTATGAGTCTCTTCCACTTAAGTTTTTTGTTTTGCCATAATCTCCACGCTTGGCAGGCGGGTTGGAGATCGCAGATTAAAAGGTTACTGTATCAGAGAGCGCTGCTGCCCGTTCCCTGTTTAATGTGTAGTCCCTAAGTCGCCTCTTACGACACCTACGGGAAGAGTAGGGGTTGGTGACAAATGTATTCTACTCTGCCGTCACCACACGGCGGCTAGGTCTATTTGTTAGAACTATATCTTATAGTATAAGCTCTCTTTAAGTAGACTTCGGACTCAGGTCGGCCAGAGTAAAGATACCATGGGGTAACACTGATTTTAGCTGCGTGTGCGGTGGAGAGGTACAGACGATGGCCCACCTGACATCATGTCCTGCGTGCCTTGTCATCTGCACGCAGAAAACAATCCGCCACGCCGTCCAAGTGGCCACATTCTGGGCTACAACAATATAAGTTTCGACTTGCCATCGACTCGCTAAGAAGAAATAAGCTTTCGACTGTAATATTTCCCAAATAAAGAAAAAAAGCTGGGACAATGGCTTGTTCTGCCTTCTAAAGCGTGGAATCATCTTACTTTTCAGACGGTCAGGTGAATCACCTGCATTGTCCAAACCATACTTGGGCAACTCCCACAAAGTGATTTTTGTTAACCCACAAGGCGTCTCCACCGGGATTTGAACCATTCATTGCAGCCTATATGGAACTTGTACTTACAAAATATGCCACTCTCAAGGGACTCCGTTTCTTGACGTATATTTTACCATAAAAACTTTCAGGTTTTCGCGGTTATTTATATTAATAACACACATATCTACCGGGTTATTACCACGACTTTGGTTTAAAATAAGTTTTTAATGAGCTTACCGTTCTACCGGGATCATGACTATTGCGAAATATCGGTAAGCTCATTAAAAAACTTATTTTAAACCAAAGCCGTGGTAATAACCCGGTAGATATGTATGTTATTAGTATTTTACTGTGTTCAAAAATGGTACTGATTCCGCAACATAAATGAGATTGTAAGATCCAGAACCGTAATGTGTCCAAACATCCTTACAAACTATAATTATGATTTTTCTCAACATTTAAAACAAACTATTCTCTATCTCCACAGTTCTACTATTTCCAGAATTCTACGGACTTGCTTTTCCGATCTTTCGGAAAGTGCCTTTGACACTGGTCCAAAAATCATTTATTCAGAGGTCCCAAACATTTACTGTTAGCTTCTTTTACCTACTCGCTATCAGTTGCGTAACTCACCCTTTTCTCAAGAGCAGGGGAAGCAAACCTTTTTAGTAGGAAGTCGGTTTAAAAGTTTTTTTTTTCAGAATTTTACTAATTTAATATTAATGGGATGGTGGTCTTTCCCAGCTCCTACTACCCTCAATGTATCCCACTAGCTCGGACCAACCACCCACTGAACACCGCATTCTGTATAATTTAATGATGATAATTTATTTGCATGATATTTGCGAGAAATGTGGTACAAAAAGGTGTCAGGTGTTCTTAAAAATAAAATGTCCTTACATATTACATATTTCGGTCCTTACAAATTACATATTTCACCATTTTTACTAACAAACTAATTACGAAGAAAGTTGCGGAGCGGGGGTGCGGGAACACGTGATTGGTTCATCTCGCTTACGCAATGTATTGACAGGTCTCATAATTATGACCAATTGGTCGAAACTGAAGTGAGCCGCGAGGTATTGGCCACCTAGAGATATGTATATGTAAATGCACCTATGCGTTTCGGAAAGTTGCGCCCTGACATCCAGTGGGTGGTTGGTCCGAGCCCACTAGTATAGGTAAGTCATTAGATTTTTTTAGCTCCCGGCAGGAAACAGGTGGACTAGCATTTCACTCGCGATTTTATCCACTTGGTTTTTATTTACAACGACCAGAGATTTCCTTTAGGGAAAAAAATTCCTGGGAAGTGGAATTTTCAAAAATTGGCAAGCACTAGATAAAGGATAAAAAAGTCTTTATTAAAAATGTTGTTTATTGTTGTATTAACACACT
Source organism: Carpatolechia fugitivella (assembly GCA_951230895.1). Classification (NCBI taxonomy): domain Eukaryota; kingdom Metazoa; phylum Arthropoda; class Insecta; order Lepidoptera; family Gelechiidae; genus Carpatolechia; species Carpatolechia fugitivella. Next base: position 16,802,276 of record OX579656.1, read on the forward strand.
ATTATATAAGAACAATTTTGTCGGAATTTTATGTTTCTAGACCCAGTAGTTTCAGCTCATCGTTGACATGTCAGTTAGTTTGTCCCAGAGACTAATTTCGTTAATGTTTGCAACCCCTGCGCCTCGTGAGGAGTGATTGCGTCATCGGCCGAGTAGCAAGTACTATCTCAATCATCTCGTCGCTTTGGACCAACTTATTTATTATTCTATTTGCCCTCACCCTGATAACTGGAGATTAGAACTGGATTCTACGCTTAGCTTCTTTATGACGCAGACGAAGTAATTATAGCGTCAAAAAAAACCGGCTGAAGAATAGATGAAGAAGCGAACCGCTTTGGGTACACAACTTTATCGCTAGCTTGTTTATTTTGTATATTTTCCATCCTATTTTAAATGTTTTTGATAGTAGGCGTGGCATACATGACTCGGACATTACATTTTCCAGCATTTTTTGGTTTTGTATGTGTCTATTCTGGATTGTTTTCATACATTAGAGGCTCGTTATCATACATAGCGATAGTGCTATGCCACATTTTCAAAAAGATTTTGTTAGAATTCACTGTGATGTCGATCTCGCTGTCAATACTTATAAATAATAGCATTTGTCAACCTACTATCAATATGATGATGATTCTTTGCCTCTTGCGGTCAATACCTACTACTACATAAATAGCTGGATCTTGCACAATCTGGCCACACTACCACAATTTTGCGTGCAGGATGCGGTGTCGTAGATACTCAGTAATTCTAACTTGTCAACTAACGTCTTCACAAACTTCGTTTTCGTCTTCTGGTACAACCTGGGGAGCAACTGCAGCTACGCTCCAAAGTCAAAGTCAAAATAATTAATTTCCATAGGATGTTATTGCATCACTTAGATCCGTCATTACATTTTTTTTTTGGGTGAGTTCACTAACACAATGGCGGAACCCGTAAGACGAACAGTGGTCCCGTTTTTTAAAAAAATGGACATCCATCGTATAGCCACAGTATATTTTTTTTATTGTTAACATTGTAGTGACTAATACGAAAAAAAAATATCTTTACCCTGGCATGACTATTTCTGTTTTGTTTGTTGATTTGTTTTTAAGTTGTTGTTATTGTTTTTCGTTGTCTTTTGTTTGGTTTTGGAATCTTTTCACGATTCTATCTTTTTTATTCTGGTTTTACTTGCATTATTGCTGATTTAGTAATGACCATAACCATATTTATTAAATTAAAATCCATCCATAGTGTTTCTAATTATACAACTGTAATAATAGTTTACAATTAAAATCTCATATTTGTCAATTATTTTAAAGGGTCAACGCATAAAAAGCCAAATTTTTTTGGTCAAAAAGACATTATTTTTCGACGCTTATATTTCCAAAGTACGCAAAGATAAGCGACATGTATCTTTGGGTGAAATACTAAGAATCACTTTTTTTCTAACATATGCGAATGCCATCTTGACAACTATCAAGGTTTTCGAGAAATTAATAATAATTTGTTTACTTCCATAAAAAAAAAGTTTTCTTTTTTTTCACTAATAAATAGTCATGCCAGGGTAAAGATATTTTTTTTTCGTATTAGTCACTACAATGTTAACAATAAAAAAAAACATACTGTGGCTATACGATGGATGTCCATTTATTTTAAAAACGGGACCACTGTGCGACGGCGCTATCGCTAGTGTATTCATCAGCTGAATATTGCGCGGTGGTTTGGCTGAACAGCGCCCATACTTCAATGGTCGATGTTCAGCTAAACCATGCCATGCGTCTTATAACTGGCTGTATGAAACCCACACCCACCTACTGGCTGCCAGCACTCAGTTACATTGCGCCACCCCACCTGCGCAGAGCAAAATGTCTAAGCCGAGAGGTCAAAAAGATCCTTGAAAACAATGCATTGCCTATATTCACAAAGATCTCGACGAATTTCAAACCTCAACGCTTAAGTCTCGCAAACCTCCTGCGCTTGCAGTTCACTCTGAAGAGCCAAGCCTGAACATTAATGACGCCTGGACAGACGAATGGAGATCTCAATCTGTCACCGAATTCCTATTTGAGCTGAACACGCAGCAACGCCCGGCAGGCTTTGAAGAACCTAGACACCTTTGGTGCAAATTGAACCGCATAAGAACAGGCGTTGGCAACTGTGCATATCTATGGCACAAGTGGGGCTGGAGCGAGATGGCAGCCTGCGAATGTGGTCACCCGGAGCAAACGGTTCGGCACATTGTGTTTGATTGCCCTGCCACCCGGTACACGGGAGATGCCGAGGACCTAAAGGTACTTTCAGACGGCGCAAAGCAGTTTCTCAGTGCAGCGGGTCTCCTTATAGCTATCTTACTGTAGCAACTAAATGAAAAAAATGCCATACGATTAATAAATAACAAAGTGATGGGCACATTCAGCCCATCATTCTAAGTATTATATTCTCCGGAATATCATGCTTAGATAATTCCAACACGATAATAGTGCCGAGAGCGTCGGTGGTCTAGTGGCTAGGGCCGCTGCCTCCCGTTCGGGAGTCGCTGGTTCGGTACCCACCAAGTACTAACTTGTTTTCGAACTTCGAATTAATATAATATGTACGACGTATTACGGTGAAGGGAAACATCGTGATGAAACCTGCACACTTTGAAACCTGACTGATTGTGGGCGAAGTCAACCAATCCGCACTGGGCCTGCATGGTTGACTAAGGCCTAATCGCCCTAATTCCCCTCGGTGGGGACATATATGAGCTGTTGATGATGAAAAGTTCGGAAATGTTAAGACAACTAAAAAAAATTACGGTTTATACGAGTATTATATTTTCGAAAACCACAAAATTCAGAATGAAATTTCCGTAGAATGTGAGTCAAAATCATAGTCTGAATATATCCCTTATTTTATGGAATCCTCAATAGGAGCAAATAATGTCATGTTATTAATAATAACGCCGTGTGGTGACGGCAGAGTAGAATACATTTGTAGTAGAATACATACAACCCCTACTCTTCCCGTGGGTGTCGTAAGAGGCGACTTAGGGACTACACATTGAACAGGGAACGTGCAGCAGCGCTCTCTGATACAGTAACCTTTTCATCTGCGATCTCCAACCCGCCTGCCAAGCGTGGAGATTATGGCAAAACCCTCCACTCAAGTGGAGGAGGCTCATAGTCCAGCAGTGGACTGTAACAGGCCGTTGATTTGATTTGATTTGATTAATAACAATGTTTTGTATATAGTCAGTTTTGCTTTTTTTTAAGGTTATTTTAATTAATTTCAGTGAAACAAAATTTTATTTTTACAGTAATTTTATTTAATTTAATAAGTACAATAGTGACTGCATTGTTAGGTAGGTGTATGTTATTGCAACTTATTTATTATTACATGGATTTCTAATTTCACACATAACTAGGATTTATGTTAATGCACAAAATTATAATTAAGAATTAATTTAAAAAATAACATATTATATTTAACTACTTTCAAATCAGGAAAACTATAAAAAAATCTTTTACATTTTTTTAATGTGTTGTACAAATTAATACATTTTTAATTCAAATATGATTCTATTATTATGAGAAACAAAATTCTAATAATTAATTAAAAAAATCAATAGTTATCAAACTTCCATCGATATATAATGAGATTTTCTTCAACACGAAAATGCTTATTCAACATTTTAATTTGACGACTACACAAGCAATCATAGGACCAGAAAAAAAATTAAGCCTGTTAGAAAACATCTACTGTTTGTTATCTGTAGAAAAGTCCAAAAAGTTGTCAGAAAGTCGAAACAGGCTGTTTGATATGTTACAGTATAGTTAGACATAAAAAAGACATAAGTCGTTAATGATCGTTTTTAGATATTATTTTTTCTAGGTTTAGTTTCTGTGGAAATTATTGCTTTTTATTAAAATTCCCGGTCTGAGTATTGCATTATTATATATACCTATATCTCTAGATGATTTAATTATAAGATCCGTACGTTCAAGTAAATATAAGTTACAATACTTTTGAAAATAATTGTTTCTTTTTATACTAATAGGATAATCGGTCAAACAAAAGAATGAATTCGATTAAAGTATAATAAATAGTAATATTATTAATAAGGTGAACTGAAAAAGTTTCCCCATAATAATATTGATTATACTTTGTCTTTGGTGGTCTAGTGGCCAGGGCCGCTGTCTCCCGTCCGGGAGATGCGGGTTTGATCCCCACCACATACCAATGTGTTTTCAAATTTTGAATTCATATGTGCGTTTATTCGACGCTCGTACGGTGAATTAAAACATCGTGATGAAACCTACACACTCCTGCAAAGAAAATCAAAGGTTGTGTGTGAAGTCGATCAATCTGCACTGGGCCAGCGTGGTCGACTAAGGCCTAATCGCCCTAATTCAGGGTAGGATCCAACCTCTATAAAGCTCCCTATAATTTGTTTAAGTTCCTAAAAATCACCTAACATTGCTTAAACATCGAACTACTATTTAATATTATTCTATTTATTCATATAAATGTATAGTACAATTTTTACAGAGTTCACTAACAACCAGAGAATTCATTCGTATAAAAAATTCGATACGTCGAATTTTAAAATCTATAATATTTTTACTAGATTTGAAGATAGAAAAAAAAACCTTGTTTTTTCCTTGTTCAAGACTAAGACAATGGTGTCAATTTAAACTAAACTAAAATTAGTCCTCTCACTTTCTATAATTTTTAATTGAAGGGACCGAAGATCATCGGTTTTGTTTTTGTCTTTGACTTCACGACTAACTGTCAAATTTAGTCTTCTACGATGATCTTCGGTCCCTTTTCAATTAAAAATGATAGAAAGTGACAGGACAAATTTTAGTTTAGTTTAGTTGGGCGCATGCCGAGTCGACATCAATGTAAACGAAGAATGTTTTTTTTTGTATAGTACGTAATTATCCATTTTTTATACGAATGGCGCGTCTATGCTACAAGCCATAGTATCCTATTTACGTTACATAAAGATCAAGTTATCAATAACAAGAAAAATATCTTTGTACAGGGCGTTTATAGGGCCGATGACAAGCTGGCTATGTATCTTGTGTTTAGTGTCTGTGTGCTATTTTTCACGATCTTTAAGCCTTATTTATTACAGTTGTTTCCGCTTGGACTGGTAGTTTTTGAAGGTACTTATAGTAAACGTCAATCTTTTTGGCAATGAGTCTGTTGTCAAGAGTTTTTGACCGTTGTTGGTTGAGGTTCTGACTTGTATTAAAGACCATAGAGGTAAACGAAACCAACAGCTTAATGTGCCATTTACACGGAAAGCGCTCTAGTTCATTTGCCACTAGTGGTAACCCATCTTGGCCCTGGTCATATTACAGTTGCTTGATTTTTTGGTTACTTAGTGCGACATTCAGAGACGGAAACTAAGCAAAGATTGTTCTTAGAAATGGTAAAAATGTTCTTAGCCGAGTCCAAGTGGCCGAAACGGTGACTTAAGGGATACTTAGACTTACTAAAATATCATTTTGGGTAAACCCATAAAACACATACACAAAAAACAAAAACAAAAAACAAACACACACCCACAAAATAAAAAACAAAAAAAAAAGAAAAATTTTCAATTAAAAATAATATGTATATGTTGAAATTTAAAAATGTAATCTGTTTTTGGAGCTTTATTGCTCAGCTCTAAATTATTTCGAGTTTGCTTAGCTAAAGCTTTGTCTTGTCTGAATGACGCCCTTAACATCAGCAGTTGTATAGCTAGTGGCACGTATTTTTAGCTCTGAGCGAGCGGTACCTCGCTCTCTCAGTCACCCCACCTTTACCCTATGCGAGAAAGAGAGTCACCACTCGCTGAGAGTTAAAGATACGTGTCACTAGCTATAACTAAGCCACAAGAGTTTCAGTGGTAGATAAGTTAAAAGCTGCAAATTTCATAACACGGCACTAAAGTGGCAGTAAGCCATATTTTTAGTACTGTGCTCTGAAGTCGTAGTTCTAATTTAATTTTGCCAAGAAAATTCACATGTAGCTGGTATTCTGCATAGTTAGAAACTTTTTGTTCTGTTTACACCCTGCACACTAAAATTTCATAGATTACACCAAAAGTTATTTTTATATAATATTATATAGGTATATTTATACCATTATCAACATTTGGTTAAATCAGGTCTCACATTAGTATTAAATTTATCATTATTCATTACAAACATCATTTATTCTAGAACACCAAACACGGCAAATGAAAAATAGCTATATTATACACAAATGCTTTTCAAAAGTGATGATTTAATATCCATTAATATCTATAGTACGGAACAAGAAAACAAAATAGAAAATAAGGCAAAACAATTTAATAAAGACTTTACACTTATATAATTAAAACTGTACTGTATTTAATTAGAATTTTTGTTTGTTGCTATAAATTGATTATATTTTACCAATCATAAACAGAAGTGTGAAATTTAATGCAGTTTCTACAAATAAAATCAAACATAAAAAAACGAGATCTGTGGCTAAAGATTATAAAATGGATATTAAGTATCAACGCCATTGTATGTTAAAACGAAGTTCCTTCATAATCACTACTAATTATTGTGTTATTCCAAATACAAATATTTACAAAATATGATAATATTACAATTTGAAGAAAAACTTTCCAATTTGATTGTATAAATATAGAATTTACACTTACCTATAAAATAAAGTAAACTTTGATTATTTGCAACGTTATGTAAAAGTTGTTCTATAACACCTCCTTAAACGTTTACACACATTTGATCTAAACTAAAACATAAAAAGTGCATTTCCTAAAACAATGTCTTATTTATGTAATGTTGTCTTATTTATGTAATGTTGTCTTATTTATGTAATGTTGTCTGTCAACTAAAGTTTAATAGAAGTAGTATTCTGTATTGTTATTAAAAGTAAGTCTAAAACAAAAGCACTTTTCACGCTCAAAACTATTTCAACATTACTATCTAATGCATCATTCATAATGCATACAACACTTTACAACACATTATTCACAAAAAAAAATGCGTTTATTATAACGCTGGAATTTAATATTTCGAGGGATTTATGAAGTAGATTTTTGAGTAAATTTTAGATATTTTTCGTGCAATTTCCAAGTTTCTTTTTTAAAAAGATTTTAGGGAAAATGCGTGCTTGTATAAAAGTCACAACACGTTTAAATTAAAGCAGCTCAGATTAAAACTAATATCATGTTGATATTTTGCGGATGAAAAAAGCTTCCTTTGAAAGGTTAAGCTTTAGAGGCTCCAACAATTAAGTGGCTAATAATATGTTACAACATCTTGTGTGTGTAGCATATACATATATAGGTACATTCAAACAACATACTACAGTAGAATAGCAAAGTTGTATTTTAATAAGTGATTGTGAAAACTTTGAAATCTAATCAGATTTTAAGTATCAATGTAAAGTTTGCATCTTTTTATTTCTTTTTTGCTAACTTGCAACCAGGTGAAAAAAAAATATATTTTCATTTTGAAAATATAAATTTTGCCGTCTCTTTCGTATCATGATGACTTTATGACAAGAACGTACCTATATCGTTGCCCTTTTACACGTTTCGATCAGTCACTTAATTCGTAAAGGCTCGCATTTTATAAAAATAGCTGAATTCAAAATCCAATCCTTTCCATATCACACATTCCTTCAGAAGGAGACTGGTTCAGTCTTGCAACCTTCGACCTTGTCCGTTGATAGCTCATTCACTCACCTAAAATTTTTATTTTACTGAACCAAATTTTTAATTCAGTAACATTGTTTGACCATTTAATCAAATTATATCAGTAAGTAGTTTTAAATTGAAGTGTCCATTATAGTAATAACATCATTTTACTTGTTATCTTCTTGCACTAATTCGAACATCATCTTATTTCTTCCAGTTGAAAGTTAGATAGATGTAAGAAAATAATTATTTATTTTTATTACGAAACATTGAGCAGCTGTCAAAAATATTACTATATTAATTATTTAGGTCTATACTATTTACAAAATGTTGTAATAGGTAATCAAATATTAGCATTGGCACTAAACTTTGTTAAGGAATAAATTAAAAGTAAAATAGAAAGAGGCTTAAATCTGGCAAGTCTAACGTGAAGTCTCGAAAGATAATAATTTTACACTCATTTTCTGGAATTGCAATTAATGCTGGTTAAGTCAGTTTAAAATCTATGATGATTTTTTTTTTCTTTGCATGAATAGACCAAGACATGTAGGTAATGATAATATCAGGTTTAACACATAATAGAAAAATACTTTACTATAAGTTTTTTTGTAGTTTTAGGGTTATGTAAAAATGTAGGTATTTATATATAACGATTATATCTAACTATGGTTACATTCCAATAATATATTGCCGAAACGAATTAAATAAGCCGCTTCCACAATACGTTACTTGTGCTTGTAAAATGGTAATGTGGATTTTTAAATTTTGAATTGTGGAACATAAGTGTCCAAGCATTTAAATATATTTATCTCAATTTACATAGTTTACAAAACGGATGGTCATACAATAGTTATTTTATTTGAGAACAATTTTATATACATTAAATTTAATATTTTGTGCAATCTAAGCGACTTTAGCCTGAGCCAGCAGGCAAGGTGTCAAACGGCGATTGGAAATAAAATACTTTACTTTTAATATAACTTAAATCAGAATGGTAGTGATACGATTTTGGTGTTATAAAATTTTAACTGTCAACCCATATTTATAAAAGATTTACTAGTTTTAAAATTTATAATAGTTTCATGTTTGCCATTTTTAAAATTCCGATGATATTTATAGTACTCTGTGATATTATTAACGATAATATTATTTACCTATGGTTACATTCCAATAATATATTGCAGAATCGAATTAAATAAGTCGCTTTCGCAATACGTTACTTGTGCGTATAAAATGGTAATGTGATTTTTAATTTCGAATTTTCGAAAAATAGTGTCCAAGCACTCAAATATGTTTAAAAATTACATTTGAAACGTAAGTGTCCAAGCACCCAAATAAGTTTGAAAATCGGGTTCTTTAGTGGTTTTTATGTCCAACCGCCTTTTCACAATTTATTCGACAGTACTCCTATTCTTATACAAATGCATAGAATAAATATTCTAATTTTATATTTGGCAAAATAAGTTATTTAATATGTTAGGAATTGCGACAGCAAATCGAGCAAAGATGTCCTGTCCGAAAAAACACTGTTTAAAAAAATTAATATTGTGGAAACCTCGTAAAAAGCAGAACAAAGAAAATTTCAGTTCTTCATTCATCTTTAACATTGAAACAAAAAAGTAGAGAAAGTAAAGATAAATTAGTTAGTAATTTAATCAAACATTTGTTTTTAAATATTTTTCATGTTTAAAATAAAAAAAACTTTTTTGCTTTTGCATCGTCGCATTTTTACCAATATTCACCCCTTTTTAACGAAAATTCTGACGCATTTTTTAATGGATAGGAGAAAATAATGTTATTTATTACGTTTAGATTTAATACGTTCTTTTTCAATGTTATGTTATGACAAAATAAGTGCATTTACGCGGGAAATCAATAGTACTCTTAAAAACATGAGAAGATTATTTGGGATTAAAATAAGTGTTTATCGATATTATAATTTCTACTAACCTGAAATATTTTAAATATAGTTTGATAACATTTTTATTTATATTTGTGGAAACACCATTTTAGTATCAATATGATATTAAAATTTAAAAAAGCTTATCTATTAGACCACAAGTATTTTTATTTGTACTGTAATTATACTCGTATTTTCTGTTACTTTGTGTTTTTGTATGATTTTTATTATTTTTACAAAATATGTTAATGAAATTTAATAAAATACACTTGTTAAATATTAAAAATGAAGTTCTACGAAATTGTTCATATACTAAAATATAAGCGATTAAAATTAAATATGACAAAAACGAACGTTATACCAGATAAAAACTAACCTTTTAAAATAAAGTATTATAAATATATTTAAGATTATTTCATACAAAACGTTGTGCTCCATGTGCGTTTCACTCCGCTATCAAATATTACGTCCAGTGAAAAAATAAAATTTACTTACAACATTTTTAACCGACTTACGTATAAAAGTTACAGCTCTAAAACATCCATTGATTATGTTTACTTACAATATTTTATTGGTTAAAATGTATTTTATAAGCTAGCTGGCAACATTACAATAATTTTATCATTTAAGTCACTATAAAACTAGAATTATAATGTTACCGTTCGAACAATGTCGCACTTTTCCTACTATAATAAAACACCAAAATTTAATCTAATAGAAAAAAAGAAATACAATGTTGCCAGCTCACTATTAAATAAAATCTTTAAATGTAGAACAGGTCAACTCTGCACGAGACAACATCAAACTGTCAAACTGAAAAACGTACAAGTAGTTTAATATAGTAAAAATTGTCGTGTGTCGATATGCTGAGTCATGTCTGCCAGCCTGCGTCCGCGCCGAGGAACGCTCAAAGCAGCCAATCACAGACTGTAAAAAAACCAGTTCAAACCAGCTTAAACTGCCAGTACCTTAGACTCCAGTGTGGTTGAATATGAAGGAGACAGCGTTTTTGTCCATAGGAGGAGACCGACGCGTTATTGAAGCATGGTTATTGTTGTTGTAATGCCAGGACTTCCTCGTCGACGTACTGGACGACTGCAAAGCAATCGTTTCATAGTATCTCAATCTTCCACAGCATTTTCTGCTCTTAATGATGGCAACGAAACCCTTCCTGTACTTCTTATTAAAGAATGCGTATAAGATGGGATTAATGCAGGAGTTTGACGCGCCGAGCCACTGAGCTAGCGGCGTCACAACTGGGAACATGTCTTCTTCCCATTTTTGGATAGGCCCTCCCAGCTTTATCCTTGCGAAGATCAGATATAATGGGAACCACGAGAGGACGAACAAGATGACCACTGCGACGAGCATCTTCACGACCTTGACTTTGGATTTCTGCTGCATCCTTTCCATTTGGGCGTCCTGAGTGTCCGTAGGTATTGATCTCCTCCAAACTTTGATCCAGATGAGGATGTAGCACATAGTGATGAGGACCATTGGTAGAATGTAGCAGAAGATGAGGTTTCCGACGACAAAGTAAAGGATTTCGCTGAGAGGGTTTGGCCAGACGTCCAAGCAAAGACGTACGCTGGGATTCTCTTCAAAGACAACGACCAGGTCGAAGAAGAAGACCCATGGAGTGGTGACGACGATGGCGAAGATCCAGATGAAAACGATCATCATGCGAGCTCGCCGCTTCGTGATTTGACACTTGAGCGGCCACCAGATGGCCAGGAATCTGAAACAAGAGAAAACACGCTTTTAGCAGCAAAAAAAAATCTAAGTCTATGCCTTTTAGATTTATTTCGACACTGTCTCAATGCCTAATTTGCATTCTTTAGATTGGGTTAATGTAATTGTTTCGTGAGAATTTTAAAATGGATTTTCCGAGCTCGTTTTACTTTAATTTGCATTTTTGTTCAGCTTTCGTTGAAAGGACGTTAATTTGTTCTAATTTATTATTTGACTGGCAAATAATGAAAAGGAGAAGGCGCAGGTTTAAAAATCAGAAAACAAAAGTCATTGAAAAATTTAAAAAAGTTGAATCGCGTACAACGTTGTAAATTTTGTAATAATGAATTACTATTATTTATTACTAGCTTTCCGCCCGCGGCTATGCTCGCATTATGTAAGATTTTCCCGTGGGAATAGGATTTTCCCCCATAAAAAGTATTATATGTGTTAATCCAAGGTACAAACTATTTCCATTCTAAATTTCATCCAAATCCGTATAGTAATTAAGGCGTGAAAGCGGAACAAACATTCAAATATATTTTCACATTTATAATATTACTGTGATCGTAAAGGTTATTAGCTCGACAACCCATTTCACAAACCCTGGTGTCAGAACTATGGATCCGCCAAAGGCTCTGACAAGGCTCAAATAACAGAAAATGGCCGGAGTAAGAGCTTATTGTGCCTTTCTGAGCCACGGAATCCTCAGGTAATTCAGCCTACAAATTCCTAACCAAACATAAGTTATAATATGTGGATTTTAACTGGGCACAGTCTTACAAAATGTTTGACGTGTGACCACATTATCGAACCCAGAATCTCCATAATGAGAACGTAAGTGTGAACGCTTTGCCGCTCGTATCGTAGTCATCAACAGATTACACACTGTCTGAAAAGCTTCCATTATAACCGTTTGTACGTTTTAAGATCCACTTCTAAGTTTGTTGCCCTCAACATCTTAAGACAGATTAAGATACATTCTAATTGCATTAAATTGTTCGTATGCAATTGCTTCCGGAGAAAAAGGAAGTATAAATCCTGGACCTATTGTTAGAGATGTGGTGCTCAACGAAGCGTAAAACAGTTATCCAGTCTGCCGGATTGATTGCCTCGAAAAAAAAGCTCCAGCCAAAAAACAAGGTAGTCTGATGGTAATGCTATAAGGGTGCATGCAGACGGAAAGCTTGCCGCAAGGAAACTTTATGGCAGTTACAAACTGTAATAAGATTCAACTGAACTGCTCAAGTAATTTGGTGTCAATAAAGAATATTTGTATTGTATTGTATTGTAATTTTAATACTTAGATTGCGATTAGCAGTTTCTTTGCAGTATTTTTTTAACCCATTATTCTAACATTTATTTTTATCATTGTTTTCTCCAAAAATAGCTGAGATGAAATCGTACTAATTGCAGTATGAATGACATAAGATTTTGAATTGAAGACAGAAACTCAGCCACATAGACAGAGCCAGTCAGATATTGTGCAAATAGGTACTTAATATACATGTCAAATTATCAGTAATCTATCCATCTATTTATCTAAATAAGTATCCTACGCTCTGCCACTGAGCATAGACATCTTCAGAGCGTGATTTTCCACGGTTCTGTGCTATCATCTTAATCTGTATTTCAGTATCTATTCCAACAGTGTTACTTTTTATTGCCTTTTAGATGATTTTATATTTTGTTTTTACCTACAGCTAAGTATAAGTTTTTTTTGGTTGTCTTATTTCCAGAAAAGTGACAATCCGTCTGCGTAAACCTTTATAGGAACATGTAAATATTCCTAGCCGCAAGCGGAGGCTGGCTGGAACGAACGCCGAATATCAAAGTCTGGAAAATAAGACGATGCGGCAAAGTCAGCGGGGAGGTCGTTATTTTTATCATAATACAAATTTGTCGCGATTTAGCAAGTTTAAGGCGTTCTTGTTAAAAATAATAGAGGTTATTTTGTAACCTAAGCAAATTGAGTATCTGGCTATATGACACATAAATATTTATCGAAATTAACTGTTTTATTAACATCGCGCTTATAGATCCGAAAATAAACTATTGGAATGTGTTAGTCAGAAAAGGAGGTAGGATAACTAACTGAGACCGCTCGAAATGGATGGAGTTTACTCAGGATTTTATTGTCAAGCGTATTAAAATTATAGTTCATAAAATTTATTCGTTTTACCTAATAATTCTGCACCGTGTGGTGACGGCAGACTAGAATACATTTGTCACCAACCCCTAATCTTCCCGTGGGTGTCGTAAGAGGCGACTTAGGGACTACACATTGAACAGGGAACGGGCAGCAGCGCTCTCTGATACAGTAACCTTTTAATCTGCGATCTCCAACCCGCCTGCCAAGCGTGGAGATTATGGCAAATCATCAATCAATCAGCCTATTGCAATCCACTGCTGGACGTAGGCCTTCCCAAGGGTACGCCAAAGCTCACGATCACCCGCTTTCCTCATCCAGACACCACCAGCGACCTTCTTCAGGTCATCAGTCCACCTGGCAAGGGGGCGTCCCACACTACGTTTCCCGAGACGCAATTGTGGCAAAACCCTCCACTAAGTGGAGGAGGCTCATAGTCCAGCAGTGGACTGTAACGGGCCGTTGATGAAATTTATTGGTTTAACTTAATAATATATTATAATAGGACCAGCTATACTAGTTTTAAAATAAAATTGTATTGTATTTCATATACCTAGGCAAATAACAACGAAAAAAACTTCATCTTAAATTTCTTGCAACGTTTCTTTTTAATCAGAATAATATTTCCAAGATGGCAGTAGTTTATACGACTTTCATAAATGGAATAAATATCATCATCTCAGCTGAATAACGTTTAACACTGGACAAAGACCTCCATCGGATATTGAAAAAAAAATAGAGAACATTAGTAAAAAGTATAATGTAAAGTTATCTCAACCCTTTTATGATGCCTCGACCGGAATATTTTGTTCGGGTCTTATGCGGTCGTAATCCACAAAATAGTGCCTTTTATGTGCCGCAGTAATCCGAAAAATTGGGGTGTTTGAAAACTGTCCAGGGTGGACATAAAACAGGCCTTGCATATGACACCTACATAAGTATTCAGGGTGAGCTAGGACTCTACACCTGAAAGTTGGTATTATGTACTACGTAAGAATTATATGTCTCTTCTTTTTCTTCCCTTTGAATCGATAATTTAGTTTCTGATTGGATATTGGACTCCAAGGCAGCACGATTAACAGTAAAGAAAAATATAATTACAAATATTAAAGAACACGACTGCCTTTCCCAAAAACGAAACATAAATTAGCCAGTTTTACTCGAGACGATGTAAGAATTCTAAACATGCTCCATGCATCCAAATCTATTCATAAAAAAATATGGTGGAATAAAAAACTCATATACATACACGAAACCTGAAATCATTACACACCTTTTTTTGGGCAGTCATGACAATTTGCATTTACTGCGGAAAATTATTGATGTTCAAACGTGGCATGTTGAAAAAAATCGATTGTTAGCATCCGTCAATGGCTTTTGTTTTAATTTTCGATTTTTAGTTTATTTGAGTAACTGGTGTATAACTTTGATAGTGTATATATACAGTGAATCTCAAACTCAGAACAATAAACTTTAATATGACAATTGTAACGCTTGCATTTTGCCGTCATTTATTGATGACTTGCAGCGGCCACGTGGTCGCTTAAGTAATGCTGCTATCATTTTACTGGAGTCCTTCACCGTACACAGCACCCTAGTCTTAGGATTAGGGCTGTCTGTGTATATCATGCTACTTACTTAACAAAACCACTGGCGAAATACTACAAGTGAAACGCCATAAATAAAAATAAGAATTAGAATCAGGTTGAAAAAAAAAAGAAAGAAATGTTAATGTTAACGATAAACCATCTAGAAAAACTATAAAGCTAATATATTATATAGAAAACTTTCTTTTAATGTATATAAGAAAAATATGAATTGTTTATAATTGATTTGTATGATTAAATTTAAGATTTTGATTTCTAGGTATTGCATGCCATCTATGGTTAAACATGGAGATCTAAATATTGTATAATACCTTTTTGTTACCATGTTTTGGCAAATAAATTCATTCTATTCTATTCTTTAGATTAGATTGAAATAATAATAAAGATAAAACAATTTTGCTTAGCTACCGTTTTCAACTAAGATACAGTTTTGTAGAGAAGTACTTAATAAACCAGTTGTTTGATTAGTCTTTTAAAAACCCTGTCACCTGCCAAGTAACAATTGGTGAAGGGCATTCCAAGCGATCCCCAAAGTTTTTATTATTTTCCAGTTGTCTTCTGTTTCATGTCCGAACTTGAACTTCAATTTCATGGTCAATGTCACTGCAAACTTTCTGTTACATAAAACAGCCTAAATCCATTAATAAAGGAATTAAGGGAGTAAGTCCTTTAAATCCAATTGATTTAATACCTATAAGGGTTGGAAAACAAATTGGTAAGTGACTAATACTCTTTTAATCAGCGCCATTTGCATATAAATAGTGACCCGATTAGTCGGCTATTTTGAGATGTCACCTTCTCGGTACACGAATGGGGAGGACTGAACGAACGAATGATGTAATCTAAGAGTGAATGAGAACTTACAGGTTGTTACCAAGCGGTTGAATGATAGGGCAATATTTGTGTAATGAAGGCACATTGAACACGTTTTAGGAGAAAGGTTTATTTTAATTACATAACGTGTCGACACCTATACCTATACCCTGCTTGTTAACGGACTTTTGATTAGAAAATCGGTTCCCGCAATGAGACGTTTGTTAGAGTCCCTTTGGCAGTATTTTTTTTAGTTGGAATTTCTAAATAATTATACAAAGATTTATTACACAAAGAGTAAACTACCTATTTATATAATAGGGGATCGGACTACTTTTTTTTTATTTTATAAATCCAAACTTGTTAGTTTCTGCTATCGAACACTAAAAGAATTTTTGCTCTATCTTTAAAATTGGCCGAGTTATAAAGGTTTGAAACTCAAGATTAGACAGAGAGGAGGATTTTCTTCTCTCTTGGTGTTTATCCTTCATCAAAAAAGCGTCAAATAAATTACTTTTTAAATCAAATTTGAAAACAAAGGACGTGGTGGAGCTCAATACTCTGAATTAAGATAAGATAAATTGTTTATTTAACGGAAATACAGTAAAGTAAACTGGTCTTAAGTACATTTTAAACAAAGCAAATCTACTGTATAAAGCTGAATGTTTGTCCTTTTATAACTAGAGAACGGCTGCACCGATTTCGATGGAGTTTATACCAGTCGATAGAAGAAAATACTGACCAGGTTATGGGCTACTATATTTTTGAAATAAAGGAAAAAGAATATTTAATTTAAAATATTTTTTGCGATTCAGTAAATTTCAGCCCGGGCGTAGCCACCGTATAAAAGCTAGTATAATATAATAATACTGAATCTTAACTAGACGTAGTTTAAGGGTGTGCTATCTATTAGTGAACTGAGCTCTGCTCACCCCTTTAGAGGTCAGAACGTGATCTTATGTTGCGACCAAACACTACATAATAATATATTTTTGTAATCGATTAACAAAACCTATATTTTTGCAAGGTTTCGCTTATACATTGCGTAATTTCTATGAATTAAGTATAATTGACATGTTAGTTTGCCAAATGGAGCGTCAGTGTACAGTTACAGTTGTCAAAGTGGGTTATACAGCTGTCAATATTCATTTAGAAAACTGAGGTCGATTCTTTTAGACATGGGTAAAAAAACCAACAGAAACAAAACAAACAATTCAATTCTGTCTCTTTCAATGTTCTTAAGAAATCAAAAGAACTAAAGAACAAATGATATTAATAAATGGTCAACTTAAAGAATATAATTTAAGAAATTGGTTAGCAGGTAAGGTAGATATTTTTTAAATGACTTTATTTTATTTAACTTTTAAATCTCGTCCAAATCGATATACGTAATATTTTAACAAACGACAACAAAGATTCAAATTAATTTGTTGTTGCTGTGAGCTGTGAGCTCATGTACGTCCCCACCGAGGGGCTCACCTATCCTTAATTAGGGCGATCTACAAAATAATAAACTGTTAACAAATATAAAACTACACCGTGAAAATTTCACAATTTCTTTTTTTTTCAATTTCATCGTTTTGTTCCCGCCGTGTAGTGATAGTACTCGTCAAACTGAACAACTTTTCGCGAAAAAAAAATTCCTGCGACTAAAAAGTTTTTGGTCTCTCCATACAAAGTGAGACTCCCGACCGACCCATTTTGTATGGAGAGCACAAAAATATTTTTGTCGGAGGATTTTTATTTTCGCGAAAAGTTGTTTAGTGTAGTGAGAACGTATAGTGTTTTGGTGAGAATCGGAGTTATTAATTAAAATGTCTGTGATGTCAGTCTGTCGGTTCGTATCGCAAGTTTGTATACGTTAAGAGAGCTTAATTGATCGATATCTGCTGGAATGATCAATGAAATATACAGGCTGTTTGAGATAAGTTCTGTTTAAATAAAAAAAAATCATTTTTGTATGCTCATATTATTGCAATATATATTTTGCTTACTTTAAATTTCCTATACTGAAATGACAATGACATAATAAGTATGGATACTAGTTAGAATGACACAACCCACGTCAAGATAATGTTTAACGACTACCTAACTACTTTTAATCGATTCAATTCAAATTAGAATACAAAAATAAATAAGGTGATCATTATTCATTACTAATTGATCATTTGATCAATTACTGCACTTAAATAATAATACTGCACTTAAATAATAAATACATCAACGCGCAGCATTCATTATAGAAACATCCTGTACGCAGTTAAAACACAAGAATAAATCACTGAGATATACAAACACAGTCCCCCGGCTTGCCTTGAGCCTGTCTCACTCGTACTCACTATTTCGAGTTTTATTTCAATGTTTTTTTATTCTTGTCCTGGGTCAAAGACATAAAGGCCGTACGGATCTTTTTTAATTTTGAATGAAGAGGAAATGGTGACGTAGGAGAAGTAAGTTAGCGATAATGTTTTTTCTCGAAACTATAAGGGAATCGATGAAGAACGTTCCCGTAGGGAATGCCTCGATTTCTCTATAGCCGTGTGGTGACGGCAGAGTAGAATACATTTGTCACCAACCCCTACTCTTCCCGTGGGTGTCGTAAGAGGCGACTTAGGGACTACACATTGAACAGGGAACGGGCAGCAGCGCTCTCTGATACAGTAACCTTTTAATCTGCGATCTCCAACCCGCCTGCCAAGCGTGGAGATTATGGTAAAACCCTCCACTTAAGTGGAGGAGGCTCATAGTCCAGCAGTGGACTGTAAGGGGCCGTTGATTTTGATTTTTATTCTATAGATGTTTTTGTTGTAATATTTTATTAAAAACGATCAAATTTTAATTACCAATTTCTTATAGAAATGTTCTAAGTCTGCCAAGTACTTACGAAGTTTTTATTACAATAACGTTCATGATTTAACATTGACTGTTCTTTTATCTAGCTACCTGTTTATGACATTCTGTAACGGGTTTTTACATTTTCCCTTATTTTACTACAAAAAATTGCGTTTGTTACTTTCAGTTTTTGTTCCGATTTAGTTTTTTTTACTTTACTGTAACACGTTACACGTTACTTTACTGTGACTACTGTAAACAATATTTTATTTAAAAAAAGAAAAGTACAAAAGATACGAGTCCTGTGGAGTTTCTTCTGGCCGTTCTTCTCTTTAAAGCCAGAGTGAATAGGCTCCTTCTGGGTAAGCTCGCTACATCGTAGATCCCATCCCTGCTCTCGGGCTGGATTGGGGTCATGAGCAAGCCCATACAATATATAAAAAAAACAGAAGTCGTACACTTGTAGTGAACTGGCCATCTTGCTTTGACGTCGAAAAATGATTTTGTTAAATCTTACTTCGAATAAAGACACTTTTATCTTTATCTTAACAAGTAACTTAACGTAATTACTTCCGTTAAACCGTGAACATAACAGTCAGACAGACAGAGCAATGTTTGCATTTATAATATTCCTTCAGCATACATTCACAAATTATGGTGTTTTTACCCATTCATGGATCCCTCGATCGTCTCTTATGTCCCTTGTGACGTCATAACCACAGAACCATAGGACCTCATCAGCCCATTGCTTTTAATGGGTGTTTTTGTCGAAGCCTCTAAATGAGAGATTTTATCTCCAATTCTTATATAACCAATATTTGAGGATAGTAGCTTCGATCGATAAAAGACAGAAAATTTTCTTGTTCATAGATAGCAATATTCCAGTAGAGTGACCATGGAAGATAATTATGCCGGATAGATTGTGGAAAAAGCAGGAAATATTTATTGTGAAAATCTGATAGGTTTGAGCTCTAAACAATTAATATCCAACTGACGTTTAAGAGTCACAAAACAGAAAAACAAATACAATTTAAATAAAAATTGTAGTTTTTTTATTAGCAGGTCCGTCGTATCGTTTTTGTTTTGTTGTATATTGTGTACTAAATGACTGAATAAATAAATAAAAATATAAATTAACTTCTTAATAATAAAAATAAATCAGACACATGACAATACTCCTGATGAGGTTTAGGTGACCCACAAGCGATAAACCTAGATTTTTTTTACATTTCTTTTTAAATACAAGCTGGAACTAAAAGAAGTACTACCGCCAAGTTTCGGATACTACAAGTTAAGTTAATAAAGTATGTGCACAACAAATTCCAAAATTAAAGCCACACCATGGCTACCCTAGTGGGCGATTTTCAACTCTCTGTCACGTCGCAGGCCACTTTTTGTGGAAATCATCGTTTTCTGCGCAAGGGCACGTAGACAGCAGTCAATAGTTATTACACTTTCGATAAAGTGGAACGAATATTATGTACTTGGCCTAAGAAAACTGTACTGGCTAGGAGTTGCATAGAGAACCAAGCGGAATATCAAGTTGACTCTACAAAAAGCCCTTCAAACAAAAATTACAACAACATGCTGCAACCCCCTATTTCTTGTTGTTGCCTTCCTTTCCTAGTCGTTGTTATTTCCTTATTGCTGATCTTTGACGATGATTTCTCTCCAACTTTCTCTTCTAAGTGACTTCTGTACTCCGCGGCTAAGCCCGAAATGTTTTTGTTTTTACCGTTGAAATAAGATTTTTCCTGTGGTAAAAATACTAAATACTCTCAATTCCGCTGCTATGGGCAGAAACCTTCCCATATTTCCCCAACGACCGGTTCTTCTCTGCATGATTCATATGGCTTCTTCATTATTATTGACATTTTTTAATGTAATTTAATCATCAAGCCAGTTTTAAATGCGGTTGTTAGTTTTTCTTCTAATGTAAATAGAAGTAAAACAAAGGCTCAGTGCCATCATTAAAAAATAAAATAAATTAACTTGGTAAAGGTTTCTGAAAACTAATTATTCATTTAACCGTTCAAATTTTCATTAATAGGGCAAAACGTTTTGTAATACCAAAACTTGTAACAGATGTTGCCAAATTTAAATTTTAGCAAAGAACAACAGTTTAGTAAAGTAATTTCTATTATATACGAACGCAATATTAATAAACAAACATCAATCATACAACAAACATGTATGGTGAATATGATCTATTACACAGCTTATGAGCGCAGTTCTCTCTTTCCTAAAACCTACTTGGCTGCGTTATAAACCGTAGCTTTGCAACTGTTTTCTTTGATAAAAGAGTAATCCTTCTGAATGCTAGAACATTTGACCCACGGAGGTTCTGGGTTTAAATCCCGATGTTGTCAAACAAATACTTAACGTCTTTTCTGAAGTACGACGACGACGACAGTATTTTGTTTTGTCCCAGTGGCTTTACTGGGATTCGTACACAAAACCTCTGGAGCTGTTAGCTGTTACATTCAAGTTAAAACTAGTACCTATTGATAATACCATTCACCTCCCAATTATTATGTTTCACCATACACATACATTATAACATCGTGTTTACTTATGTACTTGTAACTTTCAAGGCGATGCTTGAATTTGGTTTAGCTTCGGTCGCTGTAGCTTGGTTATTATCGGGGAGTTTCAAGTTTGATAAATAAATTACCTTGTTGATGAACACCAACTCGAATTTGAGATATACCTGCCACTTTGATGGTTAGTAGCACGTTGGTAATTTTACACATAACTTGCTTTCGCCCGCGATTTCGTCCACGTGGTTTTCGTATAAAAGACGATAGATTCATACTAACATTTTTTTAACGAAGGAATTTCCATTTTTTTTAGGATTCTGGAATAGTTCTAGAACGAAAGTTTTTAGGTTCAAAGACTGAACAACAACCCGAGAGGTTTAACGTTGTTACACGACTGCCCAAAAAATGACTGTGTTCATGTATCTGAATCTTTATTCCACCATAGCTTCTATAAATGCTTGAACCCTGCTTACATCATCTGCGCGAGTGACACTGGTTATATTATGTTTATAATATAAAGATGATTACTTTTTAAAGGTCACGTTGTATACAACTTGTGTACAAATATTACAATACAATTTTTTGATTATTGAAGCAAATCTCAGTTCGAACCGAACAATAAAGTTTATATATAAGAAACAATTAAAAGTTGGGATAAGTCTTGGAAAATACTAACAGGTTAATCAAATGAACTTCTCTATTCAAGTCCTTGAAATATCAATAAAACTTCTTTACGTTTACAAACCAGATTAGAGTCACAATTAGATTCTGTGCCTATCTTGAACTATCCTCAAATTAGCTAAAGCGACTCCAAACTTTACGATGAACTTCTTCTTGTAATTCTATTATAAGATATTGTTTTGGTTTCAGTGTGATTGAACTGAGAACGCCATTGTTTTGTTTTAATTAGATCAGCTCTGGACTTCATTTGGCTGATTGATCGATAGTCAACGATCTTTTAAACGTAGAGTAATAATAATTTGCCCGCAAGATGGCGCGATGACGATGTAATCGTAATCAATGTTTTTTACTGTTTTGTTCCTTATTCAAATGGCCATAGTAGTCATGACTTTAAATAAAGAAATAAATTTATGTGTCATTTTATACACAGCCATCAGATTTTAAACTACGTAGAGCCTGTACTATTGGGAACCAGCCGAACGAACATAAATAGATAAACCGTGAAATTTACATCGTTTTGTTCCCGCCGTGTAGTGATAGTACCCGTCAAACTGAACAACTTTTCACGAAAAAAAAAAATCCTACGACAAAAAAATTTTTGGCCTCTCCATACAAAGTGAGACTCCCGACCGACCCATTTTGTATGGAGAGATCAAAAATTTTTTTGTCACAGGAATTTTTTTTTTCGTGAAAAGTTGTTCAGTTTGACGGGTACTATCACTACACGGCGGGAATAAAACGATGTAAATTTCATGCTGTATATACTGAAAATAAATAAAGTTATAGAGTCTCTTCCAGACGTTATCCCCTCAGTAAGCTTACATTTGTAGCAAACCTGCGTGAGAAAGTCAAAGCACGCAGGCGTATTACCAACCAAGTTGCAGAGGTGAAGTGATTGCTCAGCGTCGAAAAGCCATGAGGTCAAGTCCATGACACTGTCGCCTGAATGCATTAATTTCAATTAATTTCCATTAAAATCTGTCATTACAAGTGATAATAAGTGACCTTGTTTTCACCTTATCATCTGCATTACGGTGTATAAGAGACCTTTAATTCAATAACAGGCACTGAACCTATTCAGTTTTTTTCATTACTTACATGGATATGCTTTTATTTTTAATTTAATGTATTGATAAGGTGATCACTTCCATTGGAGGAACAATGTAAAAATAAAATTGAATATTATTATTAATTTTAAAAATGTGGTTTTAATAAAGTTCGCAGTTTGTTGACCAACTCACAAGATGAAGAAGAAAATAAAATAAATAACTTTCCTTCTTCTTCTTCTCAGCGAGTCGACGCCAAGTCAAATTTTAAAATGTTGT
Source organism: Carpatolechia fugitivella (assembly GCA_951230895.1). Classification (NCBI taxonomy): domain Eukaryota; kingdom Metazoa; phylum Arthropoda; class Insecta; order Lepidoptera; family Gelechiidae; genus Carpatolechia; species Carpatolechia fugitivella. The sequence continues at coordinate 16,825,508 of OX579656.1, forward strand.
AGCCCAGAATATGGTTACTTGGAAGGCGAATTGTGTAGTGAACGTTCTTACATATTAGACTAACTTATTTTAGAAAAAAAATGTATTAGTCAAGATTATTATAAAGATGTTGAAATACTGTTCTGCAAGTACTAGTCCCATGCATTATGCACGCATCAGTTGCAGTAAACAGATGCAGCGATGCACTCGGTAATGCACCGATGCGCCCGTATTTCATAAAGGTCTCCAAAGGGCAGCTTAATGTAGAATCGTTTTATTATACCGACGCAAAATGCTATTGTATAATATTCGTAGATATCTTGGAAATGGCTCTATTAATTTAGATGAAATAATATATTTTGATATACCTCTACTTTTTATGTTCTACGAGTCAAGAGATTGGAAAACGATGAAGAAGAAGTGGAAAATTGTGATAAAAACGTGGTTTTTTTTAAATTTTAAAGCAGCTAAAAGCGTGATCCATTATTATGTTTGTAAAAGTTTTGTAAAAATGCATGATTTTATTGAAGTTGACAAAAATGGCTGTGTGAGTAATTCGGTTATGCTGTTGAACTTAAATTTTATAATTATGTATTTACACCATATAAACCAAAAACTGTAATTATTTCGCCATTAAGATCCTTTTTAAGGTTTAAAATTATATTTAAATTAGGTAGAAAAAAAACTATATTAATAAACACCAAGTTGTCTGTAATTTGTTTGAAATGATAAATTGCGTACCTACATTTATTTTATTTTATTAGTTCTTATTATAAAATCAGCGACTTTTTAATAAGTTTTAAAAAAGAAAATATCGTAACGGGTTCAGTAATTTATAAACTAGATAGGTAAGATATATCCAATGTGTTGTAGAACACGTTCCTCTAATGATCTATCGTTTACTATTTTAATATTACTTTTGGTTGTTATTTTATTTTTTAAATCTAAACAACTATAAAATTAATAGACATTGCAAAAAAATAAATAAAACAATTATGCAATTTGATGTGAAAAACAATCAACCTGAGATAGGAAAACAAATTATTAAAACAAATTGAACAAACAACATGCCTACAAATACACACAGACAAACAAACAAGTGCAAATAAGTAAATGGTTTTAGAACTTTGTTAGCACTCTATTTAACTCAGTTGGCTTCATTTTATCAAATTGAAGTAGTGTTTATAAAATACTTTGTAAAATAAATTTATTAAAGAATAATCATTTATTTATTTATTATTTATTTTATTATTTATCATTATTTAATCAAAACAAATTACCCTGTATTTTAATAGGGTACAGTTTTTCAATTTGCGGAACCCAAGCAAACGAACGCGACCCGCCAATTTGTTACCGTTTACAACTGACGTATTATCATTTTGGCGCCAACGCTGTCACATAATGACAGTTTGTCATTGCGCATTGTGACATTGACATCAATGTAATGCCGACTCTTAACAAGACAGTAACAGACACGTTGTCTAGGCGTTGTGACATAAGGAAAGGGTGGAGAAAGTTGTGATCAGTTGATTTTCAGATCATTTTGATGAAACTAATTAAAGTTCATGGTTATATTATACTGTCAGTCAGTACTTATCCAACAATTTCAATCAATAATCATGGAGCTCTATATTTTATGGACATTGAAAAGAATGAATGTTTTTTTTTTCATTTGCACTACGTAGTGCTGAAAATACATTATTATGTATTTATTTATTAGGTATTATGTATTTTCCGTTCCCATTTTTTGTTTTTTATCTATCATATAAAATAAACCAAATGAATGAATAAATCAAATCAATTAAATCAATAAAAACAAATTGAATGGTTTGATTGTATATAATGATAAATGTAATACGTTAAAAACAAAAATGCAAAAACATAAGCATTTCTTTTTGAAGTAGCAATTTGTCAATTAGCCGAATCAGAAGAAAGGTGATGATCAAAATTGACAGTATTTCATAACCATAAACGCAGTGATTATGTGCTCAGTTGATATAACAATCCACAAATTGCCTCGTGCTACTGTGTACACTAAATAAGAAATTTTTGCAAGTAATCATCGAATTATTGCTCATTAACTTATAGCCTGCGGGTGACACAATTTTTTGTAAAAATGTTTACTTATTTTGACAATAAGTACTAATAAATACACATTGAAGAGGATAATAAGACGTAAAATCACTGATTAACCTCATTTTTACTGTAATTTTCTGCAGCCAAAGGAAAATAACGTTCTTAAAGTTCGATTTTTGAAAGTAGAGCGGAATTCATCAATTTAAAAAGTGGTCAAGGCATTAACATACGTCATCTTCTTAGCGAAAAAAGTTGCCGTATTTTTTTCTTCCATAAAACTGCATTTTTGTTGTTTACGCCTTTTTGGGTTCCGATTACAATATTTTAATTATTCATGGCGTTAAATAATTGGTCAGCGATAAAGATCTACATGTTTAAACATAATCTTTGAGGGTACTGAATTAATTTGAGTTTTTTTTATATTATACAGACTGTGTGTGTAGGCTTGATTTACAGGACACAAATAAAATCATCAGCTCGATTACAAATAATTTTGCATTGTGAATTTCAAATTTCAATTTAAAGATAAAAGGTTTTTAGAATATGATAACGAACGCTTATACGTCTTAAACGCTTTTGCGATTGGGTTTATAAACCTTATAATCTCTTCTTTTTGTAAAATATTGTCAGATAAATGGCCAATCCAACTATTACTTTTGTAAGAGTTCAAGCCTCTACAAGCCGCCGACTCTCTTTATATTCCTCTTAAATCTTTCGCATTAAAGCCCAAGTCACACAGAGCGGGAGCGGTGCGGTCCGGGGCTGGGACAAGCGAAACGGCACTTTGCCGCGCCATAGCACCGTCCCGCTTTCCGGACCCGGACCGCCCCCGGCACGGCTCTGTGTGACTTGGGCTTAAATGTACCAACAAACATAGTGCGTGGGTATGACTCTTGCCAACTTTACAAAAACACGACCCTTCGGCTCTATAAGGTCAAGTTCAAGACTAAGGGTGCGTAGGCCGAATCATAATAATTCACGCTGCTTTATAAGGTGCCGTTAATGGCTGTTTAATCATACTTAATTAATTTAATCGAAATGTCATCTTCAGAATTTACAACCTCATTTTTTCAACTTGTTGTCAGTGGAGTTTGGACAATGAGTTAGTTACCTTTCAACGCTTATTGGACAGCTGAGATGAGAAACTGTTGATAAAGTGCTTATGTTTTACCGTGGTAAAATCACATGAAAAATTAAATCCTTATGATTGAGCAATGTAAAACCTGTATGTTGCAACATTGAGCTGTATAGAAAGAGCAAAAAGTTAGGAGTTGGACACGTAGTTACTACTATCGTTAGGAAACTTGCACACAAAAATCTGTGGCTTATGGAAAATCGACCAAAGTTCGATCATTCAGGGTAGGCTCGAGCCTGCATAATTTAATGTAAACTATATCCAGCAATGTTACGTAGGGAAAAAGGTATTGAATTTGAATGTGGATGGATATGTTGGGAGAGGACGACCAAAGAAAAGATGGATGGATTGTGTAAAAGATGATATGTTCAGGAAGGATGTGAGTGTTGAAATGACGGCTGATAGGGATGAATGGAGGAAGAAAACATACTGCGCCGACCCCAAATGTTGGGATAAGGGCAAGCGAATGATGGTGATTGACAGTAAAATGTAACAAATTATAAGACTTTATGATTTTAGATATCAGTATTGTGTACCACCAAAATAATAAAACCAAGAAATAGAGGAAACTCCAGACTAAACATATTTCCCGCCACCGCCACCTTGACGAAGTTTTCTTTCGATAAACTAAACCTGTGGTTTACGGGAGCTCTATTTACTTAGGGAGATCCCGGCCGGGAAAGTCCGGATATTGGAATTCTTAGTCTTACGTAATGTGTTACGGCCTTTTAGGACGAGTGCCAATAAACTCGTTTAGATAAATTTGTTATTACAATTTAGAGCTGATATTGAGGAATTTGTTTATTTATAAAATATATTCGTATACAATAAATAGATAAAGAAATGATCTAGTTGGTATACGAATGCTAGAGTCTCTGAATTATATGAATACCATGCCTTGTTATTGAAAGGCAAAAGTATTACAGTCATCCAATTCTATGCGGGTTCACCAGTGGACATCTTCCGGCTGAGATGATGATGATAATAATGATATCATCATCATTCTACCTTGTTAATTATTTTTGTTAATTCTTTTTAAAAGTGGTATAATAAATAAATAAATAAAATAATAAATATGTGGGGACATCTTCACACATGGCCATTTGATCCCAAACTAAGCAGAGCTTGTACTATGGGTACCAGACAGCTAATATACGTTACTTAAATAGATAAATACATACTTATATATATAAACAACATCCAGACACAAGGCAAACACAAGTGCTCATCACACAAATGTTTGCCCTGGGCGGGATTCGAACCCGCAACCCTGTGCGTCGGAGGCAGATACACTACCACCTGGGCTACGGAGCCGTCAAGTATAAGCGTCTAGAAGTATGCATGCACGAGCAAAGGTCTTCTCCGTTCCTTCTATTTCGTAGTCAGAAATTGGCTGACTGACATAAACTTTTTAAAATCCTTTTGTTACTTACATCAACAGCTCATATACGTTCCCACCGAGAGGCTCGAGCCTACCCTGAATTAGGGCGATTAGGCCTTAGTCTACCACGCTGGCCCAGTGCGGGGTGGTCGACTTCACACACAAGCTTTTGAATTTCTTCGCAGGAGTGTGCAGGTTTCACCACGATGGTGTTTTCCTTCACCGTAAGAGCGCTGAATAAACGTACATACGAATTCGAAAACACATTGGTACGTGGTGGGGATAGAACCTGCGTCTCCCGGACGGGAGGCAGCGGCCCTAGCCACTAGACCACCGACGCTCACTTACTACATGTCAAAGCCTAAGCTATACATACAGTATCAACGGATTTTGATGACGAAACTTAAAAAAAGCTTCATAACGAGGTGAAGGCCGAAACGCTTTGTTTAGAAAAAGTAATAGTGATGGGCAGATTCGGATATTTTGTGTTACTGTTATACGAAACTTAAGAAAAGTTAGAGTTTTCATGGCTTAGTAAATGTTCAGTATCGTTGAAATAATAATACTGTCAGGAAATAAGATATTGTAAACACTTTTGATACACTTTTTTTTATATGTGTGTTATTAAGATATTGTACTTACTTAATCACAAAGATGTTGGAAGCTTTACAACTAGAAGATAAAAAAAATACTACGTAACCAAAATTATTCTTGGTTGGTTTTGGACCAAAGTAAAAAAAGCAAAAAAAAAAAACAACAAAAAAAAGAAAAAGAAAAAAGAATATGTGAACAATTATAAAGGTACCACATATTCTAACAACTTTAAAATCTTACTTTTGAAAAGGTTTTGGAAATATTTCAAAACAATGACGCTACATTTTTTGTTAGTTTAGATTCAATTTCGTATAATAGGTAGACATGCCTAGAACTAAACAATGTTTTCTTATCTATTATTCTATCTGTTAACATAATAAGCTCTGTGGCAAGCGATGACGCGGCATTTTACTAAACGCACAATGACCTTTTAGTTTTTGTTGAGCTACGAGATCATCATCGTACTGTTTGTATGTTATTGCTGATTATTTTAATAATTATTGGTCATCATCATCATCTCAGCTGGAAGACGTCCACTGCTGTACATAGGTCTCCACCATAGGTTTCCACCGTGAACGGTCCTGCGCTATTTGCATCCACCGGCGCCCAGCAATTTTGTCCAAGTCATCTGTCCACCTTGTGGGAGGCCGTCCAACACTACGCCGCCTTCCGGCCCGTGGTTGCCATTCGAGAAACTTTCTTCCCCATCGGTTATCGGTCCGTTGAGCTGTTGGTATTGGTAGCTAACATTAAAAGGAGCTTTAAATAGTAATACCTATGAAGTTATCTATCTATCTAATACTTTACTAACGAGCATTCTTGTATATATTATAGGTATAAGAATCTCGGAAACGGCTCGAGCCATTTCGATGAAATTTAATAACTAGGAGGTTTCGGGGGCGATAAATATAACATACGAAAACAAAGACTGGAAAACATAACAGAAACATAAAAACATAAGAGTCAAGGCGGCCTTATTTCTAAGCTGGCAATCTCTTCCAGGCAACCATGAGTGTAGGAAAACACACAGAAAATGTGATGCGGGTTTAACAACGTTTTAACGTACAATTTGAAGCTCGGAGAATTACATTACGTTTGGTAACAAGCCTATTGCAGTGCGCTTTGTTTATATAAAATAAGTACTACGTGATGAGTTACGCAATAAAAAGCTCTTTTACTATTATTCACTTAGACCTAGAATTTCATAAATATATTATCCTAATGATTGTTTCTAACTTTACAGATAATCGAAACTAAAATTGAGTGAACTTAACTTGAAAGTTTTATCGAAATTGGCCCGGAGTGGCTGAAACTTTGTTAACTTATTAGCACTTCTATAACTTGAGCAATAAAATGCACGCGTGTGTTGCGAGATATTTCATTCATTCATTCGTTCTTTATTACAAGTCACGAAATGGTGCCCTAGAGAGTAATTGTCACAAAATAAATAATCTGTTTTCTTTGCAAATACATGAAAACGTTGCGCAGCGCATAAGCGAGCTTATTTTTGTTAATTGTTTATTTTTTATGTTACGTACCAGCTGCTGTTACCGCGGTTATGCGGCTCGTCCTGGTCGTGCGGCAGATCCGCTTAGAAAAGCCTCATTTTTATTTTGCCATTTTTGATGGCATAAGTTAACAATAACCAAAGAAGTCTTATTGCTATCATTTCAAGTGTGTTTTAAGATAGCATTCATAGATTTCGAGATTTTCAAGTAACCTGTCTTCATATGACCCGGATTAATTGCTGTCACGTGTATTTCTTATTTCTTTCAGTCACGCATAAAAAGTACCTATTGTACTTTTGTTTTCTGCGGTTTTCAAGCAAAAGGATGGAACGAGAGGACTACACTTCGATTTTGATTATAATGTTTATTCACATATTTCCACTCTTATACATGTTTTTTAGTCGATCAACCCGTACTGAGCCATCGTGCGGCGACTAAGGTGTAACCGCCCTGATTCAGAGTAGGCTCGAGCCCCTTGGTGGGGACGTATCTGAGTTGTTGATGATGATACGCGTTTTGTAAATGAAAGGAGAAAAATTACAAAATCTCTTTATCAGTGATTATATTTTCAAAGAAAAGAACATTTTGTACGAGTCACAGAACACTGGCAAATTAGAGTGTATAATACTGTGTTTACCGCATTAAGGTTAAGTTTGTTTACAAATTGTCTTAACATTGACCTTAATTTCATTTCTATTATAACAATTGTAAATAAAAAAAGTTAACTACTTGATTCGGATTATGCTAATAACACTAATGATTATAATTGACGGATATCACATTTATAAGACAGGCAAGGTCTGTTAAAATAGACGAGTATAATCTATCACACATGATTACATAGATATTGCATGGAATTGCAATAGCAAGCTTGCAAACTTGAGTGAATCTGTGTACCGATACAGTCTACCTTTTAAATGTTCGTATTTGTTAAGAAATAATATGAAAGTTAAGTACAAACTTGTGTGGAAGGCTATACCCATTCGCCGGACAGTTGCAACATTGCCAACGAATGCGTCTTTAATTCGCAAAATAAGAGCAAAAGAAAGCCAAGTACAAGGTTCGGTTGAGCCCCAGATCAACTGATATGGGGCAATCAATAATTTACAGCGGCATATAAAAAGAAATCGAACCTACGTCCCATCAGTCTCACACTGGACACGAAACAAACAACTTTACAACATGAACAAGATTGTGAGTTGACAATAACATCATTACCCATTCCATTAAGGATTAAAAAGTGCCGTTTTGTGGATTGCTAAAAAACTGCATTGAAGAACGAAAAGTCTGCATTCGTCATATCCGTGAACATTAGCATTTTTATACTATCATCAGTCTTGATTAGTAAAATGCTGAAAATGATCGTAAGAGGTTTAGGTTACCAATGAAGATGATCTTCGTCGCATTCCTCCTAATTATTTAGTTAATTAGTTAATTCAAAATTAGCTGTAGAAGTTCTATACATAGCTGTGGAAATATAATCAAAATGTCTACCGTGTTCTGTATTTTTTTGTTTTATTTACATTATCATCATGACAATGTGCGAGTTGTGAAAACGATGACCTGTAATTCCATCTGCCAATAGTTTCTGTAACAATTTCCTCCGTAGATAAGTAAGCCAGGACCAACGACCAAACTTGCTGACGTGTCTTATTTTACTTCCAGATCATCTTCACCGCCATTTTGGGCTGCGCCGCCGCTGCGCCAGGCTACTACCTGACCCACGACCACGAAACCCACATCCACACCGTTCCAGTCGTCCACACCGTCTCTTCCCCCGGCAAGACCACCATCACCAAGACCAGCAACGAAGTCAACCATGGCGGCCACGAGGTCGTACACGTGCCTGTCCACCACAACGTCCATTACGTCCACGAACCCGTCCATTACGTTCACGAGCCCATCCACGCTTTAGTCCATGCTCCCGTCCATGTTGAACACAAGCATATCGAGCCTGCTAAGTCCAGCCAGTACTTCAAGCTCGAGAACACTGAGTACAAGACCCACAAGGTTGTTGCTCCAGTAGTCCACAAGGTTGTGACTCCCGTAGTTTCTGTCGCCCCTGTAGTCCACGCTGTCCATACTCCCGTTGTGGCTCATGTCTCTCGCACTGGAGATTCAGCTGTCTCTCATCACAGTTCCTCCGTCCACGAAACCGTGCATGAAGTGAAGCATCTTCCCTTGTACTCTTATCATCATTAAGTAAATGTGATTTAGTCTGATTGTCATTATCTATATCTAGTGCTTGTAAATATTTTTGACTGATTTATTGATTTAAAATCAAGTTAATTTAAATGATCTGAAGTTGCAGTTATTAATTAATTCATCAGGAAAAAATATTTAAGCATTGGGTATTCTTGTTCCTTGTTTATGTTTTATACTTGTGAATTATCTTCTTGTTGCTATGTGGTGTTAATAAATCAATCATACCCTTTATTTTTTTTTGTTTTATTTTTATTTAAGGTTTATTTTATCAGTTAGTGCATTAAATTTGTTTGATTTTTCATGATTTTAATTTGTGGCGTATCTGTCATCTGGGACTCTGCCCTCGAGATATGATCATGAGAAAAATGTGTACGAGCAGTACATAATTACATCTCTCTTCTTCTTATAGGTAATTGAGGTCAAACATAATTCCAAAGTCTACAAGAAAAACAATACCTATAATTTAAAGAAAAAGACAAAATATTTATTCAAAGTAGGATTCTACAAAACCACTGTTTGAAGTCAAAGCATTGCTAATAATACTAAGGACAAAAGAAGTTATAGTCTATGGCTGGCACGTTCACTAATAGTACATTACGATACAAGGATCGTAGGTGGCATATTACAAACGAGGTGACTTTTGTAAGCCCGAGCCGCAGGCGAGGGTTTATAATGTCACGAGTTTGTTATAGTACCTAAGATCCGTGTGTTGTACGACGTTTTTCAATACACTTGTGAGAAAACTGATAGTAAATAATGAAATTGAAATGGTTAAGAAAGGTACATAGTACCCTACAAAAGCTACATAGCTTTTGTAGGGTACTTTCTTAACTCAAACTGGGCGCGATATAATAAAGGTTAGTTTGTACAACTTCTACATGACCAATTTTACCTGTAGTAACATTACTACAGGTAGAATTGGAAAAGGTTAGTTTGTACAACTTCTACATGACCAATTTTACCTGTAGTAACATTACTACAGGTAGAATTGGTCATGTAGAAGTTGTACAAACTAACCTTTATTATATCGCGCCCAGTTTGAGTATCCTTACTATTCACATTTATCATTAAATATCAACACTAAAACACTCATAATACAACATTCAATGTAAAACAATTAAATGAAAATTTTACAAACTTGGCGCCAACTACAAAACGAGTATGTTTCTTTTTTATAAGCATAATTACGGAGAAAAGGCTCTGGCGCTCATTCAGCCTCTACGAAAATTATTTGTTAATTATTTTTAGAATGAAAATATTACTGACTGATAATATTTTTGATACAATATGTTGATATAAAAAAATATAAAATATTTTTCTCTTTGAATGAATCGATTTAAATATTTTTTATTGTCAAAATGATCCTGGCTGAATAATAATTTTAAAGACCGTAGAAATAAAAAAAAATTGTAATAAAATAGCACTAGTGCGGTAAAATGCATTTACCGCACAGTTTACCGCCTTCGTAAGTTCAATTTTCGGGCAAGGTGTATTGAAAATTTAATTAATTATGTAATGCTTTTGTTTTGTTTTACTTTTTTTTGTTCTAGATTTTTATTTTTTGTAATTATTGACGCATAGGAAGAGACCGACTCCCAAGATACAGTTTATACTAGTTTGGGAGTCAGAAGTATCGTATACTGTTATTTAAGATAACTTAAATAAAAATTATCATTATTATTATTAATTATTACGTTCACTGTCCCTACTGCAATCCTATAGGTAATTCTAATCACCAACACGTTTTCCAAAATAACCACAACTTGATCACGTAAATGCTATCTTCACAAAACTTGATTCTACTTCTCAATTAAATTCAATATGAAATTACGCCAAAGATTATTAGGAGTTTATTTCTAAGAAAATAAACTTATCTACAATATTCTTGGAGATATCCTTTTCGGCTTTACCTTCATATAATATTGATTTTGTTAGATTAGGAGGAAACCTTTTATGGAAAATATTGTATCACATAGAAACGGATATGAGACTGATGTCGTTAAACATTATTACGTAAGTTCGGTAATACTTATTATACCTTCCTTGTATTTATGAGGATTGTAATAAACTGCTGATCCGATATTTCGGTACCTTTTGGACTAATACTATTAATGTAACTATTACTGTACTTCATCTCTCAGTTATCATAAGTTATTTATGTTTATGTAAGTATATTGTAGTATTTATACATATTGAGTAGGTATATGTTTATTATATTTGGGTAGGCATAAATAAATTTATTTGTGTAGTCTATTGGTATGTATGTATGTATGTATATATGTATTAATTGAGTATGTTAAATTCTAGTACACGTTCTTGTCATCCCACTTTAATTAAGTGTCTCACACAACACATTGGTTGGCTGGAAGAGATCTCTCTTTAGAGATAAGCTCGCCTTTGCTACAACTATTAATAATATCATTTCTGTATAGTGTACTATTGCAATAAAGAATATAATATATATGTAAGGTATATTTTTTGTGCCAATATTTTGTTTATTATGTTTATACGTCGGTGTTGGTTCGTGAGGAAACCTGCACACTCCTGCGAGGAAATTCAAAGGTTGTGTGTGATGTCGACCTATCCGCACTGGGCCAGCGTGATTGACTAAGGCCTGATCGCCCTAACTAAGGGTAGGCTCGTGTCCCTCGGTGAGGACGTATGGGACGTATTATTAGCTGTTGATGATGATACTTTTCGTGTGAGTTTCCCCAGCAAAATGCTGCGCTCTGGAAGGATGAGGACAGAAGTAGGCAGACCATGGATGCAAGTGGATGCAAGGCACAGGATCTAAGGATTCGCGTAATAAAGAAGCACGTAAATGTAAAGCGCACCTGCTCCTTAACTTTTACAGGCTAATTATTTACTGAAATAAGAAAACAACGCTCATCATCATCAACATCATCATCATCAAATAGTCGAGAGAGTTTTGAAATCTATCACCTATCTGATAAACTCTAATTTCAGTGTTCTTGGTTCTCCAAAAGTGTGAAGTGACTCATGTAATGACTGAGGATAATAAAGAGCCACACAGTGACCGCTAGACCATGAACCATGATAGAAAAAAATTTACTGAAAATCACTGTGCCCCGTTTTTTACTAATTTCATGCGTAGTCAATATGATACAAAGATAATCGTTCGCAATTCAAGCTATTTGAGCACGCAATGATCATCAAATTGACCTTGTGAATTGTAGTAACGGGACCCAGACGTCAACGGCGTCTCTTTACACAGTCATGCTCTTATTCTAATTTTAAAATCCAGCTGTCCTTTTCGTTCTTATGACCGATGAATAATGATATTGTTTTTAATGAATGATAAGGGCGTAGCTATCAGCGAGATTTTTAAGTCAGATGTTTCGTGCTCTCTAAAATTGTGCAATCGACGCATCCATTCAAATATAGGTTCAAATTCGATGTTTGACAGCTCTAATATTAGGATGGCCATCTCCTGTCCAGTTTTAATCTTTAAAATGTAAAAAAGACGGATGAATTTGAATTAATGATTAGTGCGGTACAGTGAGAGTCAGCCCCAATGTCTTAACTTTAGCAATCGCAAAAGATACAAAGTTCCCGCTGCGCTTCTATTGAACAGAGATTTTTATCATACAAACCAAACCGGCATGGCAAAGTCTAAGTCATTCATCATTTCGTTTCATCATCACGAAGCATTGCAAATAATGCTCCTACCCTGAACTGTAATTATCACATCGCATGTCTTATTAACAATTACGAAATTTTTACAAAGAAATGATTGACGCAGATCATTATTGAGATGACACACCCTGTTATTATTATTTCAATATTATATTTTGTATGTTAAATTATTTGAAGACGGTAAAAATACTTAAATAATTGAGACGGTTTAAAGAACTGTGAAAATATTTCAAATAATTTAAACTTGATTTTAGCAGCAACCTATAAAAAAAGATTGAGCAATTCAAATGGATTTAAATGAATGAGTGTAATATACTTTATTGGGCACAGACAAAAACATACAGTAATTAAAAATGTAAAAATAGTACAACTGGCGGCCTTATTGCAAAGGTAGCAATTTCTTCCAAGCAACTAAATTTTATTTATATTCAAGAATAATTATTTTTTTCATCTATTTCTGACGTCTTTAATTCAGACCTAAAAAAATTGTCCTGTTTTTATTGTCAAAATTCTATGGTGTGACATTATTGTCATGCAGGTGCGGAAAAAAAAATTGATATAAAATAAGTTATTGCCAAAATTGGTGGCATTGTTAAGTCCTGAAATTTAAAAAGTAAAGCGACTTCCGCTTAGCATTACCTTCAAAGAGTACTATAATTATCCGATGCGTGCAGTATTTCTAGGAGAAATAAACTTGTTTGACCACTATTTCGGCAGACATGGCATCAAAAAGAAGTTTTGTTTATTGCAATAAAAGTAATCAAATAGATAATCTGTTAAATAATTGAATATGATAAATATACAAACTGTTATTGACTTAAAGAGGTCAGATAACGAACTCTGTCATCGTTATTGGTTGCTAAAATTTAAGTCAGGTTTAATACCACCAGTAGTGTGGTCATTCATCATCAACAGCTCATGTACGTGTACGTCCCCACCGAGGGGCTCGAGCCTACCCTGATTTAGAGTGATTAGGCCTTAGTCGACCACGCTAGCCCAGTGCGGGTTGGTCGACTTCACACACAACCTTTGAATTTCTTCGCAGGAGTGTGCAGGTTTCATCACGATGTTTTCCTTCACCGTAAGAGCGTCGAATAAACGTAACTCAATTCGAAAACACATTGGTACATGGTGGGGATCGAACCCGCTTCGCCCGGACGGGAGGCAGCGGCCCTAACCACTAGACCACCGATGTGTGGTCAACTAAGGCCTAATCGCCATTATTAAGAGAAGGCTTGAGCTTCTCGACTGCAACTGTTAGTAACACGAATAACAACTAAAGTATGACAATGTAAAATAAAACAATATTCATGATAACTTATTGCCAAAATCGGTGTCAGTATGACGCGCATCCGGTTGAACTTGACATTCACGCATGCGCGTAAGATGCGCGTACGCATCGAGGCGCTTATAAAAAATTACTATAGCTACTTGCTTGAGCATGAGTAATGGCGTCATTAAACGCCGGTTGCGCGCATCCATCAAAATGAGATGATTGATTTTGATAAGTCGGTAAGTAGGAGTCTTGGTTGTGGTGATTGGGTTCCGTTTAGATAAAAATAATTGGATTAATTTTTTCCTTTTGAAATTGGGCAGGTATGAATGTATGTAGTTTATTTAAGTAGTGTGTCCATTTTAAATTGTAAATATGTCTCTTTAAAACCTTATGCGATATTCTATCGATCTTTATAGCTAATTGTTTTCTCTACTTATGAACTCACATTTTTAAATAAAAGTACTAAATTATAAATTGTAGTCTAAAATGCACACTGAAACTCGTGTGCACAGAGATTTAGTATTGACTCTAACAAACTCAGATATTATTCTAACTAAAGTATACTTAGATGTATTTAACATAAAAATTAATCAAGCATAATGCGGGGCTAACCACATGATGTCTTGCACTGATAAAGTTTTAAGTTCAGTTGTAAAATCTAATGAGGCGTTAAATTTCATGATCCGTCATAAAATAAATTTTCACGACATTAAATTTGATTACGTGTTAATGAGAGCAAGGGTCACTTTATTTAAATATAACATTAAAGTTCTATTATGCTAGGATTACGAATCTTGGTTTTCTTAAACGTCTATATTAGGTATTACAATTCCTTTAAATAATTTATTATAATCATGCCCGTATCTTTCAAAGGGTAAACCAAATAAGTGCTTCGGTATTCTAGTCAAAACCTGAAAGAATTTGTGATAAAACTTAGAAAGGGTTTTAAAATAAAAAAAATGATGTATACTAGAAAAGAAGTCAAAGTCAAAATTATTTATTTCCATAGGATGTCATTACATCACTTAGATCCGTCATTACATTTTTTTGGGTGAGTTCACTAACACAATGGCGGAATCTGTGGAGAAGAGCTCACCGAAGAAACTCCACAGTCGTCGCATCTTTTGCGTTTCCTTTTTTAAATAAAAAAAAAACTGGCGGTCACGAAGTCTAATAAAGGGTAAATTAAAAATAATAATTATTACAGTAAGATAATAAAAATATTATAAACAGTTAGAGTTTCAACTTTGAAACTACTGAACCCTAGAACAGTTGCGTCTTACGTATCGCAGATCTTTACGACCCTTTCTGTTCACGAGTTTATTATGCGAACGGCAAAAATATGACGACTTTGACATGTCTTATTGGATTATGTTCGTATGTGTCACTTTTATATTATGTCGTCATAGCTGCCAGTCTTATGTCTGATTTAAGTATAACCTTTTTATTTTTATACATTTTTATAAAATAAAAAAAATATCAACGGCACGTTACAGTCCTCAGCTGGACTATGAAATGAGCCTCCTCCACTCAAGTGTTTGGTTTGGCCATAATCTCCACGCTTGGCAGGCGGGTTGGAGATCACAGATTAAAAGGTTACTGTATCAGAGAGCGCTGCTGCCCGTTCCCTGTTCAATGTGTAGTCCCTAAGTCGCCTCTTACGACACCCACGGGAAGAGTAGGGGTTGGTGACAAATGTATTCTACTCTGCCGTCACCACACGGCTATATTTTTATACAACGGAGTAAAGGAAATGCTACAAAAAGTTAGTTAGATCCAGGGTGGGTTTCCGATATGTTTAAGTTTACGATATGAGGTGTATTCGGTAGGCCCGCTGCATCCCGTTCGGGAAATATGGGTTCGAGCCCCATCATGTACAAATGTGTTTTCGAATTTTGAATTCATAATTTATTCGACGCTCTTACGGCGAAGGAAAACATCGTGAGGAAACCTGCACACTCCTCCGAAGAAAATCAAAGGTTGTGTGTGAAATCGCCTAATCCGCACTGGGCCAGCGTGGTCGACTATGACCTAATCGCCTTCTTGGTGAGGACGTATTGAGCTGTTGATGAGTGTGATGATAAATTTACGTCCTGTCATTTATGTATGGAAGAATTGTATGGTATAATTTTACATAGTCTTACCGGTCTCACCTTTAGTATTAAGGCATATTGTTGTATGGTTTGTATCATGAATAACGACAATTGAATGTTACACTTACTATGGTTTGAGTAGGTGGTATGGTAGCAATCGGTAGCATGGGTAGTGCAATCCAAAACGTTTAGAAAAGTCAAGGATAGCAACAATGGAGCTGGCATAGAATGATTTGATTAAACAGACAATTAATAAATAATAATAATAAAGCAATAAAAACTTTAATCAAAAGCGAATATATTGATTATTTAGTTGCACAACCAACTATATAATATAATATAATATTATAAGATATAGCCTATCTTACCCTGCTGTTAAAGTACCTCGGATTTTGCTCAACGGACCAAACGGCTTAACGTGGTCTTCGAAGCACGGAAGACGCTAAAAGCGGTAGCGAGCGAAGCGAACCTTTTATTTAAATAAAAAAAAAATAAAAAAAATTGTTTATTTCAGACGGTAAGTCCATATTTTGTTAGTATACATGAAATCTTATAGAACTATGTTAGTATAAAAATAAGTAAAATAAAATAAAAAGAGATAGGAAAGCACATAAATTCAAATATCTGCCTGGACGCACTCCGGGCACATGTACATGAGTGTGCACCCAGTGTCGCAGGACAGGACAGTCTGGTTTTAAACTAATTAGTTTTAGAATGGTGTTGGCGCTACCCCGCACTCTGCACAGGAGGGATGCGGTTCGCTTGCGGATTATAGTTTGAAAACTATCAGTGTGCGCGAGCGCAAACATCCCGGACGCGCTACAGTAACGCGGCAGCCCCAACAACATCCTAAAACCATTATTATATTGGACGCGGAGAGCGTTGAAAGCCCGCCGCGTATAGTCAACCCACAGACCTATTTGAGGTGACACGAAAATTTGTAAAGAAAAGTGAAGTTCTTATAAAACGTTTTAGTTAAATAACTCTAATACGAGGTCGAGATACTCGTAGTAGAAAGGAGAGGATAAGCTTATACTTGCTATCTACTTCTATTCATGATAACATTTTAAAATCTGGTTTAGGTAAACGAAGTAAAATTTACTAGACACGCTCAACCAGTATTTAAAATGTGTGAAAATCGCAATAGTTTAAAATGTTACTTTTCATGATAACAGTTATAAAAAAAACCTCAGAATAATCAATTGAAAGATAACTCTATCAATAATCTAAATAGGAGGTCGTACAGACAGATACTCACTCTCAATAGTGCACAGCGCTAATAAATTTGTATTTAAACCATATTTATGCATTAAATCGAAGTAAACAACTCGTAAGTCAAAGTAAGTGCCGATTTAAGTCACTTTTGCAGATTCTTATCTGCAATTTATATGGAACGGTGTGTTGGTAAGACATTAAGTTGGTCATTGGTTCACACAGTAGTCTTGGACTTATTTTTAAACAACAAATTCTTTAAAAAGGTGCTTAATTGTATATTTATAACTCTGAGATACTTTTAGGCTAGTAAGTAGATTTGAGAAAATCTTAATAAAATTTCAATTATCATTCAATTATTCAATTAGGTTGTGTTGTGTATTTTAGAAGTTCCTATGGCCACTTTCCGGCTCCATCATGAGACCCTGAACATCACGTATTGTCAAGACAAATTCAACGAGCCCAAAAACGACGAGGTTGTGCACACAAGTATTTTAGAAGTTCCTATGGCCACCTTCTGGCTTCATCATCAGACCAGCTTCATGATATCATAATATTGCATTGTCATCGAGGTTACATAAGTGTATCAAATTTCAGCACAATCGAATGACAGCACATGCTCCAAAAATGAGTTGCAAGATTCGGATCGAACAAACCCACAAACAAACAGACAGACAAGAAAGCAAGTTAATAAAAACGTGTTAAAATACAAAAACGGACGTAACTCTATTGTAATAAAAGACAGTGGATTACCATAATTGATAGTTTTACTTATTTTACGGGCTAAACAAATAAATGTTTGAATTAAAAATGATAATTTATTGTACAAAAACAAAATAAAATAATTTAGAAAAAAATACTTGAGCAAAAGTTTTTTCTTTTTAAACATTTAAAAATGCTACCCGGTGTTTATTACTTCATCTTCAGGCTCAGTAATAATGAAGTTCCACTGAAAAACAACACTAATGTATCTAGAAATTTTACTGTTTCAGTTTAAATGACTAACAATGAAATAAGCACCTAAAACAATTATAAACCTTGACTTCTTACGATTGATACAATTTTTACAACATTTACGATATTGATATGATAAAAGTATTGTAAAACAACCATGTATGTCATGAAGCAATAACATTTTATTTTATGAATCATAAATTTAATTGGACAAACATTGGTTGCACTTAAAAATTGGCATGAATTTTAATTGTAGAGATAACAAAGAAGCTTTTAGTGCCTTGACTTGGAAAGCCTGATCAATTTTAATTTTGTTCAAACATTTTCCAGTTTTTATGCTACGATTCTGTTGGAATATATGCTTTCAGCACGAGTGATTCCTTAATTTCTTTATGTTCAGCGCTCCTTATAAAACATGTTTATTTTTCTAGACGCGCCCTTGTAAAGCTGTCCAGCTCGGGATCTTTACGACTGTTCTTCGAAAGCACGTCCAAAATATACATTCAGAAGACTCTAATATAATAAAAACCGGCCAAGCACGTGTCGGGCCACGAAAAGTGTAGGGTTCTGTAGTTGTCCAATACTACTTATGTATCTGTTTAAGACAGTTAACATTCATCAAAATTATTTTTATATGATATTTGTAGTACCTACCAAATGTGTTACTTGTACAAGTATATTTTATAAGTCTATTATTCGATAACCTGTAAAGCCTACTTGATGTTGATAGTTTTCCTTTTAAAATCATCATATACACTACTACCGTGAATTTTTTCACTTTTCCAAATACAACGGTTCCGCTGGTAGGGGGGGGGGGGGAAACTTGACTCTAACAAAAATAAGCACTTCATTACAATTAATTCTGAAACGTACACTAGCATCGAAAAATGTTTTTAGCAAACCCAATAATTTAAAAAAATATATCCAACGATAACTCACACTATAAGGTAATCGTGAATAAAAAAAATAACCCCCCACTTCACGTGTACACCAGAGGAACGCTAAAAAAAATTTTATAAGATTCTTCAGCTGTCGGCATGATTAGTATATCCATGTCAATTTACAGCCTTCTAGTACTAAGAGTTTTTGAGCTAAGCTGCGGACGAACAGACAGACAGACAGACGGACATGGCGAAGCTATTTGACTATGGAACCCTAAGAAATGGTACTTTGTTATTGAAGTGCATAAAAGTGAAGTGCGCGCATGAAACTGTCTGGTCAGTAGATGGAGATGTTCTCAACAAGATTAAACTTTGACATTTATTAATATTTTTAGAATAATCAACTGAATAGAGATGCTTTTAAAATAATAACTAGTTCTTGGACAGTATTCAGTATAGTCTAAATTATCTATATTTATACTTGAAATGATTTTTATTTTAAATGTCATAGGAATGAAAGTTTCTGTTTAGAGTATTGGTCTTTTAAGTTACTTTCTATACAATATGGATTATATCAAAACAAATAATATTTTTTTGATTTTACTAGAAATACTTAAATAAAAGCTGCATTCTTCTTCTTCTTCTTCATCGTGTTAGGTCGACAACCGACCTCACAAACCCTGGTGTCAGTGTTATAGAGCCGCCAAAGGCCACTGACATGGCTCATGTAACGACTAGATAGTAGCCGGGACTAACGGCCTTCCGAAGCACGGAATCATCTTTCTTTTCGGACAATCAGGTGATTCAGCCTGCAAAGTCCTAACCAATCTGGGGAAAGTCTCACTAAGAGATTTTTGCTTGTCAGTGTCCCCACCGGGAATGGAACCCAGAACCTCCGCAATAGCGTTGAAATCTCGACCACTCGGCCACGGAGGCTTAAGAAGTGCTGTTAGCATTACATCTTCCAAGCAATGAAAAGAGTTTTTTTAAAGGCGATATAATTTTGTCTCAATCAAAATTTAATAAACAAAGCTCCTATCACCAAGACCTTAGCACAAGGCGATACGAGAACACCACAAAGCCAGTAAATTATGTATTTATGCATATTCAGAACAACCTTCGCACAAACTAGCCGATCACTATTGAACCATGGTTAAATACTTAGATGTAAAATTGTGTAGGAATTGCATCAGTTTATTACAATTTGAACTTATTGGATGCGTGACTGCGGATAGGTTTGCTAGAGCTTTGACATTTGTTAGTTTATTGTAACCAGTATAATAAATTCATTTGACAATTTATAATTTAAATATTTATTCTTGCATCTTAGCGTGGTCGACTAAGACCTAAATCGCTCTAATTCTAGGCTCGAGCCCCACGGTGGGAACGTATATGAGCTGTTGATGATGGCTTAACTCAGGTATAATAGTAATTTTGTAGTTAGAGATCGGCCCTATATTTTGTTAAACAGCTGCTATTCAAAATATCACATTGGCTTGCTTATTGTTACTCCATCATGAGGATGGAATATATTTAAATATGTAATCATTATCATCATCGTGTGGATTATAAGGTCAACAACCGACCACACAAACCCTGGTGTCAGTGTAATATGTATTAAATTACTAAGGTATAAAAAATATATAATATAATAGAAAATACTATCAATGAACTTACTACTACTAGTGTACTTTTACCAATTTTAAATAACATGATAATATTAATAGTTTACAAGAAATAAATATATATAATATTATATGCCAAGTCACGAATAAGTTACACACAAAGCAAATAGATAGTATAATAATGTCAGAGATCTAAACAAACTTGTTATAATGTTATATCGAAAAGTGCGGAAGTTGTAGATTCTGTATTCGGATGTTAAACCATGCTTCCACAAGGCAATGCCTTAGGGCAAGTATTGTATATTAGTTATGGTAATGACTTTGTAATGGTTCATAGGCATAACGTTGTTATTGTTGTTAATGATACTTGAAACTTAACTCAAATTAAGTTTAAAGAATAAAAAAGATCTGGTACATTCAGCAGACTTTTTTAACTGTTATTTATGTCCTTTTGTATAACCAATTTAGTTAGAGGATCGGTTCGTTCAATATTCTAATAGAAGACAATTACAGAATATACTATGATGATGATGATGATAATAATCATGGGTAAGTATAATAAGATAGAAAATAGGACAACAAATTAAAACAAAATATAATATTTTATCAATAGAAAATTTAAACTAATCCACATAATTTAATAAGGAAAACTTTTCATACTACAGTGTTTCCTGTAGGTTCATTAAGTTACATAAGCCACAGTGAACTTGGCATCAACCCACATTCGAGTTGAGGTCTCCAACTGGTTTCAAAAGTTATGCGATCATAATAACCGAAGTCATGTGATCCTATGAAACAGTGAAAGTAGTATGGATACGGTATTCGTGTGAGCAGAGCTTGATATTCTCAGGTTGTAGTTGAATGACCTGTATCAAGGTATGAGAAATAATCTTTGTTTTTTTGTATAGCAATGGGATAAGAATGAAAACTCAGTAGTAGATTAAATCATAAACCTCATACGTTTTCAGCTTGAACGTTATCTACTTAAAATTATTTGACGTATGAGTATCGCAAATTCATTATAAATATTGTTTAGTTTTATATGTACGACTTTATTAACTTACTTTAAGAAATATTACCAACAAGGAAGGAGAAGCAATTAAATAATTTATAATATATATTAATTATATGAAGAATTAGTTTGGACCATGCTGTAAGAAAATCGGTGACTTAAAAACGACGTGAAGCTACAAACACGCCAGTACCACCTCTAGCTAAAGCTCTCTTACATCCAATTTCAATGCTGACCTCAAGTACATCGAAGTTGCGAGTACACTTTGTCGAATTTCGGCCTCAAGGTATATAAGCAGCTGCATTCGATGAATTGTTAGATTACAACGAGCTTCCAAAGCGAACAACCGTTTAACAAACAAACAAACAAAAAACAAAAATAATCAACATGCAGAAACTCGTAAGTGTTTTGCTAATTATTTTTTACTTTTTGATTTTCATCATGGAGAGATATTGTAAAAGCAGGAAATTTTCAAAATTTACCCTTTAGTTCTCCTTAAAAACCTTTGTAGCAAATTAAACTAAGCTGGTAACCTGGTTACTTTACTAAAAAGTAATGTCATCCCAATACACAACTAGAAAAATTACATTGCAATCAGAATAAGTTTATAATTACGTATATCCTCTGCGTAAAGCAACGAAATCGTTATAATAATTATTGAAGTTCAAATTCAAATATCTGGCAGTCCTTAAAATGGTTCCTTAGAGATTTTCAAAGTCAAACTGTTGTATAATCGTATAATTTGTGTTTTGTTACTTACTTAATTACTTATTTCCAGTTGAAAACGTTCTCATTATGTACATTTTAAAGCAGAAATTCTTAACTCAATTGTTTTTATTCCTTGCTAAACTTGCACGTTTCTCATTACAGTGCTCAATGCATACTTTCTTTAGTTCCGATTCTATTTCCTCTTGATTATCCCCTTGACCTTGGTTTCCCTGAAGGTTCTTTAGTTCTGAGTCTCATAAATCATGTCCTCGCTTGACCACTGCGTCCGGGGCGTCGAGTGCCAAGTTCCTATTAACTTGCTATTTGCCTGATAGTTCCAACCACTTCGGTTAAATAGTATTTCCTTCAGCTGATAAAGTGCTCACAGCCAGTGGCTATTTTTGTTACAAAAATATGTAATTTGTTAGCTTGAAAGCATCTTCGGAAAATATGATAGTGAAGAGTAATAAATTATTAGAAATTGGATAGTCAGGAAATTTGATAACTGTGAAATATCAACGCTAATAAATCCCTTGAAAGGCTGCCAATAGACTTCAAAACACATTTTAATTACATAAACTTATCAAGGTTCTCAGCTTCCAGAGCTTTCATTTGCAAAATGAACGATTCAAATTTAATTTGTGTAACAATGGAATGTCAGATTCTGAATTAATGTAACTGTTTTGGTATGGCGGAAAAGTCGCTTAATTTTTTAGGGTCCTGAAAATTGTTGGACTTTTAATTAATTGTCTGGAAGGGTTTTCGTGTGGTCACAATTTGTCACGAACTGGCGTTGACGCGTTTGTTTTGAAACTCATTTTCTAGAGTTAACGTTGTAATTTCTGTGTGTGACTAGAAATAATTCATTTTAATTCTTTCTTTTATTTTTCTTAATAAAATTAATGGCGTCACATCTTATGTAGGCGTATTTTGCCATTGTCAAGTGATATTTATTAAAGTATTAACTTATTATTAGCTTGGGGAACACTGTAACCTGTAACACAGTTTAAAACTAATACAGGCTGCAGGGCTTCCGATTATTTTGTATTCCTGTACGTTTATGCTAAATAAAGATTTATCTTATCTTATCTTATCTTATTTGTAGGTTTAAGATATGATATATACAGGAGATCCTAATCCTTGGACTAAGGATCTGTGTAAAATCAATCAGTCAGTGAAACTCAGTACCTAATGTGTTATTAAAATTACTGAAGCCACCATGAAGCCTCTTGGCATCATCTAAAAATGTAGGCGTTTCAATTATTCTATTAAAGTTTATAGTCCTGAAACATTCACTGGATAATACACTATCGAAACTATATAATAAACACACCCATAAAGTAAAATTAAAAAAGAAACACGTCTGCCATTGTCAGATGTTGATAAAAGACCCTATTTATTTTTATTTTATTTTTGTCTTTTAAAATATGCGCGCCATTTAAAGTTATATAGCAACGTTGAATATTATGTCCGGGTAGCAAATCAAACTTTGAAACGATAATGTTAGTTTAGCTTAGGTTAATGGTATTCAGTTATCAACCCTATCCAAGCTTGACAACAACAATCCTGACCTGATTGATGCCTTTTAGAAATTGATACTTGATAAGTGTTACGCCTGCGAAATTGAACTAAAGATCACTTTACTTTTTACTTGACATTAAAAGCTCTTATCAGAGAAGCAAGCAAAGCTTTAGTTGACTCACAGGGGTTTGTCAAAAATGTAGTTTAAGTTTCGTTGGATAATTATAATAACTTTATTTCTTGTTCAGATTGCTTTCGCTACCCTCCTGGCCTGCGCCGCTGCCGCTCCCGGCCTCCTAGTCTCCCCAGTGGTCCACACTGTTCACGCCGCCCCCGTGGTGCACACCGTCCCTGTCGTGGCCGCTAAGACCACCGTCACCAAGTCCAGCCAGGTCGTCAACCACGGCAGCCCCGTCGTACACACCGTCCACGCCGTCCATGCCGCTCCTGTTGTCCACACCGTCCACGCCGCTCCCGTCGTCCACACTGTCCACGCCGCTCCTGTTGTCCACTCCGTCCACGCCGCTCCCGTCGTCCACCATCCCGTGGTCATCAAAACTGCCCCCTCTGCAATCACCCACAGCTCCTCTTCAGTCGTCCACCACGGATCCGTCCTCAAGACCGTCCCCCTTGTCGCTGTCCACCACCATTAAATTATAGAAAAATATCCTTCATCAATCAATCAATCAGCCTATTGCAGTCCACTGCTGGACGTAGGCTGGTGGCTGGCTGGTGGTAGTGGTTATCCTTCATAATGAAGGTATAATAAATTATTTACATCTACATCACTTTCTTTTATTACACCCCTACTCAGTACAAAGAGAATAACTTTCTTTGAAATTCTTATATTTTGTATTCTTAGATTAGGAGCTTTAATTTTTCTTTCGAGTAAGGAAAATAAAAAGGATGTACAAGAAAGAAATTAAAAAACTTTTTAGTTAGATTAGTTTGTCCATTTATCTCTTATGAAGCTTCATTATTTGGCAGCCATTACGGTAATTAATATAATATTTTTCTCCTCTATGAAAAACTGGACTGATACAGTTTACCTATTTATAAATGTAAATTCCATACATTTTTAGTTACTCGTAGTTTCTAAAGTGGATTTTTTCAATTGTATTCGGAGAATCGGACAGACCAATTTATAATTTCGCAATCACAGAGACAGCACGACAGATTTATGTTGCATTGAATTTATTACATCAATTTTATAAAATAAATCAATGCCTTTTCGGGAATGTCAACAGTTTTTCTTGAAATTAATCATCATTACAGTGTGAGTGTTATTGAATGATTTCTGTAATTACATACATAATGTAAAGGGCATGGTT
Organism: Carpatolechia fugitivella; assembly: GCA_951230895.1. Classification (NCBI taxonomy): domain Eukaryota; kingdom Metazoa; phylum Arthropoda; class Insecta; order Lepidoptera; family Gelechiidae; genus Carpatolechia; species Carpatolechia fugitivella. The sequence continues at coordinate 16,850,656 of OX579656.1, forward strand.
AATTGATGTTATTGACATTGCATGAAAAGGTAAGGACAGTTCAAGTTAAGGACTTTTAAGGCTGTTGACAAAATTAATTTTATCTTGAAGTTCGTATCTATAAATTGGATGTGAGCCTCTCTACGTAAAAGCAATTGCAAAAATAGCGGAGTTGTATTCTTACTTTTATATTGCGATAGCTCTTGAAAAATAGACTATTAACAAAGGTTAGGAGGTTAGAATTGTTACCTTCTGAGGTCAAGATTAAAGTACTACCTTGTGCCTACCATTGTTTTTACTTTACGACAAATTGTATATTTTTTGTACATTTAAGTAAAAGTATAATTAATTAATTAAAATATAACCTAAAAATCTATGAAGAAGAGATACAAAACTATGAATTTAATAGAGATACTAAGAGTTCCTATAACATCGCTGTCTTATTTTTTGCTGCATTATAAAACGGGTGTTTTTAATCAAAAACAAGCGCTCAAAGAGGAAATGTCGCCATATTTGTACAGGTCACGGCGCATCAGTTGCGCCGAGGCATCTGTCAAGCTTTTAGAATTTCAATGGCCGTTTTTATGGTTGACTCGCGTAATTAAAATGGAGATAGAATACAGGCGTAGTGAAGATACTAATATTATATTTCTGTGAGAATGCTTTTAAGACACGGTGGCGTCATACAAATCGACCTTCAAACGATTGAACTCAAATCAATAATTGTTGCAGATTTTTTGTTGTTAATATTTTATAACTAACTTGTTAATTTTTTTACGTTTAGGTCAACAATAAAATCGATTAAAAAATTAATCGATATCTACTTTATGGTAGATAATTTGGTGGCAAATATTCTTTATTATTTACTTACTACTGTAGTTTTACCATTATTATGAGGTAACGCTTATTATCAATAACAGAGGAAAACATTAAATTGACAATATAATAAGACAATGTTTTTAAAAATTTCAATGTAAAGTTGAAATTTAAAAACATCTTGACGTAATAACTTTTTTTTCGCGTAAGCTAGTAATAGCCTACGCGATCCCACTGCTGAGCAAAGGCCTCCCCCGATTTTTCCACCGCGCTCTCTGTCCTGCGCATGTTCTGGCCAGTTTACGCAGAAGGCATCCAAATCGTCACGTAATTACTTATGCCAATAAAAATAATATAATAAACACGTTTAAGGTAAAAACTAAGTGGTCCCAAACTTAAACCTTAAGCCAGTTTATTTTGCCGCCAATTAAGTGAGCGTTTTCTCTGAACTGTTTAATTGCACTGCGCGCGATGCAAGGCGCGCGGCCTCGCTCATTCAGACAACTTACTTTTATTTACTACACGGCAAATAAAGATCTAATGATACTCACCTTAGGCACAGCCTTAAGGCGATAACTAAAATATTGAAGTAATATTAAATTAGTTACTTGATGGTTGAAAAATTCATACACTTAGAGACATGTTTTCTTTTATTTATAATGTTTCTACTAACCACATCAAATTTTATGTTACATTCTTCGTAAATCAAACAAGTCATACATTTTATGTGTTTATAAAATTATAAAGTTTTGGCATCATTATCATTTCGAAAAAAATTACCACTGAAAAAGTTTTTGACACAGAATCAAAGTTTGAGCAAAATATTTTTGTAATCTGTGAAGCAAACAGTTGTCAGGATAAAATTACACAATTTTCCACTAATGGTTGTTTGTATGTTAATTGTCATATATAATAAACATTTTTATTATTATTTATGTTGTCCACGCACCATTATTTATTCGTAGGTTGTCCGGCAGAAAGACCGTTCACCCTCACGAAAAGGAAACTAAAAAATGTTAGCCAATGTATCTCGAGTCTCGGGAGAAAACAGTAAATTCTTGAAGACGTATCGTTGGCACTTTCCAGCGATATATATCACAGAGATGCCATTGAAACATTAGCGCCTGACAGTGTTGCCGTTCGAGGAAAAATAAATCCATTGCACTCTTGTCAAAAAAGCGCTATATTTTGGAAAATTAGACCTCATAAAAAGCGCTAAATTTTATAAGATAAGAAAATCACCTTAATGACTTTATGATAATTTTAAAAATCAACTAATTTTAACAACTCCATATAATTTTCGTGGTCACCTCATTTTTAGGAGCAGATGATATGCCTTCGACAGTTTTGGTAATTTTGTTGAGAACTTTGGTAATATCAACGACTTTTCTTAAGTTTCACGGCTCTTTTTTGGCCTAATTGAAGGTTGCCAATACATTTTCAAATTTTCCTCCAGATTCCACAAAACTTTTTTTAGCGCGCTGAAGGATCTAGAAAAGCGCTAGATCTAGCGACAAAAGCGCTAAAACGGAAACAGTAGCGCCTGAGCCCTTTGGGATGGAACGATATTTACTATATTTGGAATTGAAATTCTAGGATTCTGCTGTTAGGTTATGTAACAGTGAGATATTTGGGTTGTAGGAAAAACGGATTGTGATTCGAAAATATGCGGAGGTTTAAGAGTGTGTGTTGAGTACATGGTGTTTATAATGTTGGATTTGGGTAGACATATGTTGGCGGCGGGCATTGTTTATCTATTGGTTAGCCTGACCATCGTCATTATGGTATTCTTTTCATCATCATCATCACCATCTCATAGTTGTTTTAGTACCAAGTTATGGCTTTATGATGATAAAAGACGGAAGCTGTACGAATGTATACACTAGTATGTAAATTTTTGTAAAAGTAAATTTTGCATATTATAATCTGTCACAATTTGTACGGACTAAATTGTCATCATTTGTAGCGGTTTGCTTTTTTTACAAGTATTGGAGTGTTTTTTAATTAGAGCTTATCTTATATTTACTCTTCTGATAAATACAACAAAATTATTTATAAATTCAAGTAAATTCTTAATAAAGAAAAATTCTCTGGGCTCCAGTGTGTGCAAAGCCTATGCCCAAACTACTGTCATTATACTCGGAAAACGCAAGAATCTGAGTGCATACACGAGCCATATCTAGCTGGTACCGAGGCAAAGGAAAATGGCGAAAATTCCTACAAACATATAAATTGACGAGCGACTTGGGCCCCGCCAGTCGGCAAGCTGATTTCAATTTGGCCATTTGGACAAAGTTTGGAAAATCTAAGGAAAAATGTTCCGATTGGTAAGTAGTATTTTTTTTAATTAAGTATGTACTTGCTGGGTGACCTGGGTTACACGGATTGGTTTTGATTACAACAATCAATAGAGCCGTATCAGGGAAGTCAAAACCAGAAATGCTCACACTATAAAAATTATGGTCTTACGAAGAGAGCTGCCAAGTAGTTTTGTTACGCGTTTGTTTATCTGGTAAGCAAGGCTTGTAACGACGATTTCCTTAGATAAAATGGCACCTATGCTGAAAAACTAATATAGTTATTATGCCTCAAAGATTTCCAAAGTTTTTGGTTTGACGTTATCTCCAATCAGCGTGTAACTGTCGCATGCCAATTTTTAATCAGTTCACAATTTGACGATTTGACATCGATACATTATAAACTAACGCAAAATAATACGTTAAATTGTAAATGGTTGGTTTAAGTTAACAATTTTCCGTAAGTTTATAATATCGCAAGTCAGATTATAAACTAGGGCTTCTTCTCTCCACTTAATCGGCTAATGAGACAGTATAATTCTTTGAGTAAAACTAAAGACATCGACATATTCGCAGATTCTTTGGTTTCATTTAAATTGTCTGTACTTCCACGATGCGCTAGTCTCTAATTTAATTTAATTACAGTTGATCGTAGGTGTATCGAAAAAATTTACCTTTAGTGTGCTGTTCTTTCCTGTTTATTATTAACTAATTTAATATTTGTCTGAATTTATATAACTTTAATTTACATTTTTCTAATTATTAGCAATTACAACATAGATTTTAGTGCTGTATATGAGTATATATAATATATATATATATGTTTTTCTTCTGTTTGCGTACATCGTGCATGTCGTCGTTACCTGTAACTGGAGTAGCATTTAGCTTTTCATTTGTGTTATAGTTTATGTGGTATTTAATGTATACTCTGTTGGTAACCTAATAAATAAAATAAAATAAAATAAAATAAACTAACGGCGTTCACAATATTACGGTGACAATAGTGATTTGGGTATTTGAATTTTGAGATCCCGTATCGTACTCCTCCACCGGGATTGGTATTGAGCCTTGTTCCTTAGTAACATAAATGTAGAGACATAAGAAAACACATTAGTAATCTACTAAAACAAAATAAGTAATATTTTCTTATCCAACATTGTAACATCGTAAAGATTTTCTTAGTAATCTGGGAGACATTACACGTACTACGAATAAGTATTAGTACTCCTACGCCTCGTCGTCGTTCCGAAACTACTTACTGTCTAAGCTCTCTATAATACCGACTTTGATAAGGGTTTGTTAATACCAGTGTAATTAGACTTGAAAATAAATGCAATCATTATAGCTGTAAGGTATGCCATGTTATACAAAAATAGTTTTATAAGACGTGCTTGCAGTTTGTATAATGATACATTGGTAGACGTGGATATATTCAGTAAGACCTTAAATTGTTTTAAAAAGTCATCTTTGCAGTGTATTTCTGAGTTTCTGTAGTTTTTAGGTAAACAAGGCATGTACTCGTTTATTTTATTCAGATTATATTAGTTTTGTCACAATTTCCGGGTTTGTTACCACGGTTATATTTAATATTGTTACCTCGATATTTCGGAATGGTTGCACGCTCCATGGTCACGAGTAATTTTAGTGTAGTGAACAACCACGAAAATCTTAAAACATATAATAAAATGTTATAAAAACAAGTAAGAAAACTGTAGGTCTATAATTTAAAAATAACCTGTGGCATATATAATTATGTAGACTGTTTGTTTCTTAATAAATAAATGAAATAAAATAAAACACCCAAAAGTTTTATGTATACTTAATATTTGTATTGTGCGAGGGACGAGATGTGGTCGATGATGGCATGAGGTCGCCCAAAAGGCACCTGTTCACTCTTACTTTGAAAATACTTGGGTTATAAGCACTCGGAAAAACAAAAGCAGGCAAAGAATTCCACTCCTTGGCCGTGCGCATAATAAAAGATGATTGAAAGCGCTTCCAGCGGCAAAGGGGTATGTCGACCAAGTGCGGATGGTATGCTGCAGTTCGTCTGGACTCCCGATAATAAAATGGTGATGGACGAAAGAGCTCATGCAGCCCATGTGCACACTCTCCGAAATATGGAGCCTGTAAAATATCTTTATTCCTAACATTATTTGCTTCATATACAACGTGTTAGCAAAGTAATGCATAACCTCTCGAGTGGTCAGCCCTTGAAACAAAACAACTTTTGTTTCAAAAATTACACAAAATCTCAGGAGTTTGAGGCCCGGATCGCTGGGGAGATGCAGGTTTAACAATTTTTGCTTTAAAAACATTAAATGATGTAAAATTTGAAAAGATAAGATAATAAGTATATTTTTAAATAATAAAGCTCGTTGACACCGAAAAATAAATTTTAGAATACTGAATGCCACAAATTATCATAACGTTTTGAACATAGATCACGTACTTATTAAAAGTTTTTTGCCCTGTTGAGAATGTGTGTGGTATTCAGGTTTGAGTCCGAGTTGAAAATTGGATTATAAATTATAAAATCTTTCATCGCAATATTATAATTTTATTTGCGTCCACCATGAAGATCGGTTTATTTTAAAAACTAGCTGTACCCACGTGGCTATGCTTGCGTTGTGGATTTTCCCTGTTTTTAAAACTATAAGTAGCAGAGTAGTAGTTATAGTTGTCTGTCTATCTATAAGCGCCATCTATGAATGCGGAGGGAGATATACTTATTGTTCCGATCGATGACAACAGATGGCACTGATAGTTTTAGTGATCTTCCATGGAAAAACTAGCCTAAGTTTATCCTTGTCTACCATCTTTGTACCGGTTCATAAGTTTAGCCGAGAAAGCTCAACAGACAGACGGATAGAGTTACTTTCGAATTATATTAGTGAGGATTTGCGCCCGCCATAAAGGTCGGTTTTATTTTATAAATTAAAAGGCAAAATTCACGAATTGTTTGAGGAGTGTGACGATGGATGGGTCTCTCAAACACCCGCCGGACTCGTGTAGATACTTAAATTTATTGTAATGAGAGAAAACACATGTAACTCTCTGTTAGATTGAAATGGGAGTCTTTTTTGTAAAATCTGCTTGAAGTAATGCACACTCGTTTGTCAATTTATTTGCTCAGGAAATATTCAATTTGTGAGACTTTTTCGAAAGGCATCTTACTGTAGTGTGTCTACGGAAGAAACTATTACATAAGTAGTTATCAATCAATCAGCCTATTGCTGTCCTCTGCTGGACGTAGGCTTCCCCGAGGGCACGCCAAATCGCACTATCACCCGATTTCCTCAACCAGCCACCTCAGCGACCTTCCTCAGGTCATCAGTCCACCTGGTGGGCCTGAGTAATAGGGGATCGGACTGTTCACCATATTTTATGAATTTACCATATTTTATGAATTTTAAAATATAGATTAGTAGCTGACGATTTGCGAAAAAAAAACAGAATCGGCTGAAAAACAAATTTACAGTGATTTTTTAAAGTTTCAATATGTATCTGGCAGTATCTTTCAAAAACGATTTTTCGTATGAAGATTATATGGCGTTACTAACAAATGACGTCTCAAGTGGGTATGTGCCTCTTTGTCTAATCTTGAATTTTAAACCTTTAAATTTTAAAGATAGAGCAAAAATTTTTTAGTGTTCTATAGCAGACACTAAGAAGTTTAGATTTATAAAATAAAAAAAAAGTTGTCCGATCCCCTATTATCAGAGGCTGAATAATATTGATATAATGAATTTAGGGTCGTTCACTGACGTAACAGCCCACGTCATGATTTAAATAAGTTTAATTTTTGTTCCAGTTAACAATCCTCGCCCTTTTCGCGGCTTCAAACGCAGCGCCAGCCCCAAAACCGGTGGTGGTATACCCACCGATCCTCCCGGCGTACCATCCACCTGTGTACCATGCCCCCGTGGTCCATCCAGCCCCACTGGCAGTATCGCATGTGAGCTCCTGGGGCCACCCCCCGGTTCTCCCTTACAGAACTGTTCTGCCTGCTGCCTTACCACCATCGCCTTTCCTGTACTAGACAAGACTCTTACGTCTAATACTTAATTTTGTTTTTTGAGATATTATGATTGGTAAAGTAACTGGCAGTTGAAAAAATGCTGCACCATTTGAAGCACTTTCACTTGCAATATCGCGATTTAATGTGCAGTTTTCAAGCATTGTTATTTTGATACATAATAATTTATCTCGAAGATAAAATTAAGATTAGATATCTATTCAACTCAGATCTAAGATCGTCATTTGAATATAAGTTACAGCTTATGACGATTTACCAACGGTTCAGAATTTCAAGCAACTTTAACATTTTTTACTATGTTTTCATGACACAGGTTTATTTAACACTTTCTTAATACAATGTTAAAACAGATGTAGAATTTTATGATACTTCAATTCAATATTTGTGGGATTTAAGTAACTTTTCTTTTGTAAATACAAGTTATCTTCATGTTGGTTACTATGCAAAATGCTCAAGCAATACTTAACAATTCTTCACCACTTGATTCTTGAGTCTTCATACTTTTATATCTTGAGTATTTTATTGCTTCTTTTTATCAAAAACCAATACTTGTAAATCCCAAAGGTATGGAATTGAAAATTAAGAGCTTGAAACATGTAATCTTCAAAATGAGTGATAGCTTAGTCTACGAAAAATAAAATACGTCTAGGTCATCCAGGACGAATTTGAACTAAAATATCTAGACGCTTTTGGAGCTGAGTTGTAATATATTTTTGCTAACCAAATGACTCGTGCGATTCAAACGGATTGTAATAAATAGTTCAGATGCAACAGTCAACACAATATACGTGTTTTTTGTTTTATTTTCCTTTCTTTCATCATATTAATCTCGTAGGTCACAGTGGCGGCGGCGGTGGTGTGGAAAACAAAAAGAGTAAAAAGATGAAAACCTTGCAGATAAACACCCTTTTCTTGATAATTCTATAATTTTTTAGAAATATTACGATTTATGATAGATACTTTGTTTGTCTGTAGAATTAAAGGGTAATTTAATTTTATTGAAACACTTATCCTAACGATCAGTCTGAGAAAGAAAATAATTTTGCTAAACCGAACATGCGTTTTTGTGTTTGAAATGTTGTTTGTAGTGTAATAAATATAGATAGATACTTAAATACTATAGTTTAGATCTAAAGGAAATGCGGAACAGAAATCGAACTTTTATAATTCTTCCGCGAAGTTGTTATCAATCAACTGTTACTGTCAATATTTCCTCCGAGACGTATCCCTATCTATTTTTATCTGAGGGACAGATCTTATTGCGTCGGGTGTTTCCACCCTTGACATTGAATTTTACTACGATTCCCCAACAACAATCCTAAGGGCTCAATGGTTACGACTTGGTCTGAAACCAAAGAAGTAGATTGGCGATAGTTTTCGCATACATTACTGCCTGAAAAAGGTAGGAATTGTCTTTAGTGCGTTAGAACAAGCAATGGACGATGAGATCACAAAGGTAAGACGTTTGAAACTTAAACAGAAATCAATGAAAACTTTTATAAGTATAGTTTGCTAGCTGTAACGTAGGGAAGGAATTTCAGATGCTACCAGAACACGCAACGGACAACACGGATACGCATGCGTCAATAAATCCAAGATGGCGTCTTGGGGATCAGCGCAGGAGTAATGTGGGATAGGTCGTGGCTAATAGGGACTCAGCCGGGCTTCAAACCTAAACCCACGCTTAGCTGAGGTTACATAAGGAGGCTTGCTTTTGGGTAATTTTATGGGCACAAGCTTAGGCAACGGTAATCACACTGATAGAGCCGATTTACATGGATGGAAGGACGGATTTTGTACGTGCTTTACTGGTTTGTTTTGAAAAATACGAGATTTTTCTCATTTTGGGTGCTTTGACTTTTTTATTTAATTCCAAGTAAACGTCCGTTCTTTGGTCGCATCTTGGCACATTCTTCTTAACAAATGAACCAATTTCGGCCAATTTGATTGGCATAATGTTTTTTCGTCCTAAGAGTACACCTACTTAAATTGTAGCTCCATCAACCAGCCTTTACCTAGATGATAGGTAAAGGCTGGTTGATGGAGCAAAGTGAGATGAAAGAGAGGTTGTTTTCCCAACAACAGCCTAAGTATACACCGTGAAATTTACATCGTTTTGTTCCCGCCGTGTATTGATAGTACTCATCAAACTGAACAACTTATCGCGAAAAAAGTGAGACTCCCGACCGACCGTATGGAGAGCGCAATAAATATTTTTGTTGCAGGTATTTTTTTTTTTCGTGAAAAGTTGTTCAGTTTGACGGGTACTATCACTACACGGCAGTAACAAAATTTCACGGTGTAAAGATAAACTGTCTAATTTTCTAATATCAGGATTCGTAAAGTCGGCCATCCGAGTTGGTCGACTTCACACACAACCTTTCAATTTCTTGGCAGGAGTGTGCAGATTCCCTTACCATGTTTTAAGAGCGTCCAATAAACGTACAATGAATCGAAATTCGAAATTAAAAAACATATTCGTACGTGGCAAAGATACAACCTGCGTCTTCCGGACAGAAGTCAGCGATTATAGCTACTACACTAGCGACGCTCTCCAAAAGTATTAAAAATACTATTATACACTGTTAAATATTTTTGTTGCAGGTATTTTTTATTTTCGTGAAAAGTTGTTCAGTTTGACGGGTACTATCACTACACGGCGGGAACAAAACGGTGTAAAGATAAACTGTCTAATTTTCTAATATCAGGATTCGTGAAGTCGGCCATGCGAGTTGGTCTACTTAACACACAACCTTTCAATTTCTTGGCAGGAGTGTGCAGATTCCCTTACCATGTTCTAAGAGCGTCCAATAAACGTACAATGAATCGAAATTCGAAATTCAAAAACATTTTCGTACGTGGCATAGATACAACCTGCGTCTTCCGGACAGAAGTCAGCGATTATAGCTACTACACTAGCGACGCTCTCCAAAAGTATTAAAAATACTATTATACACTGTTTTGTATTATTATAGGATCTTAACACGTTACATGACGCGCTGATTTGTGATTGATTGTTCTTTTAGATCATTTATCATGGCTCCCGCGCTTACAAAGTGTTTTCTGATACATGTCTCAAGAGAATCACGTGGTATATACTCGTACTTATTGATGTATTACAAAAAAGATGAATTGTATAAGTCTGCCTGTATTTTTTATTTTCAGTTCGTAGTAGGCCTTAAAAACGTATAGTTCGCTGAAGATCATTTAATGAAAATGACTTACGCTCGACGTTAAGCTTTTTTTATAGATTTTTTAAAAGCACAAACAGTCAAATCAAATCAAAAATTAAATCAACGGACCGTTACAGTCCACTGCTGGACTATGAGCCTCCTCCACTTAAGTGTTTGGTTTTGCCATAATCTCCACGCTTGGCAGGCGGGTTGGAGATCGCAGATTAAAAGGTTACCGTATCAATGTGTAGTCCCTAAGTCGCCTCTTACGACACCCACGGGAAGAGTAGGGGTTGGTGACAAATGTATTCTACTCTGCCGTCACCACACGGCACAAACAGTAAGAAGAGCGAAATGTGACATATACTGTCTGCTAAAGAATGTAGAAAAAGCTGTTAATCTTCCAATACATAATGCAACACTTTTATATAAGAGGGTATTTTTTACTAGCTGTATACCTGCGCTTGCGATGTGTAAGATTTATTCCCGTATAAAGTATCCTGTGTTAATCTAGGGTACAAACTCCATTTGTTCTTTAACTTTTTACAGGAAAAAGTCTTAGTCCTGCGAGACATTTTATCCCAACGCGAGCGTAGTCTAGTAACTAGTTTTAATATTAGTGTGATACCTGATTCATAGAATTCAATCAAAACATGGACAATAAAATGTAGAGCTAGCATTTCGTTATTGTTATTTAAATTATGCAAGAACCAGGACAACATTAGTCTGAAACAACCTCTATAGAAGAAATAAAGTGGCTTATCCATGACCTATCTGTATGTCCAACCTTGCACTATTTACCTATACTTTGACTTATTTTATTTGTATTGAGGCCAATGATCTATTTGCTTAGTATTATCTTCGATATTTAAACAGCAGTGTCAAGGGTAGCCACACCCCTACTACTAAATGTCATGTTAATTTTGTAACAGTAGTCCATCTAAGTTTAAAAAGATAAAGCAGATATAAATTATTTGCAAGTAATAGGAGAATGTTACCTCTAGCACGTTAACTTTGAAATGTTTTTATTAAACAGCAGTGTCAAGGGTAGCCACACCCCTTCTACTAAATGTCATGTTATATTGTAACAGTAGTCCATCTAAGTTTAGAAAGATAAAACAGATATAAATTATTACCTCTAGCATGTTTACTTTGAAACGTTTTTATTTAAATGTAGATACATAATAGGTGGAAAAATAATTACGCGAACTTGTTATTACTATGGTCGTTAAATAATGACACAAAACTGTTTATTTACTATAAAAACCTATAGAATCCTAGGTAATTGTGTCAAAAGTCAATAGTATTTTTTTTTTTATTTGTTTTAAGATTTTTATAAATCACTTTTCGACGTCAAAGCTAACTTGGATGTGTTAGAGAAACTACGAATTTCTGTCGTGCGTATATTTTTCTTCCTTCTGAAGCTAACTTAGATATCTACATAGGTACATCCATTTTGAAGTAGAAAACATTAGGAAACTACACTTTATGTAAAACATTTTATCAAACTACCTGATCTCTTCACTGTAAGTACAGTGGAATATAAAAGAGGTTGTATAAATCCGTAGATCACGTCGGTGGTGTTATTTATGCTGATTTATACGTGGACAGTCGCGCGGAAAATGTGGTTTTGATTTATTGCTACTAGGCGTAGAGAGATAATATCTTCAAGGAGTCTGTAAAAGAATAAGAACACTGCGGGAATTCTTGTGTTATGAAATTCAGAAAATAAAGATGGGTCATCATCAACGGCCCGTTACAGTCCTCTGCTGGACTATGAGCCTCCTCTACTTAAGTGTTTGGTTTTGCCATAATCTCCACGCTTGGCAGGCGGGTTGGAGATCGCAGATTAAAAGGTTACTGTCCAATGTCCCTAAGTCGCCTCTTACGACACCCACGGGAAGAATAGGGGTTGGTGACAAATGTATTTTACTCTGCCGTCACCACAGCGGCAAAAATGGGTACCAAAGAATAGTCTACAATTTCGATCGATAGATTCGATCCTAAATAAAATTATGAATTAATTGTTTACTTCAATAGGCTGGTTTTTATCACTAATGATTGACTTAATGTACGATAACGTCAGTCTACGGTCAAGTCAGTGCTGACTTAACGGCCGACTGATGTAGTCAGTGACTATCACAATATAAATGTGCCTAATGTTTTGAATATTGGTAACTACAGTTTACGCCAAGCACAGGTTTGTTCCGAAGCGAATTTTAATAGCCACAACTTCACAGTTTGAATATTAGATATATTTTTGAAGCAACGTAGGTTTTTGTGAAGTTCAAAGTTTAAAGCTGAACTAAGTATAACACTAAGGCACTCTGAATTGGGTTTGAATGGCCAGTTACCATTACCAGGCCCAAAGCACATTTGTTACAAGCCCAATTTTATGTTAAGTGCATATTCGAGTAAAATCAATGAGTTGTTACAAAAATAAGATCATTTATAACATATGTTGTAACTAAGAGTAATTACGTGTCAAAGACATCCCATTTACTTGACCAAAAGAGACCTAAAAGCGTTTTTTCTTTAGAAAATCTGGTAACATGATGTTGAAATGCACTGAAGTTTCAATAGCTGCGTAAAATACATTTTAAAGGATAAATCACACGAAAATAATTGTAATTTGTGTTTTACAGATATTTATTGTTTTTTCTTAAAGGATGGGTAATAGTAGAAGAGACCAACTGCTGAATATAATGTAATAAATAAATTATTTACAGATTATATGTATTTACAGCTGTTTATTTGCAAATACAGATGCAACAGTAGCTGAATTGGTATAAGCGATGTGGTTATATGTCCCTAGTCTTAAAAACCTACGGCATTTTATGTTTTTGTAATAACAATAAGAGGCTTCGGAATATCGAACAGACATAACCAAAGAAGCTTGATATTTACTTTGGAACTATAAAGAATTCTTGCCAACGTTATCTTAGATCAAGAAAACATTTATGTCAGTACAAGCAATGTGGAGTTTGTTTGAAGATTGGTAAGTAGGTATTTGCTTTCATGTTGTGATCCATTATTACGCAATGTTCTTGGCATAATAATAAACCTTTTTGATAATATAACCGATTATTCTGTGTTTCTACCTAGCATAATACAATGTTGAGGAGGTGAAGCCAAATGTTTTGTCGCCGAGATTGGCGCCTAAGAATAGGCTTAAGAAAAGGTATGTGACCCCCGCTCCAGGTCCTTCCTGGTGCAAAGGCTATCCATCGCTATTCGACGCGGGAATGCTGCCAGCGTAATGGGTACCATTGCGCCAGGGATGACTTGGTGCGGGCTGTTCGAATTGTAGTTCAAATTAGTTTTAGTTTTGTAAATTTTTGATGTTTTTGTTTTATAATAATTGTTAATAATTTAAGAAAGCTAGAAAGATATCACTATATTTTTGACATCTATTTCACCAGTACACGTGTTAACCATAGATTTTGGATCCATAATTCCATAATTAGAATTTGAAAAGGAATTAGAAATAAATGTTAAAATTTCTAAAAATTATTGCTCAAACAAAATTATTTAGGACGGGTTTTGCATAATTCTGCTTTTAAGGTGCTTGTACGAATATAATTTTTTTCGTGCGTATAATGTATCAATAGAAACATTTTTGAAGAGCGAATTTCAAACGAGTTTTGCATAATATCAGTAATTAATACAACAAAGTTTGAAAAGATGAAAGAGTGAATATTTCTTAGTTTTTAATAGCGATCAATGAACCATAATTATGTAGCTGTAAGGTACTTGCACTATTAGTACTGAACGCAGATCTCTTTGTTCTAAGTAATTGATCTATTGTTTATTGCTAAGAGACATGCGCACTGACGGGAAATACAAGTGGTTTGTCAACCGGTTGTTATGACGAAGCCAAACAAACATAAATTAAAAACTATAGTTTATTTATTATTCATACTATGCCCGTTCCTACTCAAAGCTTACTTAAGAGAATAATTTTCTACCATATATTTTATAAACTGACTTAAAAGAAATAAAATATTCATTAATCAGAATGTTTTATTTTTTATGTTTGCTCAGTGATTGTTCTTTAGTATATTTAACATACACTTTTTCTAAAGGTTAGTTAAAAATTGCAACTTAATTGACTTAACTTACTTAATTGATCTTGACGATCTAATGAACGCTATTGTTTTTCGATGGCATGTAGTAAATATTCCACAAGGGGACAACAAACCCCGCTCTTGATGTGCAATGAAAGCTATTGTGTATAAATTGCCAATTTATTTTATTTATTAAACCATTTATTGTACACATTAAACAAGAAAATGACAATAACACAAAGAAAAACGACACAACAGGCCTACTTATTTCTAAAGAAATAGCTTCCAGCAGACCTAACACTTTTGCAGGTGACAGTCTTCTCATAAGCTCAGCCAAATGCAGTAGCGACCGCATTGCAAGAGGCGCGGCGTACCCACTGACTGACTGACATTGACATTATCAACTAGGACTCCAGATTACTAGGTCAGGAGATGGAGTGGAAAACCATCGAACATTCTAGGTGAATCACTTGGCTCTATAATGTTAGTGACATATTATATATATTAGTATATTGTCTTGTCTTTACTGAGAGCCCTATGTCCCTGATGATGTCCCTGATGATGTCCCTGATGAGGATAACAGGATATCATCATCATCATAGTATTGTCTTCGTCGTATTCAATTTTATATGAAAATTAATGACTGCAGCATATTTTTTTTTATTTTTTTTATTTGATGTACTTTCAATGTTTTTTAAAGCATGTTCATAGAAATATTTAAAATATGCTACTATGTACGTAACGTTTTAACGTCATTTTCACTTGCGTCTCGGTTCCAACTTGGTCTAAATTGCTTTTGTATGTCCATCTGTCTGTCTTTTTCACTCTACAAGCCGCGTTTCTCAACCGATTCTCGTGAAATTTTGTGGGCAGGCTCGATAAATATATAGAATGTTTTGTGGTCAGTTTTTGGAAATTTTAAAAAATTACGGTGTTATGAGGGTTGAAAATGTAAAAAAAGACATTTCTAAAAACAAAATTACCCTCGAGGTTTACACTAGACCTCGCAGAGCCACTAGTTTTTATTTTATTGCTTAACTTTCATGATAAGTCAGCAGTCAATACTAGCCTACAATCACTTAAACAGCCAGTCTATAAATAATCTAGACCTTACAACCAGATTACTCATACAAAAACGTCATAATAACGTGTAAAGTTACGCCAACACTATTGTTTCTTGCGAGTTGCAAGTCTGTGGCCGACTCCATATAAAAGGGTATAAGTTGACATGTCGACAGATGTCTGACCATACGGATAAGTAAGCTGGACAAGATGACACGCTTTTTATTATTGGTAAGTGTGCCTTTGTTGTTGTTGTTTAAAGTGAGTCATCTCTATCAAGGTCAAAGAAGGCCAGAGTGAATAGAATTCTGGGTAAGCTCGCTACATCGTAGATCCCATCCCTGCTCTCGGGCTGGATCGGGGTCAAGAGCAAACCCATACAATATAAAAAAAAGGCATTCTAGGGTGAAAATTTTATCGTAAGCTTATATTATTTTACAAGAACGAAGAAACATCTGTACAGTTTCAAATAAGAAAATTCTGTTATTAAAACATCTATTCTCATTATACAAGTAATTAACTTTAAAATAACTGTGTAATCATAAAAGACATTTAAAATAGTTAGCTTTTTTATATAACTTTTAGTGGTCGTAAGAAAATATGTGTAAGTAAATCGTCTTATATAAAAAGCTCAGTAGAATATTACATTAAATTAATAACGTTGGAGAACGTAAAATTATTTAGAAAAAAAAATCTACATTAAATTTCATTATCTCTTAAGATTACCCCTTATATTATATAAACGTTAAACAATTTCAAAGTAAACACTTTATTACCTTATTCTAAACAAAAACTAAATAAAATTACGTACATTTACGGTTTTAAGAAAATGAGTCAGAATAGAATTCCAATTACTTAATTCAAAAAAGAAAAGTAATCAAGTTAAGGGCAGTGTAGGGGATCGTTAAATTGGGTTTACGAGACATATCAAACTTTGTCACGGTCAATGTTTTTGATAATTTAAACTTAACATTCAAATGAAAAGCATAATGTACCACGAACGTTAGATAAACTAATCTACTATCAAAATAATCCTAATTCATTTGAAAATTAATTTTTTATGACTATTTTATCTTTGAAAACTGCAAAAATAATAAAAAATAGATAAAAATATTCTCAAATTCCCTGTCTTTTGTTACCTTTTCTTGAACAAAATAATAAATAAAAACGAAATGTTAGATTAAATCAATTTTTTCAGCATCAAACCTTTAATATTGCCTACAGTTCAGTGTAGTTTGATAGGAAACATACTAGAATTTTAAATGGATTTTTCCCTTTGTTTATGTAATGCCCACGTTAACTTGGACTCCGTGAATTAAAATTGCTCCCTATTTGAAAAAATCTCAACGTAGCCAAAGAGAATAGACCTGTTAAATATCTAGTTAAAATTGTTTTTATTTTCCAGCTCGTATCGATAGTTTTAGCATCATCATCACCAGTACCGGGCATCCACATCCACACATCACCTCTAGTCACACCAGTTGAAGTAGCCCACCCGGTGCACTATTCTTCAGTGTACCACGCAGCCCCGGTGTACCACGCCCCAGTGGTGCACACTCCGGTGTACCACGCCCCAGTAGTACAACACGTGCCTGTGTACCACCCGCCAGTAGTAAAGTATAAAGTAAAAACACACTATCATGTTTATGGGAAATAAATAAGTTTTTTTTAATGTAATTTGTGTTGTTTTATTTTGGTGAAGGAGTAAACCTAATTTAAAATTAGGAGTTGGAAAAAGGTATCAAGATGGCCGCTGTAAGCCACTGGACATAACCAAAACTGATTATTCACTAAAAGAAACGGAGATTAGTTAAACTGCAATTAATATTTCCCCTCTTTTTCTGAGTAGTTCTACCTCGCTTCATTCAAAAGATAATTAAAATCTGTTCGTATAAAAGTAAAAATTCGTCAAAAAGAAATTCGTGTACGTATTGATATCAATCTTATGTCTATTATTTTGCACCTAAATTAAAACAATATTTCAAACAGATCAATATCTTTATAAAACTCCACAATCCGTACATAAATACGCCATCAATACACTTATAGTGAAACCTTCAGATTTTTTTCCCTGACAATAATAAAACGCCATGGTGAGTTACACAAGAATTAATTAACAGCATAAAGATAAAATATTATAATATGATTTTTTCATTCAATAGCACTCGACAGCCTCCGTGGCCGAGTGGTAGAAATTTCGTTACGGAGGTTTCGGGTTCGAATCCCGGTGGGGACACTGACAAGCAATAATATCTTTGTGTGACTTTCCCCAGTTTGGTTAGGACATTGCAGGCTGGATCAGTCGAGCTTCACTACCTAGCCGTTACATGAGCCAAGTCAGTGGCCTTTGGCGGCTCGACAACAGTGACACCAGGGTTTGTGCGGTCGGTTGTCGTCCTATATATATTATATAGGTAGGTATATAGGTAGATAGGCAGTCTTGTACCTAAGACAGTACTTAAGACAGTATGGTATTTATCTACCTATGCTACATGTTTTGAATGTCGTCCGTTGAACTGTCATAACTTATACACTCCGACTTGCTGGAACCATGCATGCTTTTAACTTATTCGGGCCAAAGTGCTGCTCAAATCACATTAATATGAGGATCCAACTGACATTAGCAGCTCAGCCCTAATTGGTCCTAGTTTAGGAGTCAATGAACTGAAGTGAGGAGTTAGTGTTATGAACAATATTGATGATAGTGCTTTCGTAATTAGCGAAGAAACTGAAGTTTGTTGATTACGATAATGTTCCGAGGAAGTAAGTTATTAATAATGGAATTATGTGAAAAACATAGTTATTTCCTTAACGAGATAAGTAGGGTATTAATCAGTATAACTTTACTATGCACAGAGTATCAAGCACAAGCTTAGATTGAGTTCATAGTTTGAGAAACAAGATAAAGAAGATATTACGTCAATATAGCTAGATAGCTATCGAGTCCAGCTTACGACAAATATTAATATATTGATGACGTGAGTATTAATTAAATATGGGCAAAAAATTTGCCAGATATTCCTAGCTTCTGCCTCTGCCATGCACTGCAGTGGGGCGCCTTATTAAAATAAAGACGAGAAAAAGGTAAAATTTTAATAAAGCAATACATCTGCATCGATTTAGCAGCGTGCGTCTAGAACTCTGCTTACAAATAAACATTAGGCACAAGCACAACCTCACTGAAACAAGAACATAAACGCCTGAACCTGTGGAAAAAGAAACTGAAAATTCTCAGGTAGTATCGAAGTTCTCGCCGTCGTCGTTTAGTTCAAGTGCACTGAACACGAGAGCAGTCGCGCGAAATACTGATAACGCTGCAGAAATACCTTCGCTTGGCAATGCTCACAGCTATGCGTCGATGACCACAATTTTAAGTTGATTTTGTTTTCACCTTTTTCCGTGAAAAACAGTCGTTTTTGAAGAAGTTAGCCGGTCTATAGAGATGGCAATGTCGTTTTAAATAACAACAAAATCGACCTAATCTAGAGCCGTATGATTATTGAATTAGCTGCATATTGCACAGGACACTGACAACTTGTTTTAATCAACAATATATTGCTGCCGATGGATATCTAAGTTGACTCATGGTTTGCGGTCACATGCTAATCGCGTAATAATTTCAAAAATTTTCGTTTCCAGGTAATATTGAATAGGTTTGGTTTGAAAGAAAAATCATTTAAAGAACAAAATACATGCATAAGAAAAGCATTAACTTAGATTACTTTCATCATTAAGAAACCTTAATTACGTTCACTAGAACTGTTTCAATTTATATCATATTGTAACTGTGAAAATGTTTGTATGTTTGTTCCGCTTTCACGCTTAAAGTACTCAGCGGATTAAGATGAAATTTAGAATAGAGATAATTTGTAACCTGGATTAACACATAGGATACTTTTTAAGGGAAAAAATCTTATTCCCACGGGAAAATCTTACACAACGCGAACGTAGTCGCGGGAGGACTGCTGGTAAATAATAATATTCAAATTAAGCCTACCTATACAAATCAATTTTTGTCGTCAAATCTAGCTAATACCAAGGATAAGGACAGCTTTGTTATATAGTTACTAGCTGACCCGGCAGACGTTGTCCTGCCATTTTTCCCAACATCTACCCTACACCTACCCTACACCTACCCAACACCTACCCAACACCTACCCTACACCTACCCTACACCTACCCTACACCTACCCTACACCTACCCTACACCTACCCTACACCTACCCTACACCTACCCAACACCTTCCCTACACCTACTCTACACCTACCCTACCCAGCTGTTTCCATATTTACTCACCGTTTAAACCTTTCTTGGACTTCCACGAATATTTCAAGACTAAAATTAGCCAAATCGGTTCAGCCGTTCTCGAGTTTTAGCCGTAGTTTTAGAGACTAACGAACAGCAATTCATTTTTATTTTTCATAAAATAAAAAAAATAAGAAATTACAGGAATTTAACAAACTAGGAGGAAGTAATTAATATATAAATTAAAGGTAACTTATTATACCAACGAACATAAAATTATAATTGCATTTTTTTATATAATCATCCTTAAGGTTCTAATAACCTCCACGTTGTATGAAATATGTTCTCTTGTCAACCAATACCTGGACTTTATTACATCGCTGCTGGTCCAAATTAGGAACCTCATTTCCAAGTTTTATGACAAATTCTTCACCGTTTTCTCAAGGGCAATCCTGCGTCTTGTTTTAATGAAATTGCTGTTCAGTGAACACTTTGATTGACTGCACACTATATTATACTTTATACAAATAAAAAGTCAAATTAAGTGACAAATTGATGAATTACTAAACACATTTGTAACATTGACAAACTCTGACATAAGGTGATCAAAGATTAATAGACCACGCCGCCAGCCAACTAAGTTTCCTTTACCGTAGCTGTTGTGCGTCAAGTGTTTAGTGATTGCTAATGTAGGACAATGATATCGATACAATGCGATGGTAATACGAGTAGAGCTTTGAAATAAAAGTCGATTATTTTCGTTGCTAAAGTTTATTGGCTGTTCATAGAACAAAGCTAATTAAAATCAAGCAGCAGAAGACTTGTGTAACTTCTCAGATCTTTCCACGAATTTATATCAGCTTCCGAACTGAACAAAGCTTTCACGAATCTATCATCCTTCTTTTCAAATAAAATGAATCTTGTTAGTCGTTGACTTAGTTTAGTTCGTTATTCATTAGTCAATTTAGACTTCAAAGAAACTAAGCCCTTGTCATTTTGCCAACTGCTGTTTAAATACTTCTCAAGTTCGTATTTCCTTTGCAAATTGTGCTATCAGACAAATTACGGTACGAAATGTGTACTTTAAAATCTAGCTTGGGTATTTTTACCCGACTACGGCGAAGCAAAAGGGAGGGTTATGTAAAATCATCCACCAGACCACGGCTATCCTCTGAACATCACTAATATAGAAACATATATAAGTTGTTTACTTATTAGATAAATAACTGGATAATTAATAGACAGGTAAGAATTTGAAGATATTTTCTTGGTTCATGCCTTTTAGAGCTCATTTTCTCCGTAGTCGGGTTTTAGTTTTCAAACTTATTTTATTACGGAGAAATTCTTATGTAACTCCGAAAGACTACTTCTGGTAGAATAGTAAGCCCTCTTTCAGAGTAGGCTCGAACCTCTCGGTGGGGACGTAAATAAAATGATCATACATAATAATGATTTATTATTATAAAAGCAACATAGGGTTTAGGCAGAGTGACTTCTCGAATCAGGCAGATCCTTTTTATTCAATCTCAGAATGGTTGACCTGCTTATTTGCAAAATAAACACTATTTTATTCATTATCTTTTTCAGTTTATTCAATAGAGAGAGTCTGTTTTATTAGTGTACAATACTGTTTATTGTGAATTACAGCCGACTCGATAGAAGGGTTTATTTGCTTGCTCCCTTTTACTTGTCATTTACTTTTATCAAACTAGCATTTTATGTGATGCGATGATATAATAATAAACACATATCAAAAGTAAAGATGAAAAAAAATTGTGGATCTCGATTAATAGACGTAAATCTGTAAGAAAATTAATCCATGAAACAAAAAACCTTTTTTCATTGGTTTTTGATATTTCAATTAAAAATTAGACTTACTTAAGTGTACAGTAAATATTACAATCCCAAATTTAATTTATATTGAAGGATAATATTATTTAGGTATTAAAATCAGATGTAATTCTATCGTGGCTAACTCTATCAGGTTGCGCATTGCCAAACAAGAGATTTATTACCTTGCCTAGACCGTCCCTACGATCACTTATAAAGAGACCTTAGGTAACCTTCACCACTGTATAAGAGGCAGATCAACGTTTAGTGGTCAAAGTAAAGCCCTAGAGATCTATAAAAGGAGAGACCTAGGTAACCTAACTACAGTCTAGCAAAGGCAGGACGACATACCAACATGTTCAAGCTGGTAAGGTTATACTATAATTTATATAAATTTAAGTCAGGTCAAATGCATTTTTAAAATTTCAGGTTTTCTTGATTATTTTTGGTACTAACTAAAATAAAATTCAGGGAATATAAAAACAAATGAAGAAATAACAAATTAAACGTTTTCTAAATTAAATGTCTAGAGTGTATTAAAAAAAAATACAGGAATTTAATTAGTTCTCGAATTAATAAGGTGTTAAAATTAATAAAGCAAAAACGGAATAAGCATATCCAGCGTTTGTTTGCAAATTGATCAACAAACAAATCCTCTAAATTGAAAAAAATACGCGCATCCGGTGAGTTGAAGATGATAATGAAAAAAAATATCAACTCGTACTGAACTTTCTCCTAAAAAACTCACCATTACATAAACTATCAAAGATATCCCCAGTTTGTCGTTGTTTAGCTATAGATAACACAAAACAATTATCTTTTCGCTTTCAAAACCAACGAATAATTAACTTGAGCTTGAAGAAACCATGTAACGTAAGATAAGCAAAAACTTTTTGAAGTTCACTTACTGTTTCAATTACCGAAGATGTAATAATAATAATAAATAACAATAATGATAATATAATTGACGAGTAACATAGCATTTAACATGAAAACATAACAGTCACCTTACCCACCTAGTTTTTTAATTAAATCTTTCTGATACAACAAAAGTAGACCTAGGTCAGTTTTCGAGATGAAAATGTAATGTTAAAAAAGTAAACTTAAAAAAATATATTTCAGAAGAAAGTACTGTATAAAAAATGTATTTGCAACAAATTCACCTCTGTTTACAATAAATCCTATAAACTTTTTTTGTAAATAAGCTTTTATTATCTTTTTGTAAGCCGTAGCAAGTAGCTATTTGTTACTACTCGCATAATAAAATTATTTCGGTTTATACATAACAATAAAATTTTAAGCAGAAAAAAAATACTTCAACATCAACATCAACGGCCCGTTACAGTCCACTGAAAAATACTTAAAAAAAAAGAATAAATAAAAAAATAAAAAAAAATTATAAATACTTTTATTATGTTTATTTTATAAGTATAGTTTTACCTTTAAAATCTATCTACATTATTCATAAATAAATTGACAGACAGAAAAAACAACCAAAAATCTACGACCTCAAAATTTTTTATTACGGAAACGAAACTTAGGACAAAATATTAAATATCGATGGATAAAAATGTTTACACAATATCTATTTTTGCTAGTTGAACTAAGTGGAATTCTTATGTAGTACATACTCAATTTTTTTTTGTGTATTTCTTACTATTAGAATGTAATTAATATTCTGCTCCTATATTAGGCGAGGTACACAACAATAATAATATTCTAAATTAATTTCAGGTCGCGTTATTAGCTGTTCTAGCCTACGCACATGCCGGGGTCATTGCCCCCGTGGTGCCTGTGGCCCACCCGGTGGCCATAGCCCACCCAGTGGCTGTGTCCCACACCAGCTCGGTGGTACACCATCCCGTGCGAGTGGTACACGCCCCCGTGGTACACGCGCCCCTGGTCCACGCTCCAGTGGTTCACGCTGCGCCATTGGTACACCCAGTACCCATCGTCAGACATGCTCCGATCATCGCTGTACACCATTAAACAAAAGTGAAACATCAACGTAAAAAAGTGTGCTGTTTGAAAACAGAAGTGGCATAGCGATAAAGTCTAATCTTGCAAGCATTAAAAGTCATTTTTGTATGAAGATTGATTGACGTTGATGTTTTATAATCATAAAGAGGATTTCACAACCCACGAATAGACTCCTAAGATGCGTTTCCTAAAATAAAATCGTTATTTATCCAGAATTCAAGTACCTATTTACAAAATTTATTATTTCCGTTTTTACCTTCTTAATTTGAGTTTGTTATTAAAGTAGGCATTACTGTAATCAAACTTTTAACTTTTTCATTTTCTTTAATTAAACTGTTTAGATATTCACTTGTGGAAAGATTAAATTTATTTATTTTTGACAAGTTGTTTACTGTTTAGTTCGTCGCCCTCGCTTTGCGCTGTCGAATGGAAAACTGTATGCATATTAATCTAGGTATAGTACAGCTTTTTAACATTATAGATACTATCTCACACGTCAACCTAACGAACGCGAACGTCAAAACATTACACGAGATAACGCCTGATGTGCAAATGTGAGCAGAAACAATAGCTGCATTGATATAGTTATTCTGTGAAGTTCTTCAGTGAAGTCGCGCCACGAGTTTTGTTATGAGCGTTCACTTTGATTGAATGTGACATTATCTGTGTCTTTCTTAAACACGTCATAAAATTGATGTAGATGCAAAATTATTCAGGAAAGTTTATAATACTATATTTTTATACGTCAAAGTACAGGAAAGTACAGGAAAGCTTGTCCAGGTTTGCAACACCACTGTACTATTACTTTTATTTTATAGTGTCGTTAGTGTAGAACCATAGTTCCTATACAAAAAGTCAGGATAACGTACTAATGTACTATTGATATCAAAACGTTTATTTTGATGCTCGTAAAGTTATTATGAGTCCATTGATTTCAAGTATCAACCAAACAACCCAAGAGAAAGAATACCTACACGCAAAAGGCCTGCGAAGAAGTTCTAATCAACATAAGGCTTGCTACAACCAAAATCTGAGATCTCTGATGTGTACATGAGCCTTTCAGCAAAGTTCAACAAAGTCACGTTATCTCATATCTACTTATCACACAGAATTACAAATTACGAAAAGAACGTAGTATTTTTCGCAGCCGTCCTTGCAACGGAATTGCGTCGCACATAAAAGCTAATGAACATCACTCTAGTCCTCAAGGAAGATGCATAGTGGTCCTTCAAGCTCCTTCAATGGATCCCAGACAGTATCTTCAAGGATAACTACAGGGTGGTCACAGAACGACACTTCACAATAATGAGTGAACAGAGAAAAAGCAGACGCTATTGGATATTAAAAATAAATTATTTCTGAACCTGTTCACCGCCTGCTGCAAACTTTTTATTTTACATTAAAAACGCAGCACAAAGTTTTTTTTTTATGGCGCTCGTTATACTTTGTGCCAGTGTCGAGTTTTTATAAAAAAACAAAAAAGCTGTTTATTGTAGACATAACCTATTCGTTCTTAATATTGAATTCAATTTTTTACAGCTTTTGTTCCCTTTTTAAATTAATGTCATTTTCAATATGATTGTCTGGGTCCCACGCCGCTTTAGCTACTTTGTGATGATTGATTAGTATTTTGTCGAAATTTTTGTTTTCTCAGCTGATAGGTCAAAACATTGGCGTGGCTCCCAGTATTGATTGCTTTTGTTTTATAACGTCATATTGTAGTATTCTTTAATCTTAGAAAAAGTCAATAAATCGGCTATCGGTATTATTCTCTGTTGAAGTGCACCCTTGATTTTCTAGAGGCCCCGAACAAATGAGACTTTAAGTCATTGTTCTTAGGACAATATTGGAATCATTGAAATAATTTTCTGGTTTTCTTGGTACTACGTAATTCTATTTTTAGATTGAGGAGATGGTTAAATAAATAAATAAATAAATAGAGGCATTGTCAACAGATATAGATTCTAAATGGTTTCTTTTGTTGTAATTTTTATTGGCTATTCTAATTTAATTATAAATTATTTGACATCGTTAAAGAAATCATAGATTTTTTTAGCATTTATTATTTCATATTTTACAAAAACTTACTTAAAAAATGAAGATGTAAGGTCAATTTTAAAACAGTAAGTATTTGAATGAAAAGCAGTGATTTTTCAATAATAATGCGTACGTACATTTTGAAATCTCATCAAATATTTTGATAGCTTTATTTCAGAACTCTGTATAATTTTAAAACCTCAAACAAAGTCTCAACTCTCAAACTCTAATCTTAAAATCAAAACATGTTAAGATTTCAGTATGCTATCATTTCTGGATGTGCCTCCTTTCAAATCCTTGCGAATTTACATGGGAATTTGTACCAAAAAGCGTTCGTCAGGGCTCAGCCTTGACACGGTGAAAACAATACGCACCACCATAAGGGCCGACCCAATTCAGGCTTGGCAAACCCTGGAGCATCCATTCTTGACAATGCAGATACAAATTCCCTTCCAGGCAATAGCAATTCTCGACGCGAAAAAATTTGGGAAGTCCGGGCCTTGACCGGAACGCTGAGATGCGGAAAAGCAAGATGTTTACATCATCTGCAAGCCGTTTTTTTCCATGGAAAGATAACGGTTAAAACAATGGGGTCACACTGATTGTCATGTTCTTCTGGTATATTCAAGGATTTTGATCCCGTGCGAATTGTTGGCTATGCTTGTGACTATTAAATTTGAAGTGTTGAAGTTTTTGAATGAACAGCATTGGAGTCAGTTTCCACCACCATCCTGAATTTAGCATTTAAAAGACGGTTATATTATTGGATTTATTAATTCCAAAAATAGAACTACTTTTTTAATCGAACAACCTACCTAGAAAAAATCGTTCCTTAATTCTAATACAAATAAATACTAATGAAGGTTGTTAATTCACAAGAGACAAATAATGTTCACAGGTAATAATTAACTACACGGCCATGATTAACCGAGTGAGTTTCCTATCCAACTTCCATGGTTGCTATTAACATTCCTGCCCTATTCTCAAAATATAACTAAGGCCAAACTTCACTTCGAAGGACCTACCTATATAAGTCTTATAACGCTCACAATGATGACCTCGCACATGTCTTATAGGAAGGACTTTGGGTCTTTAGTCAAGGATCTTCCTTCGAGGGCTTAATGGTAATGTTTGTACTTATGTAGATGAGAAATTGTAAAGGACCCAGATGAGTGCCTTGGGAGACTCCATAGGGAAGTAATTTTTCCATATGAGTGATTGTTTTTCCTCTGTTTGGTAAAACTGCGTACATTTTACAGAAAATTTACATAAATATTTATTAATTATATTATTCGCAAAATCAATTTCGCAATCTGCTATTACTTGCTATGATTTAAGAGCAAGTTTAACAATATCTGAATAAATTCAAGAAAAAAAAACTCAGTCAAAAATGTGAAACAACCACCTGGTACTATCTTTAGAAGTCTATCTAATTATTCTATTCGAAATTCAAGATAGAGTTATTTGATATAGCTTCCGACGCTTATGAAAAAGTTTAAGACTTGTCAGAAAAATAATTGGATAAAATTTCCAGGAATATTATAAATTAATTGATTTGTGTAAGTTTATTAATTAATATTTCTAACCAACAACTTCTTTATTTCCAATTAAAAAGACGTAACTATTATCTTTGTCAGCTTTTTAACCACATTCTATATTGTATTATTATTATTATTATGTGGTTGGTACTGATGCCACAAATAATAATATGTTCAAAATTATTATAACTTGTAAACTCACTTGAAATTTTACCGTCTCCAGAAATTAAGCTTATTCTTTATTTTTATGAATATAGAAGAATCACCTAATGTGGGAGATATTGTTACGCCGTTTTAACCTAGAAGTTACTTTGAATTATTTCGCTTACATCGAGTTCCAGTAACGTTGAGTCCTATTCATGTAGCAATGACTTAAGAAAGCTTTAGAGAAATAAAGTTACAGCCGAATCAAAGGGAATTTGGTGACATCCATGAAATAGTACCAAAACCAAATGCTTTCTTAGTTATAGTTAGGAACCTGATATTAAAGACAGTCTGCACAGTTGAGCCAAATACAATTCCTCAAAAGAATTTAAGTTAATCGATAGAAGTTAGAGAGAAACAATCAAAATTTTTAGATTGAATTTTAATCTGAAATTGTGGGAATCATTTCCCTAGCGATGCGGAGTCGATATTCGCTTCTGCAGTATGTTTATTTCTAGTGCTACGTTTAAATCCATTTGGGATAGGTAAACTAAATAGATACGAACCTTGAAAGGATTTTTTATTGGAAACCTAACATATACTTTAAGCTTTATTACTTTGTACTTTCGTTACACTTCTATCATTCAAGTCTGTAATAATGACTTAGATGCGTACGATCTTCTAATTACCTTCGTGAGGGGAATGCTACGAGGTTCCGAAGATTCAGTTATAAGTTCGGTCCATTAAAACCAATGTCAACAAGTAAGCTGTGATCGGACTATGGAACGAAACAAGGTGCGGCGCCAGTGTCAGCGAGATCATTCTCGCCAAAGAAAATCTAATACTAAATCTATGATTCTAGCTATTTTGCTTTTTCTCACAAACGCCATTTCGTGTCAGTAAATTATAAGAAAAAATAAGATTTATTTTTATTTTCTGTAACATAATCATTAGTTTTATAGGTTTTACTTATTGTCAAAGTTTTCAAATCTTTTATATTTGCGTTTAAATTAAGTCCATGTAAACACTTCATAAACCCTACAAACAACAAACTATTATATTGGCACCCCATGTAATTAAAGTTATTTTTGTTATTTTGATTTATTATATTTAGTATTACATCTTTTTATGTTTCTAAAATCAATCAGTCTTTTCACAGCTGTTCTTAAAATGCCACGCTATGCAATGAACAGTTTTAAGTCTCATGACAACGTGTTTGCATTAATTTTTAAAATTCAAAAGTTTTGACAAATCTATCCAGTATAATTTTGGAACCGTTTTTGTATTTGTCATAATAAAATGTAAAAACTTATTATCTTCACAATTTTTATGCTTGATCTGTAGAGTTATTCCCGTTCTAGAGCGTTTTATATCATTTCCCATATAGGTCGCTGTCAGTGGAGACACACACAAAACCAAAGTATTTCGATACTTTCGAGGTTAACGCTCTTCGATATTGTTATTCTTTCATTCAGTGGATTTTCTTACTTTTGTTTTTTATTTAATCAGCACCTCATCTTGTGTGCTTTGGGACTCCGGCAAAATGAAAAACCTTTTTTTCTGTTTTTCACTACCATTTTCATCTTTATATAAAATTGACTAATTTTTCAATATAAATTATTAGGTTTTTGCTGATTTATGTATTAAATATTTATATAACCTGTTCTTAATAAATAAACCTATGCCATATAACATCAGAAAGAAGGTCAAAGACAAGTTATTATGACATCATAAACTTTTTAAACCCTCCACTGTCTATAAATATCCCGTTATTAATAATAATAATAAAAGAATCAAATATTGATTCAAAACAATATTGGATCAAGATAATAATTTCTAACTAATAAAAAACTGAAATGGATGGAAAGACATCATGTATAATTAATTATATTAAGACCAAACCATTGTATCTATATAATTATAACTTATTTAATTCATTACAAACTACTAAAATCGATTGACGACCTCAAAAACTTTAACGGTGCAGCAAAGTTTAATATATGGATTTAAATTTCGAAGGACCAAAGCCCAGCGCCAGTGGTCTACACAGTTCTGCCAACATTTGAACTCAAACAAAAAGTTTATTGAAGCTGTCACCTTCGCAGTTTACAATATGCACGACAGTGTAATTTATCATGGTCGGTGTGTGGATAAATAACTATTTACTAGGCAAAGTTTTGCGTTTTAGAGAGCGTTGGTAGTGTAGTAGCTAATGCCGCAGGCGCATTTGGGAGGTGTCGTCGATCGGTATTTTCGAATTTGTTTCTATAAGTTTATTGAACGCTGGTAACGGAAAACAGTGCGAGAAAACTTGCATACGTCTGCGAACAAGTTCAAATGTTGTATGGCGACCAATCAAAGGTTTGCAAAGGTTGTGTGGGGACCAATGCACATTGGTCTTCAGCTCCTCGGTTGCAAAGGTTATGTGGGGACCAATCCACATTGGTCTTCAGCTTCTCGGTTGCAAAGGTTGTGTGGCGACCAATCCACAGTCTTCAGCTCCTCGGTTGCAAAGGTTGTGTGGCGACCAATCCACATTTTTTGTATGAAAATTGTACTAAACTCTACAAGTGCCATTTTAAGAACACGTTATCGTTGGAAAGAAAGAAACTGTACAAAAAATAATGAAACCAAAATAATTGTAGTTTGCAGAGAAACAAAGTTAAAAAAATAAGCATAAATATAAATTATAAAAACTTTTATTTGAACTGCGTATTGTATAAGAAATAATGCCTATTAAATTGACATTAAGCACCAAATAAACAAGAAAAAAGTTTATAATAAAATTCTGTTCGCTGAATTTCCCTTGGCTTCACATTATGTTTCACTTTGTAAGTGAAATCTTACAATTTCTTTTCACCGAATTGAACACGATTGTAATATGATAATGTTTATAACAGCAGAAAATACAAAAAAGGTCAATGTTTTTATGGTCTACGTGTACTTAGGTACTCGTATTACAAACAATCAGTGAACAATAATCTATATCTATACCCCAGTTAAGATAACGTTTTTGCAAAAGAATATAGCATGGTATACTAATTTAAACACACAAACTCTGAAAAGGACATAACCGAGAGAAGTAAACAGTTAGGCGTTGATTCCTAGCATTTTCTAGCGGTTGTTAAAACTTGTAAAAGACTTGAAACAGAAGGATAAAGAATACACAAAAAACAAAGGACTATAATGTTTGGTATGTGTTGTGCTTACATTATTGCTAGAATATTCCAGTAACCCTTTCTCTAACATTTGTTGATGTAATTTTATCTAAGTCTTGAAAAATAAATATTTTACATCTGTTAATAAAAACATAAAATAAAGGTTAAAAATAACCAGTGACAACGTGCGGAAATCCCACCGAAGCTCCCGCCAAGCTCGACATCTCCATAAAGGCAGAAAAACAATATAAAGCGCGCAAATTAGGGAACGCCTCGTCCCGGTCACCTTGACATGACGCTTCTGGCACCTGCACCGCATTTTTATGGTGTGCCAGATGAGGAGCAAAGGTCACGAAAGCAGATCAGGTCATTGCAACGGAGGGGTATTATAAATATAGGCATATCTATCTACGTCTTTTTAACATCTGTGCCTACCTTTATCTAGTTTTGCTTTGCTTTGGTTGCTTTTAATTTAAGACACAATTTCAAGGACCTATATTTTTAAATTATATACCCATTTTGAAATATGGTAATGATGCGAAAAAGGCCAATAATACCTATAGCTTTGTTTATATTTTCACTGTAGATTACGTTCTTATGTGTTATTGTATTATTTTACAACTCATAAATTTTTACTTTAATAGATTTTCAAGCAACAGGTGTATTGCTAGTTTTGTCTTGTTTTAGAAGTTGATTTATTAAACTTTTTAATCCAGGCGCAAGTACCTATAACCTGTGAAACTTTTCATGTTTTCCACAACTATCATCACCTCCCCAACTGACAAAAATAATATCCTCCTTACCACATTTATCTCGTAAAGAAAACCCTATGACCCCTCATTAGTGGCATATCCAGGTGTCGAATTTACCTTGACCTGCTGATGGAAGCCATTGGAAGCCTTTATTAAAATAATTCAGCTATTATCCCAACCACATACCTGGTCAAGGACAACTTGTCAATTCCTGTGATGACCTGGTATGTCAGGAATTATGGCCACCTTTTCTTTGCTTTGCAGGGTTCTATCATCTTTAAGCACTCAGAGATGTATTTTGTATTTGTTTGTATATATGAAACAGTTATGTTATAAGCTATAGGAACCATTTGATACACGTAGGCGGCCGAAGGGGATACGGTGACCAATAAATTAGAGGAGCAATTTGTGGAAGCACTATTTTCCATAGTAATTTGAGAATCATAAATTTTAGTATTATTTAAATGAAGATGATGATAAAAAATAATACAGAAACAATACTGTAGGAATAAGTTTGCGAATTAAACAATTATTAAACAATGAAACAGAAGAAAAAAATATGTATGATATTACGCAAAATACTGTACGCAAATACTAAATATCATTTTCATAATCCAGACCGCTCGTGTATTTAGGAATTTATTGAATACGTCATCAACCACCGAGGGGCTCGAGCCTACCCTGGTACAGTACGATTAGCCCATAGTCGACCAACCTGGCCCAGTACGGATTGGTCGACTTCACACACAAACTTTGAATTACTTCGCAGGAGTGTGCAAGTTTCCTCACGATGTTTTCCTTCACCGTAAGAGCGTCGTATAAACGTAAATATTAATTCAAAATTAATAAAACCCATTGGTAACCCATAAATGTTTCTGATTCTGATTCTGGTATGTGGTGGGGATCGAACCCGCGTCTCCCAGACAGGAGGCAGCGGACCTAGCCAATACACCACCAATTCTAATTTCCAAAGGGAAATCTGATTCCGGTGAATCAAATAAAAACATGTTTAAGCTAAGTATATCATTTATTACACTCTACTACTACACTCGAAGATTTGCTTTTTTTTGATATGATTGGCAATCATTATTTTTATAAAGTATTTAGGTATAAAGAGTTAAATTGCCGAATCGGAGTTAGTCGCTGACTCAACTCGACAAGGCGAAGAGGAGTCAAAGGATACTAAAATGGCACCGATATGCACGAAGCCTTAAAATGAGCAGAGTTTGATAAACTTGACATTGGCGAAATCACAAAGGAAACGCCATATTCTTCAAAAAATTTAATTGAATAGGCTTGCATTATGAAAACACCGTATCGTATTTAACTTACCATGATTCCTTTTGATTGATGAAATAGTTGTTAGCGTACTACAATGAACTATCAACTACACTACACTGATGCATAAAACTTTAAAATAATTTAATTAACGTATGACTTTTTAAATTCTATGTTTGTCTTCTTAGTCTATAAGAAAGTTTCTGGTATGGGTGCATTTTACCAAACTCAGTTTGTCTACTTTGAAAATCTTTGCATATCCATTAATCAACTTCAAGAAGATCTTCGTAGACGATCAAAACAAGTGAACCATCCATCTACATAGTATTTTTTGTTGAAAATTCTCGGAGGAAATCAAAGTTTTAAAGTAATTAGGATCTAAATCTTACCTGTCTAGTGACACCGCCACCAAGCTGTACACTGAAGCGGCAACTGATAATCCCTGCACGTAGGGAACCGTCTTGCACATCAGCCAGCCCAGCACCCATGCTGCAACAAACAAAACGAACATATTCATTTATGTATTTTTTTATGCATTTTTTTTATAAAAAATCTCTCTTACATTACCTAATTGAAAAAAAAAAATGATTGCCTTGCTATGCAATTTTAAACTGACCTTTTTCATGCAATATATCAGTCAAGAAAGTAATGTTGTCATTATGATAGTCACATCAAACTGTAGCTCAAAACTCAACTTAATTTCAAGTCAGTTACAATGAATAATGCACCAAGAAATGCAGCCGAATCGATAGACGGTGACCTGAAAAGATCTGGATCAACTAAATCTTTAACAACATGAACAAAGCCATTTTACCTTGAGATATTCTATCAATAAATCACGATGGCATCTTTAAAAAGCCCGTTTATTCCAACCCGGCAACAGGTGGAAGCAGGTCACCAAATCAATATTTACACGCCCTGCAGTCGAATGTAGGCCAGGTCGCGGGTCACTGTACTTCCCGACCTCGCAACCTTGCATTTTTCCATCCTTCTCTACCTTACACACCTTCCATATCCCCATCTTACTTCCACCTGGCCTTGATACACACA
Source organism: Carpatolechia fugitivella (assembly GCA_951230895.1). Classification (NCBI taxonomy): domain Eukaryota; kingdom Metazoa; phylum Arthropoda; class Insecta; order Lepidoptera; family Gelechiidae; genus Carpatolechia; species Carpatolechia fugitivella. The sequence goes on from OX579656.1 coordinate 16,884,102, forward strand.
AAACAATACAAAAGTCGGAAATGACAGTCGTTTCGAATTAAATCTGTGTCTTAGTATCTTGGCTTAAGAGTTAGTTACTTCGAGTTGTAACTGTTGCAACGTTTAGATTGTATCGATTGGGAGTGATGAATTTTTAATAGGGCTTTTAGCTTTTGATTCGTGTAAAATATAACCTATATTTTGGTCCTTGGCCTGTTGCACTAAAGAACAATCATGTAATGGCGGTAATTTGTTGGGTTGGTGGCTTAATGTGATTTGATTTGGTCATCTACCGCATAATTGTGATGGGGTGGATATTATCCAGTGAAATTGTTTATGGGTAACAATATAATGTAATGCCATACCATATGTTGGTGGTTTAAACTTTGTACTTTTGATGAATTTGACATTTTGGATGTATTGTGTAAGCTCGCAATAATAATAATAATAATAATAGCCTTTATTTCCCAAAATTTAAAAAAAACATTACAGTACATTAATATTTTGTATTAAATTTATTCGGGCACCCATTTTCGGGTGAAGGCCTCCTCCATTTCGTTCCACATTCTCCTGTCCTGTGCTAGTCTGGTCCAGGTGTTCCCAGCTCGCGATATAGTATTTAATCTACTTGTTGTATATAAAAGTTTCAACAAGACCTTTCCCTAAGTTTATTTGATTTCCTTAGAGGATCGGACTGTTTCTAAATTTACCATATTTTATGAACTATTTTTAAAATATAGATTAGTAGCAGACGATTCGCGAAAAAAAAAACAGAATCGGTTGAATTTACAGTGATTTTTTAAAGTTTCAATACGTCTATCTCTTTCAAAAACGATTTTTTGTATGGAGATTATATTATTGCGTTACTAACAAATGACGTTACAAGTGGGCATGTGCCTCTCTGACTACTCTTGAATTACAAACCTTTATAACTCGGTCAATTTTAAAGATAGATCAAAAATTATTTTAGTGTTCGATAGCAGAAACTAAGAAGTTTAGATTTATAAAAAGTAGTCCGATCCCTTATTGACATGTTCACTTCAGGCCTATCAACAACAATCAGCTCGCTACTTACTACTGACCTATTCAAGCAAATTACCTTAAGTGTATTTGTTTAAAAGCAAATTCAATGATTCCTTAAAAACAAATTATTCCGAGATGTTTCAATGCTGGAAAGCTTGTTTTGTTATATATTTATGCTCTGGTTGTGGAAATGAATTTTCATTGCAGTATTCACCAGTAAAGGTAGAGTAGTATTTTTAATTAAATATTCACCTGAGAATACAACATTCTGGTTATTCTGGTTACACGTACATGTTGTCAGCTCATATGGCTATACCGAGAGGTTCTAATTAATTACTCAAAAAAACTCAGGCTTTGGTCGACCACGTGGGAAACATAGAAAAATCAAATGCATTGATTACACTAATAGTTGCTTGTCATTGCTCGTGTAGTACTTAGTTACCATCTCAAGTGCGCTTACTTGAATAAGTCATTAGATCTGTATTTAATTTACCTTTTGTACATTATGCTAACGCATGTCTGGATTTTTGGGTGAATGAGAGGAGATTTTTGGTCACAGTGACTGTTCCCTAATTTTCATGCTCAGGTGCTTGAATGTGATATGTGAAGCTTATCTCGTGAGAAATATAAGAGGAATTGTTTTTGGATAGCGTAACTTGATGTCAACGGAATGCGATACTAGCCGTGTCACAAGAATACGGTTTACCACGGTGCTTATCTTCCGGTAGTTACCTTTGCCAAGGAAATACTATAAGCTGGTAATGATGCTGTCAGTTCGCTGAAGGCATGGCCCTATCCTAAATTAGCAACTCAACGCACTTTAGTTGAAAGTTCAACCGATGCACTATTTATATTAGCGTGCAATGCTTCACGGAGGTTACGTCCGACACTGCGTAGGAATCGTGCGAAAAACTCGTTTTTCTTAAACTCTTTTCTCTTTTTTGTAAAAAATTTAGAAAGAATTAAAAAACTAGCTGGTTTCGCCGCTTAGGTATTAATATAGCCACCCAAAAAATACAAAAAATAATGTTGTGTCGCTGAAAATATTGAAAAAACAGAATTGTAAATTTTGAATGTGGGGTGATTTTCGGTGATTTTAATTAATTATTTTTGCTTTATTCCTTGATTATATGTAAAATCTACTTGGTTACTTCGCTAAATGATAAACTCTTCTGTTGGTTTTAATTTTCTTGATTTGGTACATATTACGAGACGTGAGATACGCGAGTTTAAAAGGGGCCCAAGAACGATTTTTCAAATAGGGCCTCGCCTTAATTTTGCAGCTGTTTCTTAAGTAAACAATCTAATGGCTTCCTAAATTTAAAAAAACCTAATTTTCTAAAGCAATCTTATAATTTTAAAATATACATTATTCATCGATCAACAACTTGTTGCCCCAAGCCCTTTTCTCTATCAGTTGGTTAAGAGCTGGGGTCCGTCTCCCGGAGCCTTCATAAGTAGGTCAGGCCGATGAACTGGGCCACGCGGGTCCCAGCGGGGGGCAAGACCCCCTGGGTGGAAGGGGGGGCAGGTGAACAGACAAGCTGTAGTGGGTTAAAGTAAACAACGTGGTGGTCTGTAGTGTTTTGTTTAGTTGGTTTTCTTGGAAAAGGAAATCGTATACCTCCTGTAGAAACGGAAAATGGAAATCAAATCAAATCTAAAAATTTTTATTTCCATAGGATGTTATTACATCACTTAGATCCTTTATTACATTTTTTTGGGTGAGGGAAGGGTTATATTTCTGTGTTATAATTAATTCATTGACATTATTATAGGTACAATCATTTCGTAGAAATTAATCGCATAAACTTTTGCCATTATAAGGCTGAAAATATTGAAAATGAAAAAAAATATCATAAAGAAACACAATACGAGTAATTAACTCTTTTACGTTTGAATAAAGTAAACAACGGTCAATGTGCATCCGTCAACGGCGGTCGGGCTTTCGTTTTAATTTTAGTTTTTTAGTTTATTTGAGTGTTTAGTGTATAATTTTGACAGTGTATTATCCAGTGAATGACTCGGAACAATAAACTTTAATAGGACAATTGAAACGCTTGCATTTTGCCATTATTTATTGATGACTTGCAGCGGCCACGTGGTGGCTTCAGTAATGCTGTTATCATCACTGAAGTAATGCTGTTATCATCACTGAAGTCCTTCACCGGACACAGCACCCTAGTCTTAGGATTAGGGCTGTCTGTGTATCTCATGCTACTTACTTAGCAAAACCACTTGATATTGGCGAAATACTACAAGTGAAACGCCATAAATAAAAAAATTGAATTAAGTAAACAATCCTACCGCCCCAGCCCCTCAACAAAATGTTCCTGTATGTAAACTTCATCAAATTAACGTGAAAATTTTTAGGTAGTTTAAACTTCATAATTATGGCTACAAAAATGGTTCAGTTTTACACAATTTCTCTATAAAAACCACCCGTAACTCATTTCATTTACGTATGTTTCCAAGATAAGAGTTCTTGGTTCAATTTTATTTATTCTTCACAATGATTCAGCCTGCGATATACTAACCAAAAGAGTGATTTTAATGTCTGCAGTCACATTAAAATCACTCTTACAGACTGTTCCGAGACCCAAACCCCACCGAGAGTCAAACCTGGAACCTCCGTAACGAGAACCTTCAGCCTGAAACTATTCTCAACCAATGGATAGCTGAAAAACATACTATAGTCACCCAAAATATATTTTTGGAAGGAAGGCAATTTGCTGACGTTTAATTTCTTTTTTATTATATAAACATAATTATATAATTATCACGGTCTTATCCTAAAAGGGGTGAGCAGAGCTATAGTTGATTCCCAAGGAACACACATGTCGTTACATGCCAAATCTAACGAAGAAGGTAGGTAGTACATCGATCTTCTTAAATGCATCTAGTGACAGGTTGCCAACCTGTCATCTAAACGACTCTACAGCAACCTCTACAGTCGCCGACTTTTATGTCGGCGGCTTCATGTTTCGTCGATGTCGGAAAATTTTGCCGGCGGCACAATATCAAATTTTTTTTTTTTGATCGGTGATTTGATAGGTGATTGATAGGTGATTCAATTCTAATTTATTTTTATGGTTTTACTAAGAGGTTTCACCAATTTTGGAAGTGATTTCACCAATTTCACTAATTTGGCACTATCTAAAAACGTTGAGAAAACTTCAAGCACAAAGTCCAAAAAACAATGTTATCCTAAATTCCAGTCGTTGCTTCCCGAGTGATTCCCTGAGAGACGGGTTGAAATATTGTCCAATAGGGAGCGGCCTAGTTCCGCAGTTGATGTATGTCGGTCTGAGAATTGATTTCAACACAACCGAACTAGAAATAGTGTTGTTTATTTAACTATAAATAAACAAGGAGATAGAGAAAGCAGGGCGTTCTTGAAGAAAAATCTGCAAAAAGTGACTTCGTCCAATAATTTAAAAATTAGGTATTTTGAGGTACATGTAGTAATAATAAAGTTTATAACTAAGTACTCAATCAGGCAGACTTTTTTCCATGGCAAAACAATGTTTTTGGAGAGTTGTTTTATGAATTTTATTTGGAAACATTAATTACAAGTCAATATCCAAATATAATATCGAGCCCCTCGGTGGGGACGTATAATGATGATATATAAGGTGCCCCGTAATTAGTGTCAAATATTTTTAGGGCTGAAAGTAATAGTCATAATAGTCACTTAAAAAAATATTTCGAAAATCTACACGTTAGTCTAATTTTGATCTCATTTTTTTATGAAGTGAAGACCAAGACTTCTTCTTTCAGCCCTGAAAATATTTGACACTAATAACGGGGCACCTTATATATCATCATTATACGTAGGTATATATACTTCTTTATATACAAATACAGTGCCTATACAGTGACTTATATTTATTTATAGAAATAATTTATGAAACCCTTACATAAAATTTAATACCTAACAATCTTATATTCTTGCCTAAAGATGAAAATCTGTTCGCAATAATTTTCTTAAGTAATAATATTATCGTTTTGGAGGAGAAACTCTTCAAAAGACGTCTTTAGCGGCGTTTTTTACAGTATGCAAATAATATTATTATTAATGGCAAATAATGAAATCAGTTCACTGATTTCATTATTTGCTGGCGAATATGGAGCTTATACGAGTATATAATAATGTCATCTGTATGTGGATACGACTCCTGTGATATTTAAACTATTATACATTTTAATTCTGATGACCTGAGGAAGGTCGCTGGTGGTAGCTGGATGAGGAAAGCGGGTGATCGTGCACTTTGGCGTGCCCTTGGAGAGGCCTATGTCCAGCAGTGGACTGCAACAGGCTGATTCCTTCAGGATTGAAGGAAGTTTTAATTAATAATTATTTTTAACACTAAAGCAGACTACTTTGAATGCAAAGTTAGTCCGCGCTATTAACCATTGATGAGTTCCCATGGTCATCTTCTGGCATATTGCATTGTCATCCGGTTTGCTAGAACAGCTCAATGAAAAACCGTGAGTTGGGTGAAATTTAACTTGCAAGACTTGATTGCAAGACTTGACTTAACACCGGGACAGATGAAACTAAATAAAAGCTTGTAATAATTTGACATTTTAGTGCTTAACTAAAAATTAACCAAGTAAAAGACTATTTATATTTACAGTAAATAAATAAAAAATACAAAATGTGAAGAGATACGTTTTTTATGATTCACACTTGGCAGTTAATTAAGATTGACATTATATATAAAGCGTCACAGACGGTTAAGGTATACGATCTTTCTCTCTCTCTCCATTCACTTTGTGTGCAAGGCGGGGGTCAAGCAGATGCGGTGACCGGCCGTCACTGATTGATTCGCCATTTTGTTTGACCCCCGCTTTACGTGAAAGTGAATGGCGACGAGAGAGCTGGCTGCCTCGTGCTATAAGATCGTATCTTAACCGTCCGTGACGCCCTTATATCAAATATAGGTATTCAAGATATAGATATTCCTATTATAGATATTCAAGTGTTCTCTGAAACGGGGTATAATTATGAAGAAATAATTTCATATTATTATCTTCAAAATATGGGCAGCAAAAATATTTATCTAAAATACAATAATCCGTCGACGCTTTATACTATCTGGCAACGTGTAAAGGAACAGTAAATCCTGCAAACGTGCTGCAAAATAAGATCAGGACTTTCCAGAACTATCTAGATACATCTAGACTTAAGCCTGTATGTGACTAGATCGTCTTAGCATCGTTTATTGATTAGATTCACTTAAGCTTGCCTGCAGCTTAGTTATTATTTCACTTTTCTCTTAAAATGTATACGAATTTTCTGTATTTTTTACGGCATTGTCTTTGGAGTTCAGCAGAAAAGTAAAAAAGGGTTGAAAATTCCCACAGTATTAAAAAGGTTTTAGAACGTGAGTTCAAATAATAACTATCCTTCTACGAGTCTTTGAGAAACACTATACTCCTAACGTTTTTATTTTATTGTTGACTTACTAAATGTAGTTGTTACATTTTTGATCAGATTGTAAAATGTGTATGTGTGTGTGTTTACTGCCAAATATATAAATTAATGTTTACCAAAATTCATTTTTTATATTATTTAAGCAGGAAAACGAGCGGACGAGCCACAGTGGTGGTAAGTGGTCATCGTCGCCCATGGACATTCGCAACACCAGGGGGGTTGCCAACGCGTTCATACATAATTCAGACCAACATTCGCGTACCTCCTTCGAAAAAAGGAACCTATCTTAATTGACAAAAGATTTTCTGTAAACACATAAGTTTTCCCCTTTTCACATTTAGGTTAAGGAAAGGAACGTAATAGGTAGCATTTATCCTAAAAGGAAATGTATTTGGGAGCTAAGGCCTAAGTGATTGCTATAACCGGTTGAAACTGGACGTGACCGGTGGAGACCTTGGCCCAGGGTGCCAGGATAATTCACTGGTATTAAGTGCCATATCTAATACGATACGCATTTTCTTGGAAATCTAGTTGTTTGTGGGATAAAGTGTTTTGTATTTTATTTATCTTTAATCTATTTTCTTGTAATAGTATGTTTGAGTAGTATTTATGGTACGTGTTATAAAAGTAGCAACTTTAATAGGCCTTTTATACTCGTCTCCTTTTTCTATGTGTCTCTGCTAGTAACTTACTGTTTACAAAGCTAATAAATTATAACAAATTAAGGCAAGTAATATACCTATTGCATGGCCTATCAAAAGTTTTATCTAGTGAAAATACGTAAACATATTTATAGTAAATATTTCTTTCTTTCTTTTTCTTTTATAGCTTATTTTGCGCTTGAATTATTTTTAAAGGACAAAACCATGTCAAAAACAAAAAGTTTAAAATTGTGATGTTTTAATCCGGGCACATCCACATTCTGACCTCTCAGAGCAAGTTCCTCGTGAATCTCCTAACGTTAGGCATGTTTCGGAAGACGTGTGAAAATGCCGCGAAAATGTATTTCGAAATATTAGGTATTATTATGTTTTGGCATATTTGCCTTGAAGGGAAACATTCTTGGACGACATTCTGCACCACAGAATACAGGCAAAATCATGCTAGAGTTCAATATTTATATTATTATAGGTAGAGTACATTATGCGTTTTAAAAATAATATTATATCACTAAATATATATATTTTTTTCAATATATTTGTACTAATATTAACCCTTAAACTGATCTTGTTTTTGGTCCAAAAATGGGAAAAGTAAAAAACATATTTTTCCGAAAAAATACTGTTAAATAATAAATAAATACTTAATTTTACTCAAAAATCTCACTAGTATAATCAAGTTACCAACAATACAACATCCTCAGTTTTTTTTTTAATTAAGGGCAACAAAATTATACACAAATGGTTGAGTAAGGGTTGAGTCAATAGGCGATTTTATTGATAAGTTAACATACACTTCCAAGCTACTTTTGAAAGCCCCTAAAATGAGAAAGAGCAGAGCAAATAGCAATACATATAGGTGAATAACCATAATGGTCAAACAAAGTCTCAAACAATTCATGAACCATGAAAATAACGCACTATGAAAAGACGACATAACGATTTTTGGGATTCAAAATACTTTGGTTACTAAAAATTACTTAGGAATTGTGTAAATTTCTATCAAGCCGAATAAATTATTTTTATTACCTGATTTTTGATAAGCCTGTTGACAATTACTACTACTAACTCAGCCCAAATATTTCTTAAAAAAAGAACAACGAAATGATTATTTCCGTAAATAGGTCATGGTTTTCTCCGTATGACTCAACAAATATTATAAAAGCTCTTCCACATTCCGACAATTATTGGAATGCATCCTTTCCCCGTCCTTGGCCAGCTTTTCAATTCAGCCTTCACAGCATGTGAAATGTACCGAAAAATCCAATATGGCGGTCCACAGCTATCAGTCTAATATAAGATGCAACCTTCTGCTGTCAAATCAGAGCTGACAAGCTGCAGAACATTAATTCAGTGAGCGGCCTTCTGGATGCCGAAGATATTGACGGGTTGCGGCCTCACTGTCGGCAAGCAATTTCCTCAGTCTTTCGGTATTTTTGATATCCTCAGTCTCGGTATTATTTAATTCTATTAACATTCTTACATTAATATTTTTAAAAGTTATATTTTTGGACTTTTGCTATTTATCAATTTCGAGCTCTACCTACTAAATAGTTTAAGTATTATGTTATAGTTAGAGAATCTTATACAGTTGTAAATAAAATCAGATTTTAAATTGGAAGGATTATTAGGGTTTTTTTGGGTTGGATTTGAGGCAAATTACAACATAACGTTTATTTAATAATTTTCCAAAACGTTAAGATGTACTTTGCCCCTCAAAGTGCAACGGATTTTAAATCAAGGTACACCTGCAAAAAAATATAAAAATGTGTTAGGTAGGGATTCGCTTGATTAACTAAACAAGGTCCTAGAGCAGCAACAAACCCCTTAGATTTAGAACTACTTAAAACTGAAAAGTAAAATCTATTCCGTGACTCAATATACAAGTCAGTCAGGAAGTAAGTTAGTACAGTCTTATAGATACTGCATTCAATCAAGGAAATAGTTGGGTTGGGTCATCCTTACAATACAACATCAATAAACGTTGAAGCAAAGAAAAGTTAGAAATGTGCAGGGCCCATTTTCAATCAAACGAACTACCCAAAACAACCCTTTTGTTATTGTTTCTATTATTCACCTAAATGTAAACGACAGTTTTTTATCAGTTAGCATTTATTAAAACATGGTATTTACTTCGTTCTAATTGAAAATAGGCTTGATCCCGTTGGTGATAACTTAATATGAGCTGTCGGTAAGGTAAAATAGTTTTGGAGAAGTTTTTGAAATTACAAAGTTATATCGCTGTTTCAGTAGATCCACCCTCTTCCTACTACAATTCCTCTTGGAATTGAATATATCAACATATTGGTATAAGGAACACGCTTAACGAGTTTTATATCGTGTTATGGTAATGTTATGGATAGCGAATGACTTGCTTTACCCATGCTTGCTTAGCTAGCACCATTGTTTACAAGACAGATGATGGTGAATGCCAAGTAATGACCTCGTGTTTAAGGTGCTAATGTTTTGAAACTGATTGTGTTAAAATGACTTATCTTTACTTGCTCTAGCATAGAATATATAGGTAAGCTCTAGTCTACATTGCCTGCTAAAATTAGCTGAAGAAACTTTCACCTTAGCAATAAGGCTGTCTATTTGTACAATCTTCTTCTTTTTTTAATTGCTGTTCTGTGTAAAATGAAGTATATTATATTCTATAGGTATTTATTTTAACAAAATTATAGTGTGACTCCGATTTTACTTAAAATATGGGTATTTACGTCAAAGTGTTTTTAATAATTGACCGAGCGAGCGCGAGCGCGACACAAGAGCGAGGCGTCTCCGTTTCAGCTTGGCCAAAATTGCTTTTTGTATGTCTTTCTGTCCATCTGTCGGTTTGTTCCACTCTACAGGTCGCGTTTCTCAACCGATTCTCGTGAAATTTTGTGAACAAGTTCGATAAATTAATACACCGTGAAATTTACATCGTTTTGTTCCCGCCGTGTAGTGATAGTGCCCGTCAAACTGAACAACATTTCACGAAAAAAAAAATTCCTGCGACAAAAAAATTTATAGCCTCTCCATACAAAGTGAGACTCCCGACCGACCCATTTTGTATGGAGAGACCAAAATTTTTTTTGTCACAGGAATTTTTTGTTTCGTGAACAACTGTTCAGTTTGACGGGTACTATCACTACACGGCGGGAACAAAACGATGTAAATTTCATGCTGTATAATGTTTGCGTTTAGTCAGATTTCGTAAATTTAAAAAAATTACGGTGTTATGAAGGTTGAAAACGTAAAAAAATCATAAATCAGCCACTTCAACAAAAAAAATAATACTCGCGAGGTCTACAGCTCACAGAGTCACTAGTAGTAGAAATCAGTTAATTATAACACGATATTACATTAAACATAATTATCATTATGACAAACTTTTAAAAAGAAGGATTCCTTTGTCTTAAAAATTAAAGGTTTTAAGATTAGCAGGCTAATGTTATGTAAAAAGGAGATAAACGAGATTTGGTATGTAAATAGTAAACCGAGCGAGCGTTGCTTGAGCCTAGAAATGTGGAGATTACATTACGTGCCTTTAATGCCATTACTTACCAACGTCTGCGTTGTTTAACAAACGTAGTTCAATTATGTTTTTGACACTTACGACAATAGCTTTCATATTATTCGTTTTTCTTATTTAAAAGTTTGTGTTATAATGTTTTTTATTTACAAGAGTGTATCAACTTGAAGACGTCACAAATTACGATGAATAAACTCAAAAATAATTGTATTTTTATCATGTTTACACTAACGACTCGAGATAACATCTCATAAAGTTTTTTAGAATAACCTTTTAGTGTTCAAAGTTATCGGCTAAAACCCTAGAGAATAAAATAAGTGCACTGCCTTTAGGTACTTATTTAAACCCTCCTTAGCAAACATTTTTCTAGATCTCTTTTTTTAATGTTTTTTATCATTATTTTTCCTTATTTGTTTGGATGAAACTTTCTCCATTGAGTAATTTATTTATGCTGAAAAAAGATGCTTTTAATATTTGTATGCGACCTTTATTTCTTATATGACTTTTTATTTTGTTGTAAAAAGTAGTAAAACTCAAAGATATTCTTTTACAAAATTCCTTAAACAGTTTTGATCCAGGATCAAAGGTCCTAAAGCCTGAATAGAAAAAGACATAGTTGTGTGGGTCGCAGTGATCTAGACACCCACGCTGTCTGTGTGTATTTGGATATTCTTGCGACACGTGTTTTATCTGTTCAAACAAACTCACATTGTATTTTAATGGAGGTGTCTACGTTAATAACAGAGCAGGATGTTTTTTTACACTAGAAAAAGTAAATGTTTAGCAAGATTTATCGGGAGATATTTACTACTACACTACACTACTACTTTACCGGAGATAGGAAGATGAATAAAACTCGAATGAAAATAAACAAAGAATGAATTTATTTGGAAGGACCCTGTATTTATACAATTTTAAGACCTTATATCTAAAACAGTTGGAGGTAAGAAAAATAACATTGACCAATCACAACCTAGATTGAATCCACGTAAATACTGCGCACACGACCCGCTGAGCTCTCAGACGCCGCTAGTGCCAGCGCTCAATGCACGCATGCTACATAGCTCCTTCCCAGCGAAGCGTGGTTTCGACGTTCGTCCCGATCTTGTTTTGTAGCTGGTTGTGCGGATTTTCTCTGGATCTTCGTTTTCGATGTCATCATTGAGAAGAAAAGCTGGTTTCAAATGGTCTATAGATATGTTTAAAGTGCGGTTCTTCATCTCGATAGTGAATATTTTTTTCTGGCGGTGTATCACACGATATGGACCATCGTAGGTTGGTGTTAGGGGCTTCCTGTAGGCATCGTTGCGAACAAATACATGTGTACATTTCGATAGTTCGTCGTGAATGAACAACGCTCGGCGGTCGGTGGTTCTTCGTGCGGATTGCAGTTTCTTCATAGCAGTGGTTATTGTGTCTTCGAAATGAGTGTTGTTTTGTGTTAATTTTTCTCCACACAGTTCTCCAGGTAACTTCAGTGCTTGCCCGTATAGCGCCTGTGCAGCTGATACGTCAGTGTCGTTTTTAAGTGCCACACGTAGACCCAGTAGTACCGTTGGTAATTCGCTGGTCCAACTGGAGTTGTCCAACCTTGCGGCAAGTGCAGTCTTCATTGATCTATGGCTTCTTTCGACAATACCGTTTGCTTGCGGATGATAAGCAGTGGTTCTTGTTTTTGTTATGCCCATTCTCTTCATTAGACTGGTGAATAATTGCGATTCGTATTGTTTTCCTTGATCGCTGGTTATCTTGTCTGGGCAACCGAATCTGCAGATCCATCCTTCGTAGATAATTTTTGCTACGGTCTCGGCAGTCATGTCTTCTATCGGGTAAGCTTCTAACCATCTCGTAGCACGATCTATTATCGTTACACAGTATCGTTTTCCGTTTGATGTGGGTAGTGGCCCGACGATATCCGTGTGAATGTGCATCAGTCTGTCGACATTTTCGTAGTCTTCTAGTGGCGAAACCGTGTGTCGATTTGTTTTGGTTTTCTGGCAGGCTATGCAAGTCTTCGTCCACCTGCCAACGTCAGTGTTCATCGATGGCCAGAAGTATCTTTGTGACATCATTTTTCTAGTTGTTCGAATGCCTGGGTGACTTAACTCGTGAATTGCTTTGAATGCGTCGTATCGAAACTGACTCGGTAGGTATGGGCGTACAAAGCTTGATGATGTTTCGCATAGAAGTTTTTTTCCCGTAGGTGTGGTTCGTTGCTCGAAGCTTAATTTGTCATTTTTGACTACGTCGTTTAGCTGTTCATCTTGCAACTGCGCCTTCGCGACATCTTCATAATTGATGGCAGTGGGGCAAGAGATATCTTCAATTCTTGATAATGCGTCGGCGACTATGTTCTCGCTACCCTCAACATGGACAATTTTTGTAGTAAATTGACTGATGTAGTGAAGGTATCTTGTACGAAGTGGGGTTTCTGTCTTGCTCTGTTGCTTCGATTATGCGTAGACAAGAGGTTTGTGGTCGGTGAATATCGTTATCTCTCTACCTTCGAACATTTTTCTGAAATGACGAATAGCAAGATATATTGCTAGTAGCTCTCGGTCGTATGTTGCATATTTTTTTTGTGCCTCGTTTAGCTTCTTAGAGTAAAATCCGAGAGGTTTCCATGCTCCGTCGATTCGTTGTTGTAAAGCCGCGCCGACGCAAGTGTTCGACGCGTCGCACATTAGGGCAAACTGCGCTTGCGTCGATGGATGTGTTAACTTTACTGCGGATCGTAATGCTTGTTTGCAGCCGGTGAAAGCTTCACGCTCGCTCGCTGTTAATTCAATTTTTGTTTTGTCATTCTTTTTCGTCGTTTTCAGGTACTTGTATAATTTTTCTTGTATGTGTGCGGCGTGAGGTATGCTTTCTCTGTAGAAGTTTATGATTCCCAAGAATCTTCTTAGTTCTTGTACTGTTTTTGGTTCTGGGTAGGTTGCAATAGCTTTTATACGTTCATCGGTGGGTTCAATGCCATCTTGAGAGACAACGTAACCAAGAAACTCTAGTTTCTGTTGACCAAAAACGCATTTCGTCGCGTTTAATCTTAGGCCATGATTTTGTAGTCTAGAGAATAATATTTCGAGGTGTTTCCTGTGTTGTTGTTCATTATTTGAAGCCACCAAAATGTCGTCGACGAAAGGAAATATTAGGTCCTTACATATGAAATTGGCGTTTTGTCGTACTGGCCACTTTGATCACAAATTTCTCCTATTTGGTTAGGAATTCGAAATTCAAATTTATACAGCTATTTCCACATGTAGTTGTGTTTCGTAAACCGTCATTCATTTGTTTTTTTACTTATCTTTTTTCTGTTTGCATCACTCGATTTACAAAATGGAAAATTTGAAATATCGCGTTATTTACGAGTACGAGTTCCACCGTGGCACCAGTGCTGCGGAAACGGCTCGAAGGGTTAATGATGTGTATGGCGGTTGTGTCGCAAAAGAAAACACAGTGCGTTTTTGGTTCCAACGTTTTCGTTCTGAAAATTTCGACCTGCAAAACAAGCCCCGTGGACGGCCGGAGACCCAAGTTGATAATGAAGCATTGAAGGCTATTGTGGAAGCGGATCCATCGCAAACCACGTCCGAGTTAGCTGCAGGCTTCGGTGTTAGTGATAAAACTGTTTTAATCCACTTGAAGCAAATTGGGAAGATTAAAAAACTTGAAAGGTGGGTTCCTCACGAATTGAGTGAAGCAAACCGGCAAACGCGCGTCAACTGCTGCGTTACATTACTTGACCGGCACAATAACGAAGGGATTTTAAATCGAATCATTACCTGTGATGAAAAGTGGATTCTCTACGATAATCGGAAGCGCTCATCGCAATGGCTGGACCCTGGCAAGCCAGCCAAAGCCTGCTCCAAGCGAAAATTGACCAATAAAAAGTTACTTGTAAGCGTTTGGTGGACTAGCGCCGGTGTCGTTCATTACAGTTTTCTCAAATCTGGCCAGACGATTACGGCAGATGACTATTGTCAGCAATTGCAAACCATGATGGAAAAGCTAGCTGGTAAACAACCGAGGCTGGTCAATCGCTCTACGCCACTGCTGCTTCACGACAACGCTAGACCACACACTGCACAACAGACGGCTAGCAAATTAGAAGAGCTTCAATTGGAATGTCTAAGGCATCCACCGTACTCCCCGGACCTTGCTCCAACAGATTACCATTTTTTTCGAAATTTGGATAACTTCTTGCAAGGGAAAAAATTCAACTCAGATGGGGCAGTCCAAATCGCCTTCAAAGATTTTATTGATTCCCGTCCGAATGGTTTTTTTAGTAAAGGGATCAATGAACTACCTATGAGATGGCAAAAGTGCATAGATTACAATGGCTCATACTTTGATTAAATAAATATACTATATAAAAATTTTTCGACTTTTTGTTCCTCCCATACAAAACGCCAATTTCATATGTAAGGACCTAATATGAAGTCGCTCGTATCACGAAAAATACTATCAATGTGCCTCTGAAAAGTTTGTCCAGCATTGCGAAGGCCGAAGCACATCCGGGGAAATTCGTATAGCCCGAATGGTGTAATGACAGCCGTTTTCTCCACGTCCTGCTTCGCAATATTAATCTGATTGTATGCTTTTCTTAAATCGATTTTGGAGAATATTCGCTTTCCATAAAGGTTGTACGTGAAGTCGCGCAGTCGTGGAATAGGGTATCGGTCCGGCTTGGTAATAGAATTAAGCCGTCGATAGTCGCCGCAAGGCCTATATTCTCCATTCTTCTTTGTAGCTAGGTGAAGTGGGCTTGCCCATGGAGAACTTGATGGACGACAAATCCCCTGGTCTAGCATGGTTTGAAACTCTTGAAATGAAATGAAATGAAATGAAATGAAATAAGTTTCTTTCCTCGCAATCTGATACTTGTGTGGGGGTAGCGGGCGGGCACGGCAGTACACTGGTGGGCCGGAAGTTTCGATATAGTGAAGGACATTGCTGGACATATTACTGAAGGTAGTTGTAGTTATTTCTGGATACTTCTCAAGAATATCGTGATAAGGTGCTTTCTTGTTGATGGTAAGTACTGTCGGTGTGAAAGTACGCGCCACGAATCCATTGACTGCTAATTCAGTTTTTTTATCTATTAGAACGCCGGCACGCAGGTCGACTATTAAATCGTGATACTGTAGGAAATCTGCTCCAATAATTGGTCGATTTACGTCTGCTATGGTAAATTTCCATTTTAATGGTCGTTGCAGTCCAAGATTCAACTCCAAGAATTTTTCTCCGTAGGTTGCGATCTCGGTACCGTTGGCAGCGAAAAGTTTTTCTTCGCATTTGGCTGTTTTTCTCTTCCCGATAGGAATTACGGAGATGTTGGCGCCGGTGTCAATTAAAAATCGCAAATTGTTTTTTGTATCATTCAGGAACAGACGGTGAGAAGATATGCTGTTTACGACCCCAGGTTCCGTCTTAGCCGAGGCCGACATTAGTTTTCCTGTTTCTTATACATTCTGCATGGCATTCTGCATTTTTTTGCTTCATTCCCAAACGTGTTGTGGTAATAGCAAAGCTCGTCATCGTGCGCATGCGCTCGCGGCTTGCGCTGGAAATAACGTTGGCGGGAGCGAGAGCGCGAGCGCGTATTTGTAGAAGTGCGACGGCGTGCTGGATCGCGCTGCCTCGACCGGTTATTGTATCGCTCGGTGCGCAGCGCAGACAGTTCGTGCGTGAGCTCGAAGATAGCTGCACGTAGTTCGGCGTTCGATCCTGTGTCAAGGTGATTCGACGATGTGGATTGCTGTGAACATGCACAAATGCTTTTTGTTTCAGCTTGTTCATGTATAGTGTCTGCCATTATGGATATGGCGTCGAGATCAGTTTCTTGCATGACGGATAATACTGCTCGTATAGATGAAGGTAGGTGGCCTAACCAAAGCATTCGTACGGTTTCGTCGGGCATTTTGTCACCTGCTAAACCGCGCATCTTGCGTAGTAGCTGTGAGGGTTTTTGGTCGCCAAGCTCGATTTCGTTTAATAACTTGTGCAAACGTTGGTGATCTGTCTCTTCATATATTGCAATAAGACGCTTCTTTAACTCGTCGTAGCGCTTCTCGCTTGTTTTAGACATAATAATATCGCTGACTTGCTCGACGTCCGCTTTCTCTAGCTGAGCCACGGCGAGGGCGAATTTTTGTTCGTTCGAACATTTTGTAGCGCATAATACGCATTCGAAATGGCCAAACCAAAGCCTTGGTTTGTCGCGCCAGAATCTTGCGATACGCGATTTTAGATCCACGCTTTCAACATGATCGTCGTTTTTGCCGTTTGAATCTTCGTTCGACATTGTGTTCGATTCGTAGGGGTCACCAGTTTACCGGAGATAGGAAGATGAATAAAACTCGAATGAAAATAAACAAAGAATGAATTTATTTGGAAGGACCCTGTATTTATACAATTTTAAGACCTTATATCTAAAACAGTTGGAGGTAAGAAAAATAACATTGACCAATCACAACCTAGATTGAATCCACGTAAATACTGCGCACACGACCCGCTGAGCTCTCAGACGCCGCTAGTGCCAGCGCTCAATGCACGCATGCTACACTACTTATACTTTTATTTTTAATTAGTGGTACTTCATTTTAAAATTGTAAATAGAAGAGTTTATCATGTTAACTTATCCGCTGTTGTGAAAATTTTTTTTTTTTCTATAGGTACCTATACACCGTGAAATTTACATCGTTTTGTTCCCGCCGTGTCACTACACTTATAGTACCCGTCAAACTGAACAACTTTTCACGAAAATAAAATTTCCTGCGACAAAAATTTTTTTGTTTTCTCCATACAAAGTGAGACTCCCGACCGATCCATTTTGTATGAAGAGGCCGAAAATTTTTTTGTCACAGGAATTTTTTTTTCGTGAAAAGTTGTTCAGTTTGACGGGTACTATCACTACACGGCGGGAACAAAACGATGTAAATTTCATGCTGTATATTATTATGAATTACGACTAACTCAATAAAGTTGAATAAAAAGTAATAAATTATGTTCACAAAATGCAAAATAAAAAATAAAAGCTTTTGATTACAATAGTCAAAATAAATTTATAACAAAACCTTCGTGCTTTTTAAGCATTTTATAATTTTAAGTTATTTTTATGAACCGATACGCTAAGAAAGAAGTTATTTTTTAACTTGTATTCACAAAAATGGAAATAAGTGTCCATTATATCTTATTTACACACCTGAATACATAGCACAAGTATGTACATTTAAAATTTCGCCACATTGTTGCCAGATGCTACGATTTCCTTTTGGACAGCCTTGTAACTATCCGTCCACTTATCCACTTAACGTTTTATCCCCTCCAATCGAAGGCCATTGGTCAGGAGTGTATAAACTGATAAATCGTCTGGAGTTTTGCACCCTTTACATGATTTATGGAGGAGCAGATTCACGGACTAGAGGATTAGAGGAAGGTTTTTTAGCAGGTAAGTTTTTGAAAAATGTCCTTGAAGTTCAATAGGGGATCGTTGAGGTTTGGCAGTGCATATGAAATTTAAGTAAATACGTGTCTAAATCTCATGGAGATTTCAGGGATGTATTTTACTTTAAATTTCTAGTCACAACCACAGTTTATGTTCCTGAATAATTCTACTCCAGAAAAATATGTGTGTTCAAGAAATTAAAAAGAACTTTTCGCAACTTAAGAATTAAAAAAACAGTTGATTTGAGAGCCACGCCAATGGCTCAATAATTCCAACACCAGGGTTTGTAGGCAAATGTAGGTCCATACAACTCTGTAAGGTTTGAACCCACATGAATGATGATGATGAACCTTAGATAAGATTAAAAAATGACTTATACTATAATATTAAAAAATCTTACGAGATTTAATGAGATCGTTAATAAAATAAAGCAAGTTATCTAAAACAAACTCAATACTAATAAGATTTCGATCAACAGCATAATCGGATGAACTTTGCAACTCCTGATCCCCTGGTACCTTAAAATAGAATTGCATTAAATCGTATGAGGGTTGCGGCGATCGGCTTCGGTCCATTAGTGAGGTTCAAGGATTAAAATTGAAGGTCCTGGTAGAAAATGGGTCAGAGGTGACAAACTAGCGGAGAGTGTTTGAAGGTTGTGGGAATTACCCACTAACTAATCACTAGATTAGTTAGGAAACTAGAGGAGCAGAGTACAACAATGTGAAGATAAAAGCATGCATTATAACACCGGGATCTGAAAAGAATACATATTAAAATATAATGTCTCCATGTTCTGTGTCAATGTATAAGAAAACAATTAACTTCTTTGCAAGTCTATACATACTGTCTTAAACGAAATTCTCGAATAACGAAGACAAAAGTCTAAAAATATTTTTAGCTAATCTATACTTGCTTTTTATAAGTAAAACCCCTTATAAGACTGAAAGTGCTTAAAAGGGGTGGACTATAAGAGTATAACTCATATTTCTAGTGTTTTCATAAGCGAGGTGAAGATTGGGGCATGACCCTTATTTACTCCTTCAATTGACCTTGACTTTAGTTCTTCTTGACGTTATTTTTTGTTAAATTATAATAATGTGACCAAATTGTTCAAAGGAATAGAAAACATAGAAATATCACTCAGGATCCATTACAGCTTGCTCTCTTAGGATAATTGAAACGAAAAATGAATATATAATAAATGCAAACAAGGAATTAAACCCAGCATTTTCCTGTACTCAAATTTCTTGTCCTGTGATGCTTTCCTTTAAATATTAAGACGATCTCAAAGCATTTAAAAGCCTCATCGAATCACGTACATATTCCCATCTCATCGATTTAAAAAGATGAAGAATTTCAACAAATTTTAAAAAGCGTTTACATAGCCTTTGAACCCGAGATAACTTGCTTGGAAACTAATTCAAGATATTTTTTCAGGCTGAGATGATCTCAGTAATGCGATAGATGCGTGCATATTACGCTCTTGAGATCTCTTTTTAGAAATGAATTATCTATGGCGACTACGGAATTTAGTACTTACATAGAAATTTAGTAGTTTAACTTCATAAAAATGAGTTAGGGATTTCTCTTTCAGTTTGGATTTAATATTTTGTAAAAGTATTTCATAAAATCATCTACTACACCTGTTTATTGATTTGCCATATCGTACTCATCATAAGTAATGTGCTGTGAATGACACTAAATGGATTGTAAATAAATTAAGGATATGTAGTTGTATTGTTCTTTTTATTTTTATTGGCGTTTAAAACAAAACTTGCTATGGTTGGGCTGGTTGAGTCACTAAAAGAATTTTAAAAAATGTGAAAAAAGTTTAGTCACATCTGTCGGATTTTTTCACCAAATCTTTTAGTTAAACCTTAAATTCAAGACTAAGGCCCATGTTTAGCCGTCCTTGATGTTTGTGTACCTACATTATTAGGGACAAGGATTAGCAAGGACCCAGCCTACTAAAATCACACATTTTCCTTGTTGGAATGTCTTGGTTCCGGCCCAGTTCCTAAACAGCGTGCTCAGCACTGCATTGGACCTTTGGCCTCGGCCTAGATTACGACTTGATCTATGAGAAATTTCGAATCCTGACCAATAGTTTTGTTGGTCACACATTCGGTTTAGCAGATTTTTGTATGTTAATCTGTTTGTGGCTCAGACCAAGGAAAGTTTGTGGCTACTTTAAGAAAATAAACACTTTATTTTATGTCTTTTATCGATTACAAAGCAAACTGCCTCCTAAATATAATTTGTTGTAAAGTTGAACAAGCGTTTTCACTTAAACGCTCGAGGATGATTGATGTCTTAGGACACCTAGTGGACATTACGTGGGTAAGTATTAAAATAAAAATAGACGGTGATGCCAATTTTAAACTGAAATAATGTTTTGAACTAAACTGAAGAAAAGTAAGTGCTATATTGAATTTGTACTGCAGCCATTTCATATTGTATAACAACATTTTGATTATATAATAAAAAAAAAAAACATAGTAGTTTTAGCGAATGTGGAAATTTAATTTATTTTTAACATCAGCAAATAAAAAGATTTATAGGTAAAATGGTAATTTGAAATGTTATTAATTGATCTATTTACAAAAGTAGTAAACTATACAAAATGGTAAAGAATTTTTTTTTTTAGTTGGTTATATTGTATTTCTATGTAATGTTAATTTTATCTTTGCCTCGTTCAAAGAAACGAACGATTATGATGATTATGGCGATGTTGGAATTTTATTCGGAGATATACCAAGAGTGATGGACTGTAGTTTAGAGAAGAAAACAACGTTATCGAACTATATGTATGATAGTACTCGAAGGTATTTAAAATTTGAAACTAAAGCTATAATATGCATGGAGAGCTGGAATTGGAAAAGGAAGTGCGGTCTTCGCGTAGTTGCAAAGACCAACCCCCATACAGATCCGGTTTAACGTCATCCAAGTTTGTCGATGAGCCCAAAACCCAATATTGTAGATGTGCGAAAGAGGCGTTTTGTTTTTCAGTTTTATCTCCCGGGGCAAAATCCGAATCATGCAGTAATTATTTTGCTTTAGATGTACCAGTATTAGTATATTGTGAAAAAGGAGATAAAATGAAGAGAGACAACTTCTCAATTGCGTCCAGCTGGGACTTACTGCGGCTTTGTCTAAATCCTTTAGAATTGGAACTTGGGACAGACTAGCGACTGTTGGAACGCGATATCCAATGTCTAGAATATGTTATTCCAGAAACCTTAAAGCTTTTATACACTATGTTGGTCACTATCCAGGCCACCGTTCCAAATATATGATGCTGCGCGGCTTTTTGCGTTATGTACAGGAGCCTTTCTCTAAAGATGTTCACGGACTTTGGTACCCTTGGTTTTAGGACAAGGTCTTACCAATAAGTTATGTATATCTGGTAGACGATTTCTCGGATCTTTAATTTTCATTTACATGGTGTTTTTACTAGTATAATATCTAATATCTATAGTCTAATATCTATCTATATGTAGTAAAGTAATGTACTTTTGTATTTATACGATGCCTACTGATTGATAAAATGTTAAACTAAAGAGGTTCTCTAAATATACGATTTTCATCGATTAGACAGCCTCTTCTCTCTCATCAAAATCCACAGTCCGAGAAAACAAAAATGTAAAGACATTAAGAAATTTTAAAAGTATGTGTGCAAGTCCAAAAAATACCACAATATATTTGTTATAATAAAACAAAATATGCGTTTAAAGGTAGATCGTGTACTAACTATCAAAATCATAAATACACAATTTCAAAAACACCTCGATAGCGAGTTGTAAAAACCATGTCATGTTTCAAATTAGATGTGTATATTTAGAATGTTTGTTCTCCGTGAACTAGGCTCTGAAAACTAAATGCATATTTTTCTTCTGAACCATATTCTCGTAGCAAAATCCTAACTCAATAGTTCAATGAATTTGTCAATCGTTATCATTATTATGTAGGTATCAAGTTTGACAAATGACCTCATAAAACCCTGGTGTCAGAGTCAATTATTCCACTATCTGCTTGAATCCATGTAGATGTGTAGATATATAAACTCCCAAATTGTCCGACCGTTTTCAACTATATACTAATTGAATTAGCCATGTTGTCAAGTGTTATGGTTGTGTATTGCTATAAACAGTCCATTAATGGTCGTGAACTCATGAATAGTCATGGAGAGTCAAAGTCAAAATAATTTATTTCCATAGGATGTTATTACATCACTTAGATCCGTCATTACATTTTTTTTGGGTGAGTTCACTAACACAATGGCGGAATCTGTGGAGAAGAGCTCACCGAAGAAACTCCACAGTCGTCGCATCTTTTGCGTTTCCTTTTTTAAATAGAATATTGTCAATTACAAAATTAATGCTTATTACATATCGAAAAAGCCTGCTACTCAAACAATCTATTCCCATGGACACCTATCTTCTAAGTAATCAGATATCCTATAGTAACCTTTTTTATACAATTTCTGTTTTATAATTATTTTAAACTTGTCTAAAGGCAAGTTTTTAATATCAGTAGGGACCTTATTGTAATAGCGTATACAATTGCCTTTAAAAGAATTACTAATTTTATGTAGTCGGCTGACATAAGCAACCAACTTGTCTTTATTTCTAGTATTAAAATTGTGTATATCACTGTGCTTCTGAAAATTACTTATATTTCGTTTTATATACACAAGATTGTCATAGATATATTGAGACACAAATGTCAGAATATTGATTTCTTTAAATTTTTCCCTCAGTGACACTCTAGGCCCTAATCTATAAATTGCACGAACAGCCCGTTTCTGCAAAATAAATATACTATTAGCATTCGCAGCGTGACCCCACAATAAAATACCATAGGTCATTAGACTATGAAAGTAACTGAAGTAGACTAGTCTAGCGGTGTCTACGTCGGTAAGGGCTCTAATTTTTTTAACTGCGAACGCTGCTGAACTCAGTCGGTTCGACAATTTATTTATATGAGAATCCCATTGTAGTTTGGCATCTAAAGTAATGCCCAAAAAGACAGTCGAATCTACAAGGTCCAATTTCTGTCCTTTCATAAATATATCTGTAGTTACCGGTTTCACATTGGGTAATACGAATTTAATACATTTAGTTTTCTTTTCATTAAGTAATAGATTATTAACAGTAAACCAATTCACTATACTAGAGATAGCATTGTTTACGTCGTCATAGTTTGATTGTTGTCTTTTAACTTTAAATATCAAAGAAGTATCATCGGCAAACAATACTAACCCATGTTTTGCTTTAACAAGATAAGGTAAATCATTAATATATACTAAAAACAAGAAAGGTCCAAGAATTGAACCCTGCGGGACGCCCATACTTATTGAAGATCCGGGTGATCTTTTCCCATTAACATCGACCATCTGAACCCTATCTGTTAGATATGACTCCAGAAGGCCAAGAGCCTGATCTTTTACACCATAATGGCGTAGCTTCCTGACAAGAATGTCATGATGGACGCAATCAAAAGCCTTGGATAGATCGCAGAATACACCTATTGCATCCATTGCGTCTTCCCAGGCACCAAAAACATTGTCAATTAGCTCAACACCAGCGTCGGCTGTTGAACGACCCCTTGTGAAACCAAACTGAGCAACATGAATTAAATTATTGACATAAAAATGACTCTGCAATTGATTAAGTATGAGTTTTTCAAATATTTTGCTAAGAGTTGGTAGTATCGATATAGGTCTAAAATTTGTGGGGTCTGATGTACTACCGGCTTTGAATAAAGGTATCACTTTACTTAGTTTCATCAAGTCAGGAAACACACCATTATCTATACATTGATTAAATATGCAACAAAGGTGAGGTGCGATACAATCTATAATGGAACTTATAATTTTTACAGATAGACCATGGACGTCAGCCGTCTTTTTCATTTCCAGGGATTTAAACGCTTTTACAATGTCCTCATTCTTTACGTGCCTAAATTTAAAATCTGTTTTACATTCCTCAAAGTTCTGCTTAAGTATAGATTCAGCAGCAGTGGGAGATGAATTTAAAGACTTGGTTGTTGAAACTGGAATGTCCGTAAAGAAATTTTCAAAGGCTTTTGCTACTTCTAGGTCTGTACTTAACAATTGATTATCTATTTTAAGCTTGAAGTTATTATGTGTAGCTTTGGCCTTTCCAGTCTCGCTATTTATAATTTTCCATGTCGTTTTCATTACATTGCTACTAGATTCAATTTTGTTTTTAATGAAATTGGATTTAGCTACGGCACAAACGCGTTTAAACATTTTTGAATAACTACGAACATAATCTAGAAAGGCCGTACTTTTGTTATATGATTTCTCTTCATAGAGTTCATATAATTTTCGTCTGCTCCTATGAATTCCCGCTGTCGCCCAATCACTAAACAAAGCTTTGTTATTAACTTTTATAGTTTTTGATTTAAATACCGTATCATATTCATTTTTGACAAAGTTAAATACTGAGTTATACAATAAATTTGGATCGTCACTGTATGGTATTTCCGATAATTTATCTAAAATATTATTCCTATAGTGTTCTAGCCGAGTGTCACTAATGGGGACACATGTAATATTCTCTTTTTGGTCCTTTTTTATTTTAATATTGAATATACCTATCTGACCAGAGTGATCAGAGGTTAATTTATTGATGACCGATTTGTAAGTAGGCGTAATGTTAGAAAATATATTATCAATGCAGAAAATATAATATCAAGGGTCGTCAAAGTTAGTTTAATTGCAGTTGTTTCGGTCACAACTTCGAAGACATTTCGAGCGAGCTATATTGACTTCTCCAAAGTGATAATAGTCTGGCTAGAGCTTAATTTTCATTTCTTACCACGCCAAATTGGAGAAATATGGTGTTCCATGTGTATTTGTATTGAAAATATAATTGATTATTGTATTTTTAAGTTATCTAAAAAAAGAACGCTCGATGTCATGTTTAACGAAAAATCTTCTTGTTCTTATTTATCTCTATCTCATCCTTATAAATAATTTTAATTATTTGCACAAAATTGCTAAGGACACAATGGGCATGATTAATAATGACCATTTTTAGGGTTCCGTAGTAAAAAAGGAACCCATATAGTTTCGGTCTGTCCGTCTGTCTGTCTGTCTGTCTGTCTGTCCGCGGCTTAGCTCAGAGACTCTTAGTACCAGAAGGCTGTAATTTGGCATGGATATACATATGAATCATGCCGACAAAGCTGAAGAATAAAATCTTTTTTTTAGCGTACCTCTGGTACACGTCAAGAGGGGGTTATTTTTTTTCACGTAGTGTGAGGTATCGTTGGATAGGTCTTTTAAAAACAATTGGGGTTTGCTAAGACCATTTTTCGATGCTAGTGTAAGTTTTAGAAATATTCTGTTTTAAAGTGCTTATTTTTGTTAGAGTCAAGTTTCCCCCCCCTCTACCAGCGAAACCGTTGTATATGGAAACGTGAAAAAAATCATGGTAGTAGTGTATATGATAAATTTAAAAGGAAAACTATCAACATTAAGTAGGCTTTACAGGTTATCGAATAATAGACCAACTTATAAAAAGTACTAGTACAAGTAAGAAATTTGGTTCTACAAATATCATTGAAAAATATTTTGATGAATGTTAGAAGGCTGTAATTTGGCATGGACATACATATTAATTATGCCGTCAAAGCTAAAGAATAAAATCTTAAAAAAAATTTTTTTTTAGGGTTCCTCTGGTACACGTGAAGTGGGGGTTATTTTTTAAATTCACGAGTACCTTATGGTGTGAGGTATCGTTGGATAGGGTTTAAAAAAATAATGGGGGTTTGCAAAAACCATTTTTCGATTCTAGTTTACATTTCAGAAATATTTTAAGTGCTTATTTTTCTTAGAGTCAAGTTTCCCCCCCCCACCTATCAGCGAAACCGTTGTATTTGGAAATGTGAAATAATTCACGGTAGTAATGTATATGATGAATTTAAAATGAAAACTATTAACATCATGTAGGCTTTACAGGTTAACGAATAATATATCAACTTATGAAATGTACTTGTACTAGTAAGAAATTCGGTACAAACTTCATAAAAAAATATTTTGATAAAGTTTAAACTGTCTATGTAGTAAATTTAAGTAAGAGAAAATTTAAATGTGAAATAAGTAGACTTGACAGGTTAACGAATAAAATACCAACTTTAAAATGTACTTGTGCTTAGTAAGAAATTCGGTACAAGTATTATAGAAAATGACTTGATGGAGACCGTCTATGTAGGTAGTAAATTTAAGTAGGTATTAGAACAGTAAAAAGATTGCTTAAAAATAAAATCATAACATCATTTACTAAAATAATTTCATAACCTATTTACCAGTCAGTTTTAAATGTGTAAAAATCGCGAGTTGCCAATGGAACATTCGAAACATTCGAATAAAACTATTTTGAATTTCGAATCAAGCGCGCCGCGCCGCGTAAATTATGGCCCTGCGGGGCTTGCGCGCGGGGAGTCGATGTAACAAATAGAGCGGCAGCCGCGCTCATTAGCGCGAGCGACTAGATGCTGTTCGGATGTGCCTCGAAATCCTACCTATTAGATTGCAATTATTAGCACTTTGAATATTCAAATTTTTTGATTATTTTTGTTAGAATTAAGTAAACTAACATATGAAAGACTTGAAATTACAATACTGACTATTTCTCTTTCAATTCCAGTTAGATATTTCATAAACTATTATAATTTGTTAAAGTGCCCATTTTTGTTAGAGTCAAGTGCCCCCCCTACCAGCGAAACCGTAGTATTTTGAAATGTGAAAAAATATAAATTATCAACATCAAGTAGGCTTTACAGATTAACGAATTATAGACCAACTTATAATATGTACTTGTACAAGTAAGAAATTCGGTAAAAATATCATAGAAAATTATTTTGATGAACGTTAGCAGTCTTAAACAGGTACCTAAGTAGTATAGGACATCTACGGAACCCTACACTTTGCGTGGCCTGACACGTGCTTGGCCGGTTATTTAACTTGTAACCGTATTTTTTAACGATTCCATAATTTTATACTCACCGGCACATCTAACAGCCCACCCTTGTATTTCGGGTTAATTTTAAACTAAGCTTATTGTTATACATTACAGTTGATTTATTGATAATTTTACGATAAATTAGACACACTTAAATAAACGTTAAATTAACTACTTTTTAACTAACATCAGCTGTAACTAATAGAATTATAAAGAATCACGAGTATTCCCTGAAATGAAGGGTGGGCGGTTAGTTGTGCCGGTGAGTATAATATATTGATCTCGATAGAATTTGTTTTTGGATCTCTATCATTCATTAGCGTTAAATCCTCCAAGTATTTTTTCATTCTTTGGTATAGTAAAATACCTCCAATACACATTCCTTAAAAACGAGTAAAAAGGAGTGACTACTTGCTCAATCTGGAGCGGCTGATAAATTGCCGAGATTATGACAAAAATGAACCCGGACCAGGTGAGAGGTAACTTCGAACGCTTTTGGTTCATCGTTCAACAAACTCAGCAGTTCTCAAAGATTATCATTGTTCGATGTTTTGAAACTTACTTCAATAGCTCTTTTTTTAGTTTGGTGGACATTAAACAAGTTTTTCTGGGCTCGTAAATGCCCTAATCATAATTACTGAATTATCCATGATAAGGCAGTTTTTCTAATAAATAATAATAATTATTATTTTTAAAAAATACCTTATTTTATATTCAATTATTATTTTATAAAGTAAGTTTAAATTAAAAATAAATAACTAAAAATTGATACAAAAAAATGTATGTTGACTTAATTTGAGTTGTATGCCTCAATTTGATTCCTGCTTAATTTGATGCTGTGAGAAAAGTTCGATTGATTCTCAATTCCATTTCAATTGAAAACGATTGTGTAACATGTTGGCTTAAGACTGTGTTCAAAATCAAAATCAATTTTATTATTCATTCATTTTTCGTTTACAGAAACCACTTAATGATTCTGCATTTGTGAACTAAAGAAACAATCCAGATTACGCCAAATCTTATTTTGTGGTATTTTTATACGAAATACATTGAGAACCACCGTTTTAGCACATCGGAGATTTATGAGGGTGATATAAATATTCAATATTAGTCGGCCAATGAGCTCACCGGATTCAGGCCGATGACGGATCACCTCCTGGATTGACTGAAGTGGGGCTTAGGTTATTGGTTCACCTAATTTCAGGGGCTTTGGTACATTAGAATAAAAATAATATTCAGTAGTATGATGGAAATAAAGACACAAATAAGCATGAGCGTCTAAACAAGAGTGAATTATGTATACAGGGAAAGCAGTGTTTTCATCAGGCTAAGAGCAAACGCTCATATGACTTATGCAAAATGAATAGCTTTAGGTAGATGCATTTGTTTGAGAATCAATTCTTTTTAAAACATTATGCATTTATAAATAAACGTTTGTGAATCTACTGATTATTTTTGAGAAAATAACGTTACTAGTTTGAAGTTATAATTTTACGGTTCCTTTTCATCTGTTTTTCTTTGTTTCTTCCTATACAACTATAGAGAACACACAATAAAATAAAAATGTATATAGTTCGTTAAAAATTACGAGTAACTACGATATTTCTTTGCATAAATAAAATCTTATTTTCAATTATTGCTTTGTTACAGTTTTGACTTACGAATGAATGAGTTTTTTACTTTTAGGTGATTCAAATGCTCCAATGACACCATTTGCTAAAGGTTAAGCCAAAGTAAACTATAAAAGATCATTTATTATTTTAATTCTACAATTTCTTTGGATTTCATCGCAGACACTTTAAATATTTGACGCAATATAATATTTAGGTAATAGCTGGCTTATTTGATACTATTAGCAAGACAAAATTGAATTCGTGTTCTTATTTATGTTTTTTTTTTCAGTACAGTTGCCAACCGATCTTATCGCCTTGTTGATTGTGAATTTTCTTTTTATGCAAGGGATTTTTGTCTATTGTGAAAAATCCTGTTGTAAAAACATTCCCTTGAACTGATTCCGATATAATGTCAGCTTTTTCTCGTACTGGAATATCTTTCTCTATCAACACAATTTCCTATGATGTAACGGGGACAGTCTTCTGAATGTTTCCCTGACCCTTGTTGAAAAACTTCAATCAAGTAATAGTGGAGGACGGAACTTCCTCCCGACATACTTTCTTTTATAAATCACGGCCAAGTCCCCAAAACTCGCCAAGTCACGTCTCAGCCACGTGGTTTCAGAGTTAGGGGACGTAAGATTGCGTTGGCGACATATGACGCAAGATGATATAACCTCTGTAATTCAACTTCCTAGGCAGCCCTAGTTTTCTAGAGAATGTGATTAGGGTTGTTGCTATTTTGAGAGATTTCAAATACGATTTTGATGTATAAAAATTGTACAAGTATATGGAATGTTAGATTCAAGTACAATAGTTACTTAAAAAAAAAATTTTAGTCTATAATGAAAATTAGCAGAAAATGTATTAGAGAAATAGTCAACAATTGGCTACTGATGTTAAGATCCTTTCATTGGATATAAAATACGTATCGATGTATTTCCATTTTAGAATTTTAACTTTAACATTGAACGTCTGAGGACCTTTTAATTTAAACTTACACGCCTTCGAAGAAATTCAAGGGTTGGGTTATTTGTTGAGTCGTCGGCCTTCAGTTTACACTAGGCCCGCATGAAAAGGCCTCGCCGTCCTAATTTAGATGTATCCAGAGGCAGCCTTAGTTTTAGAAATACCTATTGAATAATTTGGACTGAATAGGGCTGACCCATTTAAACATGAAAGACAAACGTAACCTACGTAAACCAGATTTTGTACTGAAGTTTGAATTGGACAAATCATTTATGATCAAATCATCGTTACTAAATATAAATATTTGTAGTTCAGAGTTCATTTTGATTAATGAAATCTAAGATTGCTTTTAAGAATTTGTCGCATGAAATAATTACACTTGCCTATTGATTTAAACTCTTGAGTTACAATTTACTACCTCAATTAGTTGTTTATCTTTCTTGGGTATTTCCGCCGAATCCGTGGTCCTACTACTTTGTCCCACCGGTAGGACAAAAAAATTTCGTGGTCCCACCAGAGACACACTTTAGTTTTTCAATTGCTATTTTTGCATGTCATCTTCAATGTCAATATTAAATAAATATAAATGTTATTAATATAAATGTATAATATAAATGTTACTAATTAAATAAATTTTCAAGATTCCTTGTAGCGATGTCTTTATCTCTTGTATTCTCTCCAGCATTGAAATTAGCAAATAGCGTCTTAAAAGTTTGTTTTTCTTCATTATCGTGTGGGTTGTAAGGTCGACAACCGACCTCACAAACCCTAGTGTCAGTGTTATAGAGCCGCCAAAGGCCAGTGATATGGCTCGTGTAACGACTAGATAGTAGCCGGGACCAACGGCTTAACGTGCCTTCCGAAGCACGGAATCATCTTTCTTTTCGGACAATTAGGTGATTCGGCCTGCAATGTCCTAACCAAACTGGGGAAAGTCTCACTAAGAGATTTTTGCTTGACAGTGTCCCCACCGGGAATCGAACCCGGAAGCTTCGTAATGAGCGATGAAATTTCGACCACTCGGCCACGGAGTCTGTTAAATAAGTTTGTCTTCTTGTTAAGTATTCCATTTATCCTCTTAGTTTAATGTTTTATAAATCAAGAATAATCTTCGCTTTGAAATCCCAGTAATTTGTAATTCAAGTTTCAACCAACCACGGCCAAGCATTTAGCATTACGACGTCACCTGAATTAATTACCAACGCATTTTATGAAATATGCAACAGCTGCCTAAATCGCTAGGTCCTAAGTAAAATTATACGAGTCTGCCCTTGCGGTACAAAAAGCAAGGTAAGTATGTGGACCCTTTCATCAACTCAATCCTTAGAAGGGTAAAGAGGTTGGTAATGTAAGACTGAAGTTCGGTCGTTGACACGTTATAAATAATCATTTAGCATTACTTAGAATAATATTTCATATGCGTTGGTGTTTTGACTGTTCATTTGAGATATAACAATATTAATGTTAGTAGGTTGCCTACCCCTTTACATAAACTCTGTTTTGAAAATGTTTGAAGATTTCGAGATGCAGTAAGATTTATTTAGTCACAATATAACCTTAGCTCTACAAATTCTAGAAAATAAACATATTTCTCGTATTTCTCTTCATATAATGTCTTGATTTATCTTCTTGGTAATAGGTAAAGACGAAAACAACTGAACTAATCCTGGACTACTTCAAACTTAAATTGTAAGGAAATTCTAGGTCAAAGTTAAACAATAGGATTGTCACCCAAATTTTCTTTTGTCAAAATCTAAATGAGAACTCATTAACAAGATCTAAATGAGACCTCACGAAATCGAAATTGGACTAAGCTAAAACACCGAAGTTACTCAAAGATGAGTTTGAACGATGATTCATACGAAACTTTAAGATTTGCATTCCGATTGCTTTCAGCGCCATCTTTGTTCAGATCCTATAGAAATAAATTAATCTCATCATCTGGTCTATATTTGTGTCACTGAATACCTTAAACCAAGGATTTACGACGCGCGTCGCCTGCGCATCGAAGCAATCGCCTTTTGTTCCTCTGAACCTTAACCTTAACCTATTTATATGTAATTACAGAATTTTTCACAACGCTACGTGTTTATACTTTTTTTATTTTTTATTTATTTTTTATTTTGCCAGCGAGGAATGGAGAGAAGTTTCATGGGTTTTAAAATAAAAGATAGAATAAAGAACAGCCACATACGAATGTTAACAAAATCAAAGGAAGCCACAAAGAAGGTCTTAAAATTGAAATGGAAATGGGCCGGACACATCCAGAGAAGAGAAGACGAAAGATGGTCAAAAACAGTGACAAATTGGTACCCAATTGACAAGAAACGAAGAAGAGGAAGGCCAGTTAAAAGATGGAGCGATGATATAATAGAAACAGCGGGAAAACTTTGGAGTAGAATAGCAAGAGAAAGGGAATCATGGGCACAGTTGGAGGAGGCTTTCACCGCAAGAAGCGGTCCTTGCACGAAAACTACTAACACAAAATAACAATCATTAAAACTAAAACTACTTACTTAAACTAACCATACTTAAACATTTTCATAAAAAGATGTGCATCCTAATATTGTAAGGAATTAATAAAGCTTTTTTATTTTATTTTATTTATTTAACGTGTTTATAAAATAGAACCTAAAAAAAAATACTGGCATTGAGTTCATGATTAAACCTAAAATTCTTATTCAAAATACGATCTAATATTACAATTTATTTTTGTCATCAGGTGATAGTCCAACATAGTTGAGTTCTTAAACAATATTCACTTTTTCATTCAAATAATAACTGGTTATCCGTTTTACCTTGGTACTATCTTAACATTATTTTATTATTTTAAATAAATATTATATTTTTTTGATAATGTTTGTTTTTGTAAAATGTTCTGAATACTTACATACAATACACACTACTTACATACTTATTATAATGAGTAGATGCTTCTTAGGGGAAATGAATCTGTTTTTTGTGCAGGAGCTTGTATGTAAGTATTCAGAACATTATAATACATACATTGTAATAATCAAGAAAATATTATATTTTATTCAAAATAATGAAATAATATTAAGACAGTACCAAGAAAATGGATAACCAGTACCTAAAACCAAATCATATTGATAAACTTTTAGTGAAGCCTGAACCCAAGAATTAATTATAAAAATAGCTCATTGGATAGACAGACGATAATAGGTACTATAAATTTCAATTTTTATATCAAATCGCATCTGAGAACCATGGTTTTATAATATCTAATATGACTATAAGTGTGCCTATGTTTTCATAAGAGTGGGAAGTGTTGACACAGTTCGAGGTTGCTGTGAGCTTGGACACAGACGGAGTGAAGAGAGGTTAAGATCAAGGATATAGCGATGCGCTACAGGAAGGTTACAGTGTAGACTGTCAGACAAAACCTTGGCTTTGATACATTTTGTTTGTTTTAACTTTCAAGGCAGTGTGGCTATATTTGCTAGAAAATATGGGGTTTAAGATCAGGGTTCTTATAGAGCTGTATTGTTATTTTGTTTATGTTGTCTTGAAAGAGAGACGCGACGGTTCAGATAGATTCCAGGTCAGGGTTTTATGATAAAGGAGTACTCCTAACTAGTCGTCACTTTTTCAGTGTCTATTTTTTTTATTAAGACGTGTTAGAGTTATGTATATTCTATTCTAAATTGATCATCTGTTGCAGATAAAATGCAGTGCAAAGCAAACTTCTAAATCTTCTTCTTCTTCTCCACAGATTAGAGTTTTGTACATCCCGTTCTAAATTGATCATCTGTTGAAGATAAAATGCAGTGCAAAGCAAACTTCTAAATCTTCTTCTTCTTCTCCACAGATTAGAGTTACGTACATCCCATTCTAAATTGATCATTTGTTGAAGATAAAATGCAGTGCAAAGCAAACTTCTAAATCTTCTTCTTCTTCTCCACAGATTAGAGTTATGTACATCCCGTTCTAAATTGATCATCTGTTGCAAATAAAATGCAGTACAAAGCAAACTTCTAAATCTTCTTCTTCTTCTCCACAGATTCCGCCATTGTGGTAGTGAACTCACCCACAAAAATGTAATGACGGATCTAAGTGATGTAATAACATCCTCTGGAAATAAATGTTTTTTGATATGATTTGATTTGCAAAGTTTATAAGGTTAAACCTTGTTTTAACTTATGTTTTGAATTATTCCCAATTTTGATTTTGAAAAATATAATTAAAAAACAGCTATAAAAAAGAGTCTTCTTGTTAATTTATTTGTGAAAACAAACATCACGAGTCTGTTTACTTTATGTATGCGTAATGATGCGTATTTTGTGATTTATATAAAAAAAAACATGAGAGTTTTCTGAACACAATAAAATTGTGTCATCATCATCAAATTGTGTATATGACAACAATTTTCAACTTTCTTTATTTGGAACATAGCCCTAAAAACGAAGGGCCTGCCAATAAGGTCAACGATGGACTAACAAGGTAAAGGGGCCGTGAAAAAATATCAAATTTCATCCTGAGTCGACAAAACTTACACGACACTATACTTGGCCGATTACTGTATCAATAAGGTATACAAGGTATTTTTGGCGGGCTTAGCTGCAGGCGGTAAGTCGCTATAATATTTACCTATAGATTCTCAAAATAATTATTTAATTGAGTGCCGCTTCGATCCCTGCCACGTAAAAAATGTATTTGAAGTTCATTCAAAGTTTTTACTGTGAAAGAAAACATCGTGAGAAAATTTGCACACATCTGTGGAGAAATCCAAAGGTCGTGTGTGAAGTCGACCAACCCACAATGGGCCAGCATGTTTGACTAAAGCGTGATCGTATTAATCCAGTGTAGGCCTTTGATAGAGACATAATCTATCTAATAGTTTTTTTTTTTTCAAAATAATCTTCAAGACCCTGTATGATATGACTGTCTAGCCCATCATAAGAATAGGTCGGTGTAGGCTCGAAAAACCGGGATCAAAGATGTGACCTTATTCAATTACCGGTCTTTTGGGACCTAAGTCGAGGCTCGCAAGTGGTACTACGGCATCTAGATCATCACAAAAAATATTTACATGCGTTACGCGTACTTACTTTTCTAAGATAGTACTAAAATGTGCAATCAGTGTCTATAGCCAGACAAAACATATTTCTGGACTATTGTATCTAGAACTATTGTTCTAGATTATATTCCTGGCTGGCAAATATTTGTTTGTTTCAGGTGTGGGTACTATTATTTGGTCATATTTTTAGTATTCTCGCGTAGTATATGTTTGAACCGCCTTCTACCGAACAGAAGACACGGCACTATTCGAGATCATGCGCCATTTGATTGAAATCAGAAATATTGATTGCAAGAGAGTGTCGGTGGTCTAGTGGCTAGGGCCGCTGTCTCCCGTCCGCGGGTCCGTGGGTTCAATCCCCACTACGTACCAATGTATTTTCGAATTTCGAATTACGTTTATTCGACGCTCTTATGGTGAAAGAAAACATTGTGACGAAACCTGCATACTCCTGCAAAGAAATTAAGAGGTTGTGTGTGAAGTCGACCTACCCGCACTGGGCCAGCGTGGTCGACTGGGGCCTAATCGCCCTAATTCGGGGTAGGCTCGAGCCCCTCGGTGAGGACGTATATAAGCTGCTGATGATGATTGCAAAATTGCAACCGGTAAGTACGGCTCCGTGACCTGACACCAGGATTCGTGCGGTCACTCGTTAACCTTAAATTCCTATCACAAATACTAAGAATGTATAAGAACGCTTGGTTGGAAAAAATAAAAGAAAACTTTCTCTTCTAGGGTTTTGAGTTTCTATCTTACACCTCAGGATAAAACCAACAAAGAGAACACACAGGAGACTTCAGTAAACTTTCTTTAAAACTAAACAGACAGGATGAACAAAGGCTATCTTGCCTCACATGTCTTAGCTTGTACAATATTGGCTTCGTCTCGACATATTGCTTCCCCCCCACTTCTCCCTTCCTTCAAATTGATGCCTCCATCAGTCTGCAACTCGAAATTGATTACAACTTTGTACAAACTGAGTGAGTTTAAAGTTTAAAGTAAGCATGGCGGGAGACGGATCGAAAGTCTTTGAGCCTGAGTTAAGGAAACGCAATAGCATTTTAATTTCGATCCATTTTGATTTTTTGGAGTGAATTAAAGAGATAAGAAGTATGCAAGCTAAGTTTACTTTTAAGGGTTTTTAAGGAAGGTTCAGTTTTTTTTTTATTCAGGAATGGCCACGAATATTAATCTTTATGATATTTTCATACTTCTAGGACACACTATTTAAACGATCTAAAATTGTAATTGTGTACCTTGATTGAAATGCAAACATTGGAACCATTTCTATAAGTACAAAAAGAAATAAGCAATTTCAATTAGGTACATTTAACTTCTTAACTAATTGTTTGATTGAAGTAAATTGCTGTCTTACAGTTACATCAATTGGAAAAGGTAGAAAAATACAAAGAATGGAAGGTTGACTGGGCGATGACAGGTTCATTACTGCGAGATTAAAAAAGTTGAAGTCAACGTCCAATGAAACGTCTTACTGACCCTCATCTTGACATACAGACAGACAGTTGTTTGTCTTCTTTCTGATGATATATTACTAAAGATAAAACTTTACGATTCTGGAAAATTAAGTTTTAAATTAGTTGAAAGAACAAAAATTTGGATGATAACAAGACAATGTTTTACAATAGATACAATCAGACTCAGTAATTGAAAGTAACTGCTAAAGCTCCACACGTATTTTGAGAAAATCTGCAACAACAACAGCTCGTGTACCCCAGAGAGTGGTTGGTTAACAATCTGCGCAGTTGCGCACACATGCTAAAATTTTAAGTCGACCAATACGCAATAGGCCTGCGTAGTTTTGTAGCCGAGACGTATTTCGGAAAGTTTGGAACCAGTTTGTAATTTGAATTTTTTGATATTCAATAAGGTTTAGTAAGGAATAAAAGAGCAACGTATTAGGTATGTTGAATGAATTATTTAATATTGAACATAAATGTATTGTGATAAAATCAGGGTTGTTTCATCTATTGTACATACAAAATAATATTAGTCAAATTAGTTAAATAGGCTTTATTTTAATTATCAAAATTGTAGCTCATTATGTACCTGTATTAGATTTATGGGATATTGCATTATTTATTTTTATTCGATGCGTTAAATTATGTTATAGTAATAAATCTTGAATACTTTATGTTTAAAATTATCCACAAACTTGTTGATAAAATACAGTTTCGTTCCTAAATGTTTTTATTTATATTTAGCCACGTCCTTGATGTTGATTGACACGTCTCGCGCAGAGAGATTATAAACACACATTGGGCGTATTTATTGAACACTAAAACCAAGTCTATCTAGAAGGCAGTAAACTTTAGACCTTGAGCGCGTAGACATCTACCTTCCATTTAGAGATTCAATACTTGTACAGTTGTACCTAACTTTGCATTTGATTCGCACTTTAATAATTTAAAACATTGCTTGGTTCTTTCTTAAAGCAAAAAATTACAATCCCAAGTTACCTATAGAATAACAAATAGGTACTTGCACCTAAATTATAATTTTCCTACTTTTTGGCTTATATTTTATTTTTAGTTTTATTAATTTAAATACATACAATATACATGAATTTCAATCTCACGCAAAAGTCTCGGATTTATCTGCTAACGGGTCGTCTTTCATTAATTTGTTTTACATGAACAAGGAATTTATAAAAAACATAATATTATGAGTCTATGCAGGTACTAAGTTTTACATCCCGGCTGGCTTAACAGACAATTTTAGTTTTGAAGGTAAAGCTGGCTTTCATTTATTCACCTATGCATCCATTTAAGCATAATTTATTATTCGTGCAACAGAGCGTTCATGAAAGACTTGTACAGTATGTACAGTGAAGCGAATTATTTGTCCTTTAACAATATTCAGTTTTCTACATAACTCTCATACACAAAATTGTCTATTATAGTCCGAAAATAGTCTTTAATTTATTCTGGGTAGACTATCGGTCGAATTTATGGCTTTAAGAGCCACTTGAGCCCAAAACCCCTACAACTGAGCCCAAATGTTATCTAAATTACTTACAACAGTAGGCTCATTCCAAACACTAATGAAACGGCGATCAAGAAATGAAACTGCGAAGTACATTGAAGCTTCTTTGCAGTAAAATATTTTTACGTTAAAAAAAGAACTGCAATGAAAATTAAAGTTGTCGTAAAAGCTTTTTTAGTCTCTGTAGGAGATTATTTCATTATAATATTAATGAGATTAGTCTATAGCAAAGCCATTTTATTTGAGTTATGAACTAAATTAAATATTTTAGATATAAAACAGACTTCACGGTTATTTTATGAAGTTTTGCACTATGGTTTAATATCGGGATATAATATTATTATACCTAATATCATACAATCTTATATCTCTAATTTGTAAGTAAATGATTCAGTGATACTTTCTCCGATTACTAACACAAAAACTACAATAACTTAATACTTAACGCCTAAGCACAAAGCTTAAGTATAAAATCAAAGTGCACATCATTAGGTATAAAGT
Organism: Carpatolechia fugitivella; assembly: GCA_951230895.1. Classification (NCBI taxonomy): domain Eukaryota; kingdom Metazoa; phylum Arthropoda; class Insecta; order Lepidoptera; family Gelechiidae; genus Carpatolechia; species Carpatolechia fugitivella. Next base: position 16,922,287 of record OX579656.1, read on the forward strand.
CAAAGGTATCCTATTCTTGACGAAGTAGAACAGAAGGTCCTGGAGACCATTTCTATGTTTTAAATTTGTAGCTTTTAGTAATTAAAGTTTATAGGTGAAAAAGTACGCATGTATTGTGACAAGTTTCAAAAGTGTTTAAACACGTCAACGGACTTCAGTAAAATAAGAATTTCAAAGTAAAATACACCAGATAAGGGTATTCCCTTGTATACAATAAAAGCTTACCAAACATATCAAAGACCTAATAAGTGAAAAATGATATTATCGACAGCCTATCACATCACATCATACAACAAACCAACCCTTTTTTCAGGTCAAAAACCCTTTATTCAGGTCTGAATTTGGGGTTTTATAGTGAATAAATAAAGCCTTATGAGGAAAGCCTTCGCCAGGATAGGAGTAAATAGACTTTAGCAATTTAAGACTTATTATCTAGATAAAATTATACTTTTTTTCAAATATTAACAAAAGAAAACAAAAGTATGTATGTATGGCTTTTTAACGTTTTTTTCATGAGTTGCACTTATCAGTTAATTAAGATTCACATGTGTGGCTAGAAATTATGAAATACTGCAATGGATGAAAGTGGTCCAAGATCTAGACCAGTGGACGGAAAAGCGGGAGGTATTTGCCAAGCAGTGAGACAGCTAAAAAGGGCTATTAAAAAAAACTAGATCCCAATAAAACCTTGTCAATTTATGACATTTAAGGCCGCGTGGTGACGGCAGAGTAGAATTCATTTGTCACCAATACCTATTCTTCCCGTGGGTGTCGTAAGAGGCGACTTAGGGACTACACATTGAACAGGGAACGGGCAGCAGCGCTCTCTGATACAGTAACCTTTTAATCTGCGATCTCCAACCCGCCTGCCAAGCGTGGAGATTATGGCAAAACCCTCCACTTAAGTGGAGGAGGCTCATAGTCCAGCAGTGGACTGTAACGGGCCGTTGATGTTGATGTTGAAGTTCTTAAACTGAAAATATATATACTCATAAATTTATGAAGTTGCATGGATATATTTTTTGTATCGTTTTTAAATTACTCTTAATGCGTCCCTGCAAATATTCCATAAAGAATAATGGACAGATGTCCACGACAACAGAGGTTCTGATTACCTGCGGCAAAGCCTTAATACGGGCACTCAGTCTGATCCTTTTTATAGCTACCCTACATGGATTTCCATTCAAATCAATTTAAAAATAGAAACGTAACGCAAAAGTATTTGAAATAGCGGGAATGGAGGTTAGCTTTAGTTATTAAGATAAACTGATACTATTATAAAAGCGAATGTGTTGTGTTGGTCCTTTGTTCACGCCCATGAGTTTTGGACATGATTTTTAGCATAGAATAATTGCTTATAGTTTAAAGTAACAAAGATTAGTTTTATTGTTATCAGCTTGTAGGTATCCCTACATTTCAGTTATTTTGTAGGTAGTGGCTAATTTTTGTCTAAAGGTACCAATTGTTTAAATTAGCGAACATTTTGATAATAACTCAGTTTAGCACGGACCTCACTCGCAACAACAAATTGTATGATTTCAACCCTTTGGCCAAATAGATAAAAAAATATATTTTTATTTTAGAAAATACATTTCACAGTGTAACATGCAGTTGGAGCTTCCTTTTAAGCTGTATATAGCCTGTGCCAGGAAAACTCCGCTCTTCTCTCTCAGTTTAAAGCTAAGATGAAAGTTTAACTAAAATATAAGAATGAACAAAATAAAAACAAAAGTTACTTTGGATGTATGTGTGGTGGGGTGTAGGTGTGTGTGTGTGTGTTAGTGTGTGTGTGTGTGTGTGTGTGTGTGTGTGGGTGAGTGTGTGTGTAGTTACACACGCTACACCCGAACCTGGTCACGTCAGGGTGATAAAAAAAAATAACCGAGAAAGACCAAGAGTCTTGAATGTATCTTGATTCTGAGTATCAGGCTTTAGTTGACCAGGCTGGCTCAGTGAGGCTGATCGTCTTCGGATACAACCTTTGAATTTCTATGCAGTGTGCCTAGGTTTTATCACGACATTGTCCTTTATGGCTGGTTTACACGTGTTAAGTTGTCAAGTTGTTCACTAAATTTTGACTTTTTTTTAGTGAATACTTTAACAAATTTTAACAATTTTAAATTTTAGGCCCCAACATGCGTGTAAACAACGAATTCAGTAATATACAAGTAAAAAATTAGCGTGCAAGTAAACAAATAGATTCGATAGAACTATTTCTATTTTTAGGGTAAGTCGGTGGGTGTGACTTGTCACTTAACACATTCGAACGGTACGGTTTAGTTAATTTTTAGTTAAATGCACAAGTTTGGCGGCGGATCTTGGAATAGCTAAAGGGCTTAGTTAGCTAGTAATAAGTGCATTTGACGTGCACACTTACTTAAAATTAAGTCGCTTAAAATTAAGTTAAACCTTAGTAACTAGAGGTGTTATAATAACTACTACTTGACAACTTAATACATGTAAACCCTTTACCGTAAGAACGTCGAAAACGTATTTGTAGGTATACCTAAATTTTTATAAGCTCATTGGTTCGTGGTGGGATTCCAACTAAGACGTCTCCTGCGCAGGCAGCGGCAAAAGCTACACCACCACCGGTACTAACTTTTTATTTGAAAAACCATTGTTTGTCATTTATTAAGAAACAACATGGGCACCCCTGTAGGCGGACGGTTTGTTGACGAACAAGCACTTCGATGCTAAAAGGTGGACGGTACACCGAAATAGAACCCTGATAACTTAACAATAATAATAGTTTCGCAACGTTAATCTAATCCAATTAACTATGTTACAATAACAGACCTAAACTCTCTAGATTTTAGTTACTAAAGATTTCAAGGAATTAATAGAACACGTGCGTAGTTGGTTAGAGTCTGCCAAAATGTTTCAGTACGACATAATAGATTATTATTTATTATCTATAGATTATTATTGTTGCAGATTTTGTCGAACAAATGTGAGACAAAATTTTTCATTTTCTGCTTTATAATTATTATAAGATGGAGGAGATTTAAAATCATTGTTTGATCATTTGATTATTTTATCATGTTTACTGAAACTTGCTCTCCTGCTTTTTTTTTAGTTTTGGTGATGTTTCTTGGTGATGAAGCGCCGGTGATCTAGTGGTTAGGGCCGCTTCCTGCCGTCCGGGCAACGTGAGTTCGATCCCCACCACGTACCAATGTGTTTTCGAATTTCAAATTCATATGTACGTTTATTCGACGCTCTTACGGTGAAGGAAAACATCGTGTTGAAACCTGCACACTCCTGCGAAGAAATTAAAAGGTAAAGGGCCTGCGTGGTCGACTAAGGCCTAATCACTCTAATTCAGAGTAGGCTCGAGCCTCTCGGTGGGGACGTATATGAGCTGTTGATGCTAATTATTATAACACCTCTAGTTGCTAGAATTTAGTTCGTCTATTTCCATATTCACAAACAAACAGTTTTGTAGTTACAAAAGTCGTGTAGCTAGCTCTCTCGATTCTGACTAGGAATGTTCTAAACCTAAAATGAAACAGCATTACACCCTGTTTATAAATTTTAGAATTTTCGGCTTGATTAGTTTTGTAACAAACCCACGGCGACTACTCCCTTAAATTAAAGTCGGGAGCCTTTTAATTTAGATCATCAATTCAAGTAATTTTTTCAGTTCTATCCCTTCTATTGCTCAAATAAATAACCAGCCAAGCACGTGTTGGGCCACGCAAAGTGTAAGGTTCTGTAGTTATCCAATACTATTTAGGTACCAGTTTAAGACAGTTAACATTCATCAAAACATTCTTCTATGATATTTGTAGTACAAAATTTCCTACCTGTACAAGTATATTTTATAAGTTGGTCTATTATTCGATAACCTACTTCATGTTGATACTTTTCCTTTTAAATTCATCATATACACTACTACCGTGAATTTTTTCACATTTCCAAATACAACGGTTTCGCTGGTAGGGTAGGGGGACACTTGACACTAACGAAAATAAGCACTTTAAAACGAAATATTTATAAAACGTACGTAGTATCGAAAAATGGTTTTAGCAAACCCCCATTATTTTAAATAAACCTATCCAGCGATACCTTACTCTATAAGGTACCCGTGAATAAAAAAAATAACCCCCACTTCACGTGTACCAGAGGAACCCAAAAAAAAATTTTTCTTAAAGATTTTATTCTTCAGCTTTGTTGGCATGATCAATATGTATATCCATGCCAAATTACAGCCTTCTAGTACTAAGAGTCTCTGAGCTAAGCCGCGGACGGACAGACAGACAGACGGACATGGCGAAACTATAAGGGTTCCTTTTTGACTACGGAACCCTAAAAAGATAGCGCAATTTTATTTATAGTTCAGAGCTTGTATGTTAGAATTGTAGACAGTTATGTGCCCAAGGGTCTAGGCAACACACCCAAAATACCAGACTGGAGCAAATAATTCCTACAATTATAACTCAAATAGTTACTTAATTGCCAAGGGGACATGAGCGTGAATTTCGATGACGTAACTGGAAAGATATAGGGTTTTAATTGGCAGGTTTCAGGTTCGAAACAAAATCATTTTTTGACAAAATAAACCTTAAAGACATTGAGAATGTACAAATATGAAAGTTCAATTTTTATATAATACCACTCTGCTATTATACTACTTTAGAATACATAGTAATTAGGTCAGATAAGAAAAAAAAAAGTTTATTTTGTGAAAAGAAAGCATTCAATGTTACATCACTTTTCCTACACATAATCGAGTCTAAATTGCTTTATCAAACATTTTACTTATCAAGATCAAAATCAACATAATCAAAATATTGTGTCCAAATGACACCCTGCGGCACCCTGCGCCGCCGCTCTGCCCGTCTTTCTCCGGCCCACCTGCCTTCCATTCCAGCACCAGGGGGGAACAATGTTGAAAACTCTTTGGATATTTTTATGTTTGGTTTTTATGTCTTTGGTTTATTCTGTTGTTTTTAAAAAAATGGCATTTTGAGTAATTATACTATTTAACACAAGAAACCTAGTGTTTACCAGCAGCTCGCCCCACAGTTTATATTGGTACATTTAATATCCTTTTATAGAAATTGTTGAAGAATTTTAGTTGGATTATGTTAATTGAATATCAGCTTTATGACGTAGATATAATTAACTACGATAAGCTAAGTGTTACAAAGATGTGATGCAATCCAAGTAAATGTTTCTAATAATCTCTAATCTTGAATTTTCGTGATGAGTTTTCTCTGAAATCTTATTCGTTTGGTATTTTTAGGGCTATTATCTTAGAAAATGTCTCATTCATTCCAATATTTTCATCAAGAATATAAAAACAAAATGTTTGTCTCTATAATCCTCAAGATTTGTCTTTTAACAGAATATTCTTAAAATTTATGTTTGTATTTACAGATAGAGAAACAAGAAAATAAATAACAGTCTGCGCTGTTATGAAAGACTTCACTAATATAATTTTTTAAATGGGTTTTGGCCTTAGAGGAAATAAAAGACGATCGCCTCGCTCGAGGCGACGCGCGTCAGAAGTCTTTGGTTTTGGCTGTAATTTCACGTCCTTGGTAATTTCGAACAATGTAAGTCAAATAATTCAAACATCAAATTTTATAACACTAATAGTTATCTGTCCACGGTTTGCTTGGTTTGGTTTACCGTGAAATGTAACTTTAAAAAAATCTTTCTGCTGAATTATTGTGAACCCAGAACAGAACTTTTGTACCTTTTGATGTTTCGAGATAGCTCTTAGCATAAATATCTGTCCTCCAGCAATCTGGTTGCCAACAAGATTGGAGGCATCTTGACCTGGCCACCGGCCTCTGGAAGCCAGCCCTTTACAACTGGGTCATTGGGCTGCTTCGATCATCGGCTACGACTGAAGAGGTTGCTCGTGCAGCAAAAGATGCAAACTAGAAGATATTTTTACAAAGAAAGTAAATAAAGAATGAAACAAAATTGAATGCTTCATTCTCATAGTTTTGTAAAAAATCATTTTGTAGAGTAACTCAACCCATCAACTAATAAAAAAAAATCTCTTTAAGTAAGTAACTCTTTATTGCATAACACAAGAATACAAAATAATAACAAATAAATAAATAATTATGTGGGGACATCTGAAACACGGCCATCTTTATTTATTTATTATTTATTCCATAACAATTACATCTGATCCCAAACTAAGCAGAGCATGCGTATCAGACAGCTGATATACAATACTTAAATAGATAAATACATACTTATAGATAAACAACACCCAAACACGAGGCAAACACAAGTGCTCATCACACGAATGTTTGCCCTGAACGGGATTCGAACCCGCCACCCTGTGCTTCGCAGGCAGGCGTACTTCCAACTAGGCTACGGGGCCGTAACAAGAATATAATCGTCACCAAAAACGACTGGAGGCCCTTGTAAATTGGAATTCATAATATATCAATTAGCGAGACATAGTTTAGATCGTCAGTGGTGTAATGGCTAGGGCCACTGTACTTACCGGTTCGAAACCCAACATGCACTATTGTGAATATTTATTTGATACTTGGTAAAAGAAAGCATCGTCACGTAACCTTCACTCACATATTTACAGGTTATATTCAAAGGTTCTTTGTAAAATCGACCAACCCGCACGGGGCCATTGTGGACTACGTTTCCATTTCGATTGCTCGGCCACGACGAAGAATAAGAAAAACGACTTCATTAAGTTTTCGTAGAAATATGTAATACAACATTATTCACCTTAATAAAATTCTAGATAGACTGGGCCCCTAGGTCGGGACGTATAAGAGAGGTGACAACGACAATCATACTTCACACTTATATTATAAATGTTAAAATATATTCACGCCTTAACTACTTGACGGATTTGAATGAAATTTGGAATATGGTTAGATTGTATCTAACCATTAAGTACCCTGGATTAACACATAGTGTACGAGTCAAGTGAGATCCGCACATTTGAGTTGTGTGGATCCAGCAGGTTGTAAGGCTGCTAGTTGTTGTGGAGCGCCGCGAAGAGAAAGATCACACAAACGTAGTAAAAGTTGTATAATGTAAAGTTAATATACAAAATTATTATAATTTGGCGATTCTTTCCATGAGATGTTGCTAGTTCGCGAGATGGTAATGCACTCAAAAGTTATTGTAATGATTTTGGTATTTAAAGAACACTGCAGCGCGTGGCCGAAAGTAGGCTGCCGCGTCTACATAAAAATATGTACGGTGTCAAGACCGTACACATAGGAACCCTTTTACGGGGAAAGAAATCTTTCACAACGCGATAATAATAATAATTCCAAAACATGTTGCAGGTCTATAGATTTGGGTCAATCGAACTCAACCATCAGTAGCACGCGGTATCGTATGCTCAGTACAGATTTACATGCAAACATCAGTGTTTTACTGTTGCATGACTTTATTGTTCATGACTTGCAAATATCCAAAAGCATGAACCTATTTTGTTTTGTGCATCAAAATTATGTAAACCAATAAAATAATGTAGATATGGGATATTAACAGCCTCCGTGGCCAAGAGGTCGAGATTTCAACGCCCATTACGAGGGTTCCGGGTTCGATTCCCGGTGGGGACACTGTCAAGCAAAAATCTCTTTGTGAGATTTTCCCCAGTTTGGTTAGGACATTGCAGGCTAAATCACCTGATTTTCCGAAAGAAAGATGATTCTGTGCTTCGGAAGGCACGTTAAGCCGTTAGTCACGGCTAATATCTAGTCGTTACATGAGCCAAGTCAGTAGCCCTTGGCAGTTCTATAACACTGACACCAGGGTTTGTGAGGTCGGTTGTTGACTTTAAAATCCACTCGATGATGATGATGATGATGACCAGACAACTATGTCAGGGCGTAGAGATGGCTTGTATAATTTTTACTATTCTACAGAAGTTAACAATACCCCTATAGTCTTGTGGGAACCGCAAATGGGAATGGATTTGAATCCTGCCACGTGGACGCGTGAAACAAATGCTATCTTTTTAGTTTTGATACTTACCTGTGTAACATAAGGAGTTAATAAGCTAGAGTACCAGCCAGCATATCTAGAACTCCTTCCCTCACGAATTGATGTTTTTTTAAATTAATTTTTCGTGTACCTCAATCAATCGCGTGTAATCAAATCAATCAATCAATCAGCCTATTGCAGTTCGTTTACCTATATCAGATCAGTCAGCTAAATATTTCATTGGTGACATTACAGTTTTTAGGGCTTCAGAGATCTTTTGGACGAATTCGTAGCCAACTGTAATCTGATTTTGTACGGGAAATTAACTGTTAAAATGGTGGATTATATAATATCAATGAAATGGTTAGATTATTTTTTGCTGCCCTGAATATTGCAAATTTGCTTAATTTTTTTAATCAAAAAAGAAATTTTTCTAGTTCAGACTCGTTCAAATCCTAAAACAGAAATTAAAATCACATTTTAGAACGAAACAATTTAATTGTATTCAATTTCCAAAATACCCTCTTCATTGATCCTACAAGCTGCGCCAAGTGGTCGATGTAGAAAGTAGGTCAGTCGGTCGTTCACCGCCCCGGATTGATGCAGCCTGCCAGTGCCACTAGCCACGGCCTTGCACATGTCAACGTAACTCAAAAACCAACTCTATCGCGAACATGAACAGTGGCGTGAGGTATAACTCTGGTCGAGCTTGCTTGTAAAAGTTCCGGGCCAAAAGATGGTACGGTCTTGCATATGCAAACGTTCTCTAAAATAATCTCTTTTGTAAGTAAAGGTATGTCATTAGGTTTAACTGAAGTTGTGTATGATCGAACCACGTTAAATCCACGTGAAGTTTTACTTATGAATAATAATATAAAAAGGATTGAAAGGTTTGTTACTATTTCCGGAAAATAATAATTTGTTGTTTTTTATTATTTTGTTTGTATTTTTGTTTTTTGTATTTTCTAATAATTTGTAGAAGTATTTTCAACACCACCAGCTCAATAAGGATTTCTTTTTGAGTAATCAAGCCATCAAAAATGTTTCTGATTTCATTTAGCGATTGATGTCTGCCATAGCCGAAATCAACATCTTAGTATGCCATTTGAAGCACAGAATGCGCTCTATTCGATAACCAAGAGTCACAAATTTTTACAAGTTTAGCTTTAAAAGACAAAAAAGTAGAAAAAAATATAAAAATAAGTAAAGATAAAACGTCAGGAAGATAACTTGACGAAAATAAAAAGCTAACAATTAAATGCATGCTTTTTTTGTGACAATAATTCAATGACTGTGAAAGGGTATTTAAGAATTAAATCATTTTCCTTATAACTGTTTGCAAGGTGCGTTCTGTCGCATGCAAACTTTTAATCAGTTCACAATTTGATGATTTGACATCGATAGATTATAAACTAACGAAAAATAATACGTTAAATTGTAAATGGTTGGTTTCCGTTCACAATTTTCAATAAGTTTATAATATCGCGAGTCAGATTATAAACTAACGGCGTACACAATACAACTGCGGTGACATATTCAAATTGTTCGTTTGATATATTAGATACGTATATAAGTGTTATGTAAATACAAGGATCGTAGTCAGAATAACGTAAGAGCAAACGCTACCAAGGCATTTGATTTCATATTTCAATTTCTCCCTCCGATAATACTTCTTTGCAGGCTATACCAATAGAAAGATATTATAATAATACTTGGGTGAAAATATCTTGGAAATATAAGGAGAAGCGCATCTTCCACAAACGTGCAATAATGTTAGGTAACCTTCTGTTGATGAGATTTGAAGCGTATTTTATTTCTTATCTAGAAATGATTGTGTAATTCGTGTTTGTTTCGTTTTGTGTAACGGGTTACTTCAACGAGATAATCTCGTTATTTGGGTCTAAATATTATTTTAATCAAAACTTCCACTGGTGGAAAAGGCATCTCCCAAGGATTTCTACTATGATATATCCTAAATTGCCTGCAACCTTTACTTCTAGATTGTTCTTCACCTCGTAGGGGATCTGTTCACTCTGTGTCTTCCAATACGTGATAACCATACGAAAAAATTACAGCTGCAATTGCCAAAAGATTAACGAATAAAATGGGCCTCGCTCACTACCACTTGAGCTTGGAAATATATTCCTCGAGCTATTATACCGTTAAGTTTAAAGAAAATTGACGATCAAGATCTTTTCTTTATGTCATGAAGTTAGTCTTTGTATAACAATTTTAGTTTTTCATAAATAACAAAAAAACACGTAAATTAAAACTAAACCTACCTATATGAAAATAGTATTTAACTCAAACCAGTTTTTAAAATTTAGCAAACTGAAATAAAATTTAAAGACAAACATGCTAGGTAATTAACTTTTAAAATTAAAACATCAAATTACGCTTTTGCCTTGACCTTAAAAACTCTCAGACACGGCAAAAGAAATATAGTTCTAAAGCTTCTCACGCAGTCAAAAGCTCGAGCGAGCTGAAAAGTTAAAAAAATCTCTGGCAAAGACGAGGCTCAGCTGTGAGTGAAAAATTGTGTCGCGGACATAGAGTTACGAGCTTTTAGAAGTGGAAATGTATTTTATGATATAAATAAAGTCTTTGTGGTACGTGGGTTTCTTGTATGGTGACCCTTACATTTTCGTGTTCATAATCAGATAAATCATCCCTGCATCCTAAAATTGCCTGGAAGAGATAGTTACTCTGGCAATAAGGTCGCCTGTTGACTTTCATAGGTTCAACTGTCTTGTTCTGTATGTTTTACGAGGTTGCGATATCCTAACCAAACTAGGCACAGACTAGACACACATTTTTATATATCCTGTGGAGTTTCTAGCGGTCGTTCTTCTCCACAGTGAGCGTACACTTGTAGTGTAGTGAACGGGCCATCTTGCTTTGACATTGAAAATGATTTTGTTAAATCTTACATCGAATAAAGATATTTTTGTCTTATCTTGATTGACAATGTACTGGGATTCAATTTCCAAGCCTTGGCAACCCCCTCCTCTCCGCCCCCTCTTCCATCACGCTAAAGCCTAAAGTTAGTTTTATGCAGCAACACATAAAATATATTATGTTAATAATTTAAAAATTCCCATTTTATGATTAGTTATCTCGTTATGTTAGGCTGAGTATAATAATATTGATATTTAAGTACTGACTAAAACTGAAGTTTACGTTTTTTATTTGATAGGTGTCATAAATTGGTAAATTTTATGGCGATGCACATGGTTTTCATGCTAAATAAAACTGAAATGTTGTTAAAGTTTGTTTTACACAATTGCATTTATTTTATGATGGTTGGACAGGTGGACTGATGATCTGAGGAAGGTCGCTGGTGGTGGCTGAATGAGAAAAGCGGGTGATCGTGCGCTTTAGCGTGCCTTTGGGGAGGTCTACGTCCAGCAGTGGACTGCAATAGGCTGATTGATTTATTTATTTAATAGCCTCTGTTGGGTTGCTATTTACAAATTTAAGATTGCTTATCATCAGACGTGTTAATTGTACGTGTTTTTTTTTTCAAAATCAATCAGCAACGATATGTAAAGAGGACTTTATAATTCATATGTAACGTATTCGACGCTCGTGAAGAAAACATCTCGAGAAAACCTGCGCACTCCTGTGGAGAAAGTCTTAGCCAGTAGGAATACCTAATATTGGTTAGAGTCGAAGATCTTGTTTTTGTGCCACATTTTGCCAAGCCATGTCTATTAGAACCTATGCTCAAGTTTGTTTGTAGGCCAGAAGCAACTCGGAAGACGGATACGATGACGGTGTATATTCCGCCACAAAATTTTCAAGATTTAATGAAAAACTCACGTGTACCAAAAATTTGCTATTATCTTTTAAATATAAATTTTATGTTGTCATTGTTTATTTACTTTTATCGTTTTTCTAATTTAAAATTTGAATCCAGTTGTGAGCCGCTATTTTCAATCTATGAAGAAATGACTTTATTAAATCTTGCTTCGATAGACATTTTTTATCTTTAACTTTTTAACCTGCTATTGAGGTGTTTTTGTTATATTCGATACCAGAATCTGTTGTATTACAACTCATATGATGATAATGATAATGATGATGGGAAAGACAAGGAACTAATAAAAATAATTTTGGTATTTACTTGATCAAAGTACTGAAACGTTTATTATTGTAGAGGTTCACACAATTCTTACCACTCGTATATTCGGACAATTTTACCGAAATAGCCACAAACATATCCTATTCAATTGTACTTTATCTTTTGTGCCAAAAGAAGATATCAAAGGTTACAAGTAGTGGGTCCTTTTAAATAAAGTGATACCCTTGTCTATGACAACCTTTGTCCTGAAAAATAAAATAAAACGGTTGAATGATAACAGGAAAAAAAAGAAAGTACAAAATTGTACGTTATTTCGTAGTGTTACTTACTTACTTACTTACTTGGAAGAAATGTTGTTTTCCAAACCTAATTATATGTATTAAGATTGCGTTAGTATTAAGCTGCTTCAATGAGACTAAATTAAAAACCAGTTACATTCCAATGACACTAATAAAAAAAAAATTGGCGTTTACTTGAGAAACTTTTCCTTCTTATTTCGTCAGTTAACTTGTCTTTTACTAGCTGTCCACCTGCGGTCACCATGTAAGATTTTCCCGTGGGAATAAGACTTTCTCATAAAAAGTATCTAGGGTGCAAACTATCTCAATTTCAAGTTTTATCTAAATCCGTTCAGTAGTTAATACGTGAAAGCGGAACAAACATCCAAATATTTTCACATTTATTATATTAGTGTGATCTGTTAAAAGTGTTTCGATTATATAGTTAGCCTAGCCCCTAGTAACATGTGGGCTTGAGCTAATCTTGATAGCTTGAGTTTCCTTTCAAAGGATTCGGGCTAGACCTTAGCCTACCCTATTGGTTTAGTGTGAATCAGTTGACTTAACTTTACTTGCACGTTAACTTTTTTACAGGCGTAAGCAGGTTTCCTAACGATGTTTGTGTTTAACGTAAAATAAATTAATAAATCAAAATTAAAAAACAAAAACCACCACTATTCAATACCATCTTTTTGTAAAACTTAAAATGATTTCATTCGAACTGGTCAACTTTTGCTGACCAAGATGCCCAAACTAAATCAAGAACCACTTCAAAACATTGAAGAAAGAAGACGATTTGTCATCATTTCTGTAATCCATAAATAACATATTTCGTCTCGCCATCCGACTGAAGGATTACTCACTAAAATGAAACGAGTAAAAACTTGTCCATTTGTGATGATAAAAACGAGTGAAACTTACTATTTGTCGTGTTTGCATTTTATAACAGAAGCAGTCTTCACTTCATTAAGGACAATAAAATTGTTTGGGACACAAAGTAGGTAAAGCGGCGAGGCTTTTATTTTATATTTGGGATGTACTCTTTGATAGTTGCAGATTAAATCTAACGTGTTGAATTCAAAACCATTAAACGTTTATTCAACGCTTTTACGATGAAGAAAAAAGTGTGTTCATATTACCTAACGTACTATGCTAGCGAAGTAATCCACAAGTTTGATGTGAAGTCAATCGTCTTAATTCTTGTAAATCCCAAGTCTTTCAGCACCTAAGGTTATTTGTAGTCTTGTAGAAGGGATAATAAAAATACTACGATTATAATTATTAAGTTGATTAAAATTATTACTTTTCCTCAAACGATTGAAACGGTTCGCTGTTTTTGCGTAGCAAAGTGCTACGGCTACGACGTAGAATGAATTGCTACGACAAAGGGCGTAGCAAGTCTACGAAAATGTACCGGTAAACTTTTAAAGCTTCTAGAAAAAGCTAGCATCGCTTGAGTGGCACCATATATATTAAGTGTGTCGCCTCGTCAATCATCTTACATCGTTAACGAATTGACTGATTGTTGTAAAATTTTAACATTTTTACTCATAATATAACGTAAAGCGAGTTGGTAGATAAGGAACTTATGGTAACCAATAAGCTAATTCTAATTGACCATTCTACTTAGAAATAAAAATGGTCCAAACGCCACGAATATTTAAAATACACCCTGAAAAAAGAATGAAGAACGTACTTCCATAAATCATTAAGAAAAAGAGACAGAGAAATGCCGAGCGAAGCACGGAGCTCGCGCTTCGTTAAGGCAGTGGGAATGGCGATCGCGGCGATTGTAGCGAGAACAACAAAATAATAAAATAAGTCCTGAGCCAGATAGAAGATAAATCGCGATGTGTATTGGCGGGGCCAAGAAATATACGACAAGAGATAGCGGTAAAAGCTTCGACGCCTGCTATGCACCTACGACGTAGGTGGAGCGTGTTTAGACTGCCGTGCGCGTAAACCCGCCTCGTAGGTGCAATAATTTCCTACATTACTGCGCGGCCCCGTCGTTAGTGCGCTGTTACCAAACGCGTATGCGGGCACCTATCGAGGCGGGGGGGGGGGCGCATGGCTGTATTATTGCGTTTTTTTTTTCAGCAGCCAAAGTGACATACATATTTGTTTGGTATTCTCGTTATTGACTTTCGTTTCTGAGGTTTTGTGATCAAATCCTGGTGGAGAAAGTTACTTTCTGCGGTTATTCTTCGTTAAGTACATTGTACGTTGATTCTTTTGATCGGCAGAAAAAGTAAAATAGTTTCGTAAGTACATATTGCTAGTTAAGCGCGACCTACCTTCGATCAAGTAGTCGTTGCAATCTGGTTAGTTAAATTGAATTACTCCCAATTCTACAGATTATCTTTACAGATTCCCAGCTTAACATATTCCCAACTAAACAGATTCCTAGCTCAACATATTGCCAACGCAACAGATTCCTAGCTCAACATATTCTCAACTCAACAGATTTCAAGCTCAACAAATTCCCGTTTCTACTAATTTCCAAATCTATGGGCTCGAACAAATTCGAAGGTTTTTTTCTGTAGCTAAGCACAAATATACTTTCACTTTTTTGAACGTTTTAAAAACACATTTTTCTGCCATTTTACTAGCCAAATCTGAATACGCAAAGTTTTCTTAGTATCCAATGTAATTTTCTTAAACTGAATGTGAATGTTGGCTTCCAAAATCAAGATAATACGCAATACACAAGTACTTTATTTCAAAGCGTATTTTCAAGAGCTTTAAGAGTTTTTATGCGAATTCCGGCAAAACAAAAATTAATAGCACTTTAAAATGGCTAATGTATTCAAACTGCTGAAAAGGTTTTACGAATGAAACGATTTCTTGATATTCTTATTTCCTAATGCATCTTCTTATATGAGTATTAAAGGGAAAGGAAAAGTTTGTCTGTAAAGGTTGTTAGTAAGCAAGTAAAGAACAAAATATACAATTTGATAATATTATACCGTTTTACTTCCAAGCTTTGCTTCAGATATAAATTGAAAAATACTTCATAGTATACATTTCTAGATTGACTGTGAATCATGAAAAAACTTTTATATATTATAATTTTTTTTGTCTTATTCCATTGTCTTTTGAAACAAACTAGTGGTTAAATCTTCGCCCGAATCTCCCAAAGCCAGCTAGCGTATAAAACTAATATTATACATTGTGATTTTATTATTGTACGTAAAAAAACATGAATATACGACGGCGGTGGGTGGAGATACATTATAAGACATTTTCAATCTGTTGGTCAGTTATGATAGAAGTTAGCGTGAAATTACTTCGAGTTACAAAAGTCAGACGGCGTACTTTTTCCCAAAAGGAATATTTTTATAACCTTAAGATAATGTAATATTGGAGAGCACTAGGAAAAGTTTTCCTTATTTGACGAACAGAGGACAATGACACTTCGTTTTTGTTACTATTCTATTCTTCGGAAAATTTCTATAAGATATCATAAATAAAGTTTTTCTTTTCCATCTCACAAGGGTCGTAATTTATTCATGAAAATTAATTTAATTTATATCTATTTATATTTTAAACATTTTGAAACTGCATAAAATTAAGAATTTTGATATAATTTCTCGTTCGATTGTCGTTTTGCAAAAGAAAAGTTTTGTATCTTTTTTACCCGACTGCTTTAGAAGGAGAGTTATGTTTTTCGAGTGTATGTATGTATGTATGTATATTTCTTTGGCACGCTCTACAGCCTAAACGGCTTGATGGATTTTAGCTAAAGAGGTATCGTTAGATTCGTCTTACTGGTGAGAGTGACAATGGGTACATCAAATTTATAAAAAACCAAGATGGCCTATTTTTAGCGCCAAAAGTTTTCATGTAGTCGGGTTTTTGTTTTTTTTAATAATAGTGGTAATACTAATAACATAGACCTATGTTTTTGGATAAAGAGTATCATTTTATCATCAACAGCTCATATATTTCCTCTTATATTAAATAAATACGAGAGTTTTTTTTGTATTTCTATGTTCCGAACAAATCCTTTGAACGCAGGTAAACATCGGATTTCATTAGTATTCCAAACGTAGACGCAGTTAACAACTTTGTTTGGGAATTGAAATAGAAACAAACTTTCAATCACTCGTTAGTGAATCTACTCGTACTCGGAAATTCCGATTTCAAAAACAATGTTTATAAACATTGTTTTTAAAATTGGAACTTTACACCTCTTCTCCAAAGATTCCGCCATTGTGTTAGTGAACTCACCCAAAAAAATGTAATGACGGATCTAAGTGATGTAATAACATCCTATGGAAATGAATAATTTTGACTTTGACTTTGACAGAATTTCGGTTTGGAGTATAATTTGGATTATTTGTCTTTATTAAATATAGGTACTGCTTTAGAATCAAAAGTTCTAAAAACTACGACTGATATTTTTACTTCATTCTGTATTTTTTTACCTGCTTACATCAGACAGTCCTCATAAGGGGCTCGAGCCAACCCCGAAAAAGGGCAACTCTACTGACAAAAAAATTTATAGGGCAGACTTTCTTTTATAGTTTCTTTAGTCTGAACTAGTTCTAAGTTCTTTAAGTTAATTAATAAAGGTATTATTAGTAAAAATAAGAGGAAAATATCTTATTGATATAAATAGCAACTACTCTCAAGCAACCACTTAAGTCTCCGTTGATACAGACAGCAAGATGTGCTTATTCCACAAAAAATGGAAACTCGTTGAGTAATTCAAGCAAATTGTGCATGAAAGTGGTGCACTGTAACCATATTTCAGAAGAGCTCGAGCAAAGTGCAGTGGCGGGGTGCAACGTGGTCACTGACCCCGCTCGATAACGCCGGGCGTGGCTGGAGTCCAGCATCGCAGCTGTGGGTCAATTAGTATGTACAGTATTTATACTTAGTTTGTGAAATTCGGCATACACCCGACTAGTCTCAAAATGGTTTCGATTCATCAATCAGTTTTTATTTTTAAGGTTCCGTAGTTAAAAAGGAACCCTTATAGTTTCGCCATATTTGTCTGTCCATGTGCGGCTTAGCTTAGAGACTCTTAGTACTAGAAGGCTATAGTTTGGCATGAATATACATATTAATCATGCCGACAAAACTGAAGAATAAAATCTTTAAGAAAAGAGGGGGTTATTTTTTTTTTATTCACGATTACCTTATAGTGTGAGGTATCGTTAGATAGGATTTTTAAAAATAATGGGGGTTTACTAACATCATTTTTCGATGCTAGTGTACGTTTCAATAATATAGTGTTCGTTTTAAAGTGCTTATTTTTGTTAGAATTATGCTTCTCCCCCCTACCAGCGAAACCGTTGTATTTGGAAAAGTGAAAAAAATCATAGTAGTACAGCTAGCGGCACGTATCTTTAGCGCAGAGCGAGCGGTGACTCTCTTTCTCGCATGGGGTAAAGGTGGGGTGACTGAGAGGTACCTCTCTCTCGCTGTAGTGCATAATGAAGAATTTAAAAGGAAAAATATCAACATCAAGTAGGCTTTACAGGTTATCGAATAATATACAATTAGACTTATAAAATGTACTTGTACAAGTAAGAAATCTGGTACTACAAATATCTTAGAAAAATATTTTGATGAATGTTAACTGTCTTAAACAGGTAGGTAAGTACCTAAGTAGTATTTTTGACAACAACGGAACCCTATACTTTGCGTGGCCTATCACGTGCTTGGCCGGTTTTTTATTTATTTGTATTCAGGCAACAAGGTTTATAGAAAAAATTGTTCCATTCAATTTACGAGTAAATATTTCTAAAAAAGTCCATTCAATGTTAGGAAGCGATACAATAGCAATCCTAATAGGTTATTAATAAAGAATAAAAAACGATACAATAAGTTTGTATGTTATATTACGATACAGTGTTATACAAATCCTTTCAATATATAGGTAATATGGGTAAACATGGTTAAAGTTAAAACTAGGTTACAGCTCATAATTTACGCAAGCCCATGGTAGTTTCCGCGCCAGGTTACCCTCAAAACGGATGATCATTCGGGATCCGCATCCGAACCTTGAAGTTACGCCTCCCTTAGATGAAATCCAGCACGTCTTCCCAAGTGGTAGTTACGTGCAAGTGAGAGACATAGCAATGACGTAGTGACATGCAGAGGGAGATGGGAGTCTGGCGTATTCGTGCTTCAGTACCGTGGTGAATCATCTGCGTGTGCTCAGACAAGGCGCTTATTGCTGATTAGAATGAGCTTTCCTTATCGTGCCGCTGGCGCGCGGCTTGGATAGCGATTCCGGTACAGGGCAGGCTGGGCAAAGGGAGGCGCCGCCGGTGCAGCGGGGCGGGAGGGTATCGTGGGCAGGAGGGGGGTGGTGGGGGTGCGAGTGCGTTCGGCGCGAGATGTCGGATGTGAAGATGAAACAGCTGTAGCCTAGATGCAGCCCGGTGCAAGTTATTGATAGGCGGGCGCTTCGCGCCCTTCGTCAACATTTATCAATAATGCCCCAGGTACTAACTTGCGCAACTCGTCAATTTCGGCTTGCAATTCGGCGGAGGTTTTTAGCGAAGCTGCAAATCTACGCTTAATTATAACCAGCTCTGCCTTTAGGAATTCAATGTCCTGCAGTATATTTTGTAAATCAAAGCTGGGTACAAATGTTGGCACATCATCTGGGTTTGTTTCTTTTAATATTTTTAATATTTCCTGAATGGTGTTCCTTACGCTTTCTTCGCCTTCTTTATTGGGCATGTTCTTGACCCGCATGTTAAGCGCGTGATACAGGAGCGCCCGCGCATTTTGGATTTCATCCGCGCTGAATTTGGTGGAGCAGATCTTGATTAAAGCCTCCTCGTCCATGATGTCTAACTGACGCAGGAACGCCAAATACAAAACAAGTGCAATCCAAGTTGCTCAACTGCGCTCACAAATTCACAAATGCAGAATATGCGTGTGGATCGCACGGCGCGTTGCGTCTGACTGACGACGCTTCTGAAACGCCCATTGCAGTTCTGATTTGTCAATCAATAATAGTTTTATTTCGTCAAGACTTTAATGTGTTTTTATTCGTCAAACCCTTATTTTGCTTAAATTGGCAACATACATTTTTTTTAACAATTAATTTTTGGTTTTTATATGAAAAATAGACCAAAAAACACACCACACGTGTTTTTTTTATTTTCATTAATTTCAAGTCTAGGCATATAAATTTTATTTTCAATACACCTTGCTCGAAAATTGAACTTACGAAGGCAGTAAACTGTGCGGTAATGCGTTTTACCGCACTAGTGCGATTTTATTACAATTTTTTTTTTATTCCTACGGTCTTCAAAATTTATATTCAGCCAGGATCATTTTGACACTTAAAATATTTAAATCGATTCATACAAAGAGAAAAGTATTTTATATTTTTTTATTTCAACAAATTGTATCAAAAATATTATCAGCCAGTAATATTTTAATTATAAAAATAAAATTATCTCGATTTAACAAAGAATCAATTCGTAGAGGCTGAATGTCCGCCAGAGCCTTTTCTCCGTAATTATATGCTTATAAAAAAGAAACATAATATCGATTTGTGGTTGGCGCCAATTTTGAGAAATTTTCATTTAATTGTTTTACATTGAATGTTGTTTTATGAGTGAGTAAGGTACTCCTACAAAAGCTATGATATTACAGGTAAAATTGATCATGCGGAAGTTGTAAGAACTAACCTTTATTATATCGTGCGCAGTTTGAGCATCCTTACTATTCACATTTATCACTAAATATGTTGATATTTAGCTTTTGTAGGAGTACCTTCTTAACCATTTCAATTTAATTATTTACTATCAGTTTTCTCACAAGTGTATTGAAAAACGTCGTACAACACACGGATCTTAGGTTTTATAACAAACTCGTGACATTATAAACCCTCGCCTGCGGCTCGGTCTTACAAAAGTCACCTCGTTTGTAATAAGCCACTTACGTTCCTTGTATCGTAATGTACTATTTTTTAAACTTACCTATTCTAAAACGACTTATGTACACCTTCAGGATTTATTTTGACGACTTCGTAGCCCAGGTGGTAGTGTATCTACCTCCGACGCACAGGGTCGCGGGATCGAACCCGCCCAGGGCAAACATTTGTGTGATGAGCACTTGTGTTTGCCTTGTGTCCAGTTGTTGTTTATCTATATAAGTATGTATTTATCCATTCAAGTAATGTATATCAGCTGTCTGGTACCCATAGTACAAGCTCTGCTTAGTTTGGTATCAGATGGCTATGTGTGAAGATGTCCCCACTTATTATTATTATTATTATTATATCGTTAATGCTCATGAGCATTGAACCAACAAAAAAGGCAATCATTAAAGTAGGTACTAGTCATGCATTATTCTTTTACAGTATGGTAAAATGAAAAATAAAGTGTCATGTCATGTCAGTTAGAAATAAAAAAAAAAACAAACAAAAGCAAAGGTATTTCTTGCTTAAATTCTATTGAATTAATTTTATTATTTGTTATTTGCAAATATCTTTGTTATTATTTGCAAATTTAGTGGATTTGGATTATTATTTCTGAAAAAACATTTGTATTTAGGAAGACCAAATCTCCAAATGGTTTTTAATTTTTATACCTTGATATGGATTTATCTTTCAGAGGACAAAGTTGAACTCAAACTTATCTTAAAAAGTAACTTAACTTATATTAAAAAGTGCTTTATCACTTACATAATTTCATAAAGAAAATAAAATGATAAAAAATAAGTTACATTAGTCTACATCTATCACAGATCTCAGACAAAATTAATGTTCTAAATTATCATGAAAGACACCTACAATTGATGCTGTGAACGTCTGAAAGAGTGATTTAACAACCTACTAACTCAGCTTTTAAAAGAAAAGATCAATTTAAATTCCTTACCCAATTTATATCCACAAATCTATGCCAGACTGCAACTGAAGTAGGTACCTAACTTTATTACACACCCTCCGCGTCTGTTACAAATCCACTCAACGCACGTATGCGTAAAGATCCGTTCACATGATTGTTTTAAATACAATTTTTTTTCACTAGACGGCGCATTTTCAAAACACAGCCGGATAGTCTTTTTAAATACTTCGTGTCTAGTTTATCTAAATTCTTTAATTATTTTACTCGATAAAAAGAAAGATATAGTTATCATCAAAAGTTATAATAACATCCTCTAATTTTATTTGTAAATGACTAGAATTACAAAGGTTTAATTGTTCCGGTGAAGAAAAATCTTTTACGGCTAAAATATAATTTTAATGCATGTAGAAACTAATTTGTATATAAAAGATCAATGATTATATTTATATTATTGGTAACTTGTCGCGTAAATGGTTTCGAAAACTCACAAGAAATAAGCATGCAAGTACAGCTATTATAGTTAAAAAAATCCTTAAACAGGGTTACCGCTTATACACGGGTAATAAATTTTTAAAAGCGACATTATTCGTTTAGGGCGTGAATTTGAACTGGATTTAAATGGATAAGACAAAGTATTGTTGGCACATTTCGAAAAATAAATCAGAAAGAACTAAACATGGTAATAGACAAATTATTTATCTACCTAAGATATGTTTTATTTATCTGAGGGAAAACAGTACTTGCTGGCTAATATAAAATCTCGTCAACCCGTTGTAGCTGTGTGAAAGTACAAAACAAAGGAACAACACCTGCTCATATTCTTCATAGCAACACAGCAAGACTACAAAGCTTAATTTCAAAAGACTTGTAAGAAACAAAATGCGACCGGAAAGCAAAAACTAGGTGACCGGAAAACGCGCGAACTGAATAAAAATGCGACTCATTCTTTTAGTACCTAAGACTTGAACCGGTTTAGTGGCAGTAGATATTGAGTAGACACGATAGGTAACAAAAAAAATAGATATCCTTATCCTAGATATCGTAAGTACCTTTTGTTGTGCCTGTAAGTAAACAGTTACCAGAAAGTGTTCATTCACCAAACAACCTTCCCAAGGTGCTATATTTGTACCTCTTACAGTTTAGCTGGGCTGCTAGGGTTCCACGTCAGGTGTACCAGACCTTCGAATTTTTAATGTCATTAGAAAAAACTTATCACGCTTAACAAGTTTTCCTAAAGCGCTATATTTGTATTTCTTATGGTTTAGCTATGGTTCCAAATCAGGTATTCCGATCTTCAAAATATATTATAGCCTATATGTTACCGAGGACCAATAACTATACAACAATAACTGGCCAAGCACGTGTCGGACCACGCAGAGTGTAGGGTTCCGTAGTTGCCTAATAGTCAACACAACACAACAAAATAAAATTATTAATCAATGAATTAATTTGTATTACTACTTTATAACTATATTATTTATAATATTTTAACAAAAAAAAAGTAGTACTCTACGTTTAATGGATTACGTACCTAAAAGAAAGGAACAACAAAAATTGTATCTTTGGTGCGAGCTACAGATTATTAGAAATCAATAACGAGTAAACACGAGAAGAATTATTATTAATCACTACTTTAACAAACTAAAATATTATATTATTATTATTATGAGCCTAAAATATACTTATTATAAATGAAGAAAAACAAATATAATAATGTGCTCCGCTCCACTGAGAGTAAAGTTTTTGAAAGTAAGAGAAGGCTAGTAAGTACATATACGACTTTAAATTGCTAAATAAAATAACATCTAACAAAAGAATAGCTAAAGAGAAACTTAAAAAGAGACGTACCTATAACCTATTATATAGGTAGTACCTATATTTAATTTTATCTACAATATTATATAAGTACTACGAATGAAAATTGCTCCGCTGAAGTTTTTGGAAATAAAAGAAGACTAGACTAAATTGCTAAATAAAATTATAATATTTTATGGAATATCTAACCGGAATTGAAAGAGAAATAGTCAGTATTGTAATTTCAAGTCTTTCATATGTTAGTATACTTAATTCTAACAAAAATCATCAAAAAATTTGAATATTCAAAGTGCTAATAATTGCAATCTAATAGGTAGGATTTCGAGGCACATCCGAACAGCATCTAGTCGCTCGCGCTAATGAGCGCGGCTGCCGCTCTATTTGTTACATCGACTACCCGCGGCGCGGCGCGCTTTGTTCGAAATTCAAAATAGTTTTATTCGAATGTTTCGAATGTTCCATTGGCAACTCGCGATTGTTACACATTTAAAACTGACTGGTAAATAAGGTAAATAGGTTATGAAATTATTTTAGTAAATGATTTTATTTTTTCGCAATCTTTTTACTATTCTAATACCTACTTAAATTTACTACCTACATAGACGGACTCCATCAAGTCATTTTCTATGATACTTGTACTGAATTTCTTACTTAGCACAAGTACATTTTAAAGTTGGTATTTTATTCGTTAACCTGTCAAGCCTACTTATTTCACTTTTTTTTACTTTTCTCGTACTTAAATTTAAAACTTTATCAAAGTATTTTTTTATGATATTTGTACCGAATTTCGTTTCCCATCTGGCATTAGTTTCTACTCTTGTTTTCTTATCAATCACTCCTTTTGTGATTTTGTATGGTATTGGTAGGCGGGGCTCAAGACCTTGAAGGTGTTGTCCGCTCCCCTTCCACCGAATTCATCCGCGATTTCGTTACCATCAGTGCCTTGGTGTCTAGGCAACAATGACGTTAGTCTTGTTTGCAAGTAGATTGAAAGCTGTCTTGCATTCTTTGACTAGTGCTAATGTTGTAACCGGTTTGTCTAGTACCCTAAGAGCTGCTTGACTGTCACTGTATATTAATACGGTGTCTACGATCTTCCATATTTTTAATCTGGTGAGCACATTCTAGTATTGCGAATATTTCCACCTGAAAGATACTTACCTAGTTCTAAGGAAAACTAAAAGGACTGGGCAGGCCTTGTGATGAAGATACCCGCCCCTGAGAGTGTTGTTAATTCCTTCCTCAACCCATCTGTGAAGCATTATCATCAAGTCGTCATGATGATTTAATTCCCATGTTGTACTTGATCCTATGTGTATTCTGTATTTTTTGACAAATATTCTTTGCTTCCTGATCAGATCATTATTTGTCAGAATCATCGACATATTCCCTTCGAATTGTTTAGCTACCGCAAAATGTCCTATGTTCTTCCTGTCCTATGACGTTCCTCATCATATTCAAGTCCTTCCCTGTGCCTAGTATTACTCCGTCATCAGATTACGCTTGCATGTATATGACAACATCATCAACGACCCGTTACAGTCCCCTGCTAGACTATGAGCCTCCTCCACTTAAGTATATGAACTTGCGAGTAACTACTCTGATTAGGTAATCTAGAAAGAGACAGACATGATCCCAATGGGAAGCCTCTATTTGCTCTTATTGTGTACGAATATGTCTTTCCTCCTAGTTCTGCTGTTATTGATCAATGCTTTAGCATATTCAGTATCCAGTTTCTCACCTGGGTTATACAATGCTTTTTCTTGTTAGTGATACTTCAATTGGTGTGCTGGGTGCTTTGCCGAATGCTCTTCCGATATTGTAGAAGCACCCAATCGCTGATTCTTTCTTATCTAACGTATCTTCTATTTTGGTTATCAGATTGTGGAGAGCTGTTTCGGTTGATTTATTTTCCATGTAAGCATGGATTAGCATGTAGTCTATTTATATGCTATAGTCTGGTTCCTGTTTCTATGCTAAGTCTTATATGTCTATCTATCAGTTTTTCTTGACCTTTTAACATAAATGTCCAGCCTGATGTGTCTAAAGGATTTAGGATTCTGATATGTCTTCTTGTCTGGTTTGGAAATGAACACTGCTCTGACTTAAGTTCTAAGTTGCTTTCGTTATAACTGTGTAGTTATTTATTAATCAAAAGTTGTTTATTGTAAAGACAACATTATTGGGCCAATGGCAATTTTTTTATAAAAGAGTTTTTCGCGATACAAAAGAGCTAGAAACCCATACATATTTTTAAAATATAGATAAAAAATAAAAAATATTAGTCTCCTTCGGCATAAATTTGCTCACGTTATTAATATAAGAGATATATAAAAAAAAAAACTAAACCTCATTTTCTCGGTTGTACATTTTGGCGGTTTAGCATTATATCCTTTCCACTGTCGATATACATTACTACCGTGAATTTTTTCACATTTCCAAATACAACGGTTTCGCTGGTAGGGGGGGGGGGGAACTTGAACCTAACAAAAATAAGCACTTAAAATATTT
This sequence comes from Carpatolechia fugitivella, assembly GCA_951230895.1. Taxonomy (NCBI): domain Eukaryota; kingdom Metazoa; phylum Arthropoda; class Insecta; order Lepidoptera; family Gelechiidae; genus Carpatolechia; species Carpatolechia fugitivella. The sequence goes on from OX579656.1 coordinate 16,947,735, forward strand.
CTGAAACGTAAACTAGCATCGAAAAATGGTCTTAGCAAATCCCCATTGTTTTTAAAAGACCTATCCAACAATGCCTCACACTATAAGGTAATCGTGAAAAAAAAAAATAACCCCCTCTTGACGTGTACCGGAGGAACGCTAAAATTTTTTTTTTAGATTTTATTCTTCAGCTTTGTCGGCATGATTCATATCCATGCCAAATTACAGCCTTCTGGTACTAAGAGTCTCTGAGCTAAGCCGCGGACAGACAGACAGACGGACAGACCGAAACTATAAGGGTTCCTTTTTTACTACGGAACCCTAAAAAAAGTTTTATCAAAATCCGTTCTGTAGTTTTTGCGTGAATCGCGAACAAGACACAGACAGACAGAGACAAAAATTTCAAAAATCATATTTTTGGCATCTGTTACGTTTAAGAAGGCCCCCAGAGGTATTTTTATTTTTTTATTTTCAATATACAGAATTGGCCTCTTTACAGTTTTATTATATAAATATATAGATTTATTTTATTGCAATGGGAAACAAACAACATTAACAATACAGACAAATAAAAAAAAACTAAATAATAAGTACACAAGCTAATAAAGTTTCCTAAAAAAAAAAATTGTCGATTACGACAACACAACGAAAACCACTTAGAAATAATAATAGAAAATAATTACAAGAAATAAAAAATCCTATAGTAAGTCTATATAAAAATTACAAACCAGTATTAATTTTTTGATTGCATTCACATATACATTATATTTATTACAAAATATATCGGTATGAAAATTAGATTCATCGTGCCTATTACGTGAACGATAAAGCGATTTTTAATTAGTTTTAGAGTATATAGAGACATGGTTCATTGTAAGAGACGTCATCAGCTCTTACACCTTTAATAGAGATGAGGTCAGTTGTCGACTTTACAACCCGCACAAAAAAGAAAAGAACCATAACCATAACAGACCACATAACAGAACCAGAAAAGAAGCATAGATAATATGCAAATATTGTTATCTATCCACCATTAATAGTTTAAATGGTATGTTTTTGCAAAAAAAACGTTTGGTGGTGTATTTATTTGTCTATCTCTCACTCAGTAACAAAATAACGGATAGATAACAATATTTGTATATTATCTAGAACGAACATGCGGTCACAACTGTATATCCTCCTCAATGTCATCAGTTCGTTCTAGACCAGAGAACCAGTAAGTGGCTAAAATATTACATCATGTGGAAGGACTGAATGGAGCACTCTGTCTCAAATATACCGACTCCGTATTGGGTTTTGTCAATGGGAACTTTGTTAATGAAAAAAATTACAAACCTCGATAGGTCGATACGACGCGACGAGCGTTTAATTTCATTTAGATATTTGTCATTCAATTATGTAGAACAGAATTTTGATAAGCTTAATGATAAAGGGGCCATTTCTACTAGAGAAATCAAACACAACACGAACGTACCAACAGTTGAACTAAACTTATTGTATTTCAGATGATACTAAATTATCATTAAAATAAAAAATAAAAAATTTTGTGGATATTTCCAGTCTTTGAATTAAATCTAGACAGGCGTCATACTTATTATTGCATTGTGTTTGTTTGCGTTTTTTTGCAGAGATCAAAAAGTAGCAAAATTCCTGGTGGCTATTTTACATAAGTACTATAAACAGTGATAAAATTTTAACTGCTACGGGAAGAAAAAAATAACAAACGTGAGTATAGTCGCGGGCGGATAGCTAGGTTTTCAGAAGAGACTGTTTTTTAGCAAGAACAAGAAGTGAATAGGAACTATCGTTAAGTAGGGTAAAGACGCGATCCTACCTGAAATATAAATTGGTAAGTGTCAGTTCTCGTTAGACCATGGTAATTCGATTTGAAAAGCCTCCGGGACCTTTATTTGTAACATTTTGAAATTGATTTCAAACGGGAGGATCAGGCAACTGAATCAAAGCAATTTATTGAGTTTTACGAAATTTTCATGCTATTATTAAAATAGTCTCGGGAATCGTAATGTCGGACGCTCCCCATGTCAAGTAGACTGAAGACCTGAGGAAGGTCGCTGGTGGTCTGGATGAGGAAAACGGGTGATCGTGCGCTTTGGCGTGCCCTTGAGGAGGCCTACGTCCAGCAGTGGACTGCAATAGGCTGATTGATTAATTAAAATATTGGAAAAAATGTGAATAAAATATGAACTTTTTAAGCTGCAACAGTTATATTTTCACATAATTGCATCGTCGAATAAGATTTTTTTCCTGTTAACTTGCTGATTGAACAGGGGAACTTTAAGGAAAAATAAGGCTATATTTTCAGTAATAAATGAGAAAAGTTGAATGAACTATTGCTTTGGCGAAGGTGGTGACCAGGGTGCGATGATGAAGCTATGGGAGGTAGTTATAGGAACATATTAACTACACAATACAAGTATAATATTATTATTACTACAAGCCATCGTTCTGGAGCCTGTTTGATTTATCTTGACAAGACAATGTCTAGGTGGCTAAATCAATGCTAGTCCCTCACATCATCATCATGTGGGATGTAAGGTCGACAACCGACCACACAAACCCTGGTGTCAGTGTTATAGAGCCGCCAAAGGCCACTGACTTGGCTTGTAGATAGTAGCCGAGACCAACGGCTTAACGTGCCTTCTGAAGCACGGAATCATCTTTCTTTTCGGACAATCAGGTGATTCCGCTTGCAATGTCCTAACCAAACTGGGGAAAGTCTCACAGAGTTTTTTTGCTTGACAGTGTCCCTACCAGAAATCGAACCCGGAACCTCCGTAGTGGGCGGCGAAATCTCAACCACTCGGCCACGGAGCCTTTTAAGTGTTAGGCACCCTCCTGCGTGGTCGATTAAGGCCTACGCTACTTGAGCCTGACATGACATGCTTGAGGTGTGACATGTAAATGAGTTGTTGATAATGGGGGTCCATGATCTGATGTACACTTTTCCCCCACGTTTTAAACGTTTTTCTGTCACTTTTTAAACACGTACCCTCACGTTTAAAAACTTGAGTCTAAAAATTTATTTATTGTAGACTTTCAAAAATATTGTTAAAAAAAAGAATAAAAAAAAAGTTATTAACCTAGATTTGGCTATACTTAAATATCTCTACAAAGATGTTAACTTCCTGCATCAGATTAAGTTTACCCAATATTACGTCATTGAAGTGATCACGAGCTGGTGCGTTTACGACACAATAAATAGTTATGGCACTGTCCCAAAAAGAGCACATTTACCCCACCCGCAGTCCACTGTAGTTCTGTATACCCCACTACAGTCTAGGTCTCCGATATTCAGGGCAACCTGAATAAGTTAAAAGCTGAAAGATTAATTTCGTATTCTTTGTATTCAGTTTTCGTTTCTATATTTTTGCAGCGGCTTTCTGCTCGATGCAACAATCTACTATTACTTCATAAAAAGTAGATGAAAATATACTTGTATAAGTAAGTATACATATCGTGGTAAGTATATCAATAGACCTGTGGTCACATTTTCCCAGTGGAGAAATTACAATGGTAACCAAGCAAATAATAAAAGTAAATAATAATACTTTCTTTGACAAACAACATGCAAGGGACATAACCATAACTTTTCGTTTAGCTCTTAAATTAGTACCAAAATTATTCCCTTGCGTTAGAAATGCAATAATTCTAGACCCATCTTTTGTGGATGAACTTTTGGTTAGGGTTTTGAAAATAACAGTTTTATAAAAAGCTAATTCAGTAGAATAATATTACTATTAGTCGTATAAAACACCTTTAGTAGTACGTCTTTTCGAAGGATAAAAAAGGTTTTTGTAACCGACGACGCTTCATTTGTGCTTGCCAGTTAAAACGACTTGTTTTGCTGACTTCACTAGATACTGGCTTATTCTTTCATGACATTTCTCATAAGGCTTCTAGACCAAACATGCTATGCAAACTGAAAAATTCAACTCCTTGAAGTGGTTCGTTGCTCTTTGTATTCAGGTCACGAGGTTGTACCACCATCGTTACGTAATGTGACCATTACAGGGTTGTTACGGTGAGCAATCAGCTGTGCCCTAGTAGGCGGGTTAATGACCCCACACGGCAAATACTAGGAATAGAACTAACTCTAAGCAATTTAGGTTTTATGCATTTTTGTGCAAAATTACAGTTTGTGGCTGTGAAATTATGGTGTGTTTAAGTAAAGAATATGAATTTAATTGGAATTTTAATAATGAGCAGCATGTTAAATAAAATAGAGGTAAATTGTGCTAGCCACTTATAATCTAAAACTGTAGGTACCACGAAAAAAAAGTGTTGATCAATGCTTCACAGTTATTTAAAAAGTGATATCACAATATTAATCATACAGGATGGCACATCTAGATGGGTCAGCATGGGTAGCTCTGAAACCATAAGACATAGAAACATCTTCAATTTTAGTGACAAGAAAAAATGCATTTACAGATAAAAAAGAACTTATACTCAGTTCGGGAATCGAACCCGGTCGTATCGAAATGTGGGGTAGCGGAGTCATTGTGTATGGTTGAACAGATTTGAAACGTTGTATACACACTTGTGTTTTTTTCTTGTTTTAGCAGTATTCATCAAAGATTAACTAAACACTTGTGTTTAAATTTATTTATGTATAGGTACTAGGTCTATGGCCTAATGTCTCCGCAAGGTACGAGTATTACTTGAATATTAATTCGATTGTACTTAGTTGAATATTAATTCGATAATAAATTACCTTTTTTAAATAAAATTTCGCATTTCTTATTCGCATTAAGTTAGGTCTCATTATTTCATACAAAAACTCCAGGCACTATCATTTAGATCAACAATCTTGCAAGTTTTTCTCCACTAAGTCTTCAAACCGTCAAGTCGTCAATCGTCAAGTGTGTCAGGGCCGTATCAAGCGATCAATCAACTTCTTGCGGTGTACTAGTCAATAGGTTCAAAGAGCTGAAGGCTAGCTAGTCTTCATTACACCAGTAGACAAAATATCAACTAGCAACCATATACTGTTAAATCGTTAAGACTTACATGAAAAATGTAAAAAAAAAAGTTATTGTAGTACGTGCTTCGTAAAATTTTATTAGGACTCAATCTTTCACGAGATATCCTCAATGAAAATAAACAACATTCCCTAAGGATTCGCATGAACTATAAACGACAAAAAAAAATTGGCCTTTCATACAAATCCACGTGACCAACTGATCAATTTGTTATTGTAATTTTCTTTTATGTAACAATTTATGTTCCTAAGGGAAAGTTCTTTAACTTCATGAATTTATTACTCTCGCAAATGGTTTAAAACGAATAAAATTTCAGGGTGTACCTATATATGACACAGGTATATAAGTAAGAAATTGTTTTGAGTACCTGTATGATTAGTGTGAATAGGCGAGTGAAACCATTTGCACTGAAATGGAGTAATTGTGCTCTCTTGGTTTTCTGGCATCATGAAGACGTACCTTAGAACTAATGAAGGGCTGATTTCTGGAGTCGTTAGGTAGTGTTCAGGAAGAATGCTTGTCAGAAACTTTGTGGAACTAATTTTGATTAGGAACTTGGAAATAGTTTAGGAACTGTTTTCATTATTTGGGTTTATATAAGGTGCCCCGTAATTAGTGTCAAATGTTTTCAGGGCTGAAAGTAATAGTCATAATAGTCACTTAAAAAAATATTTCGAAAATCTACACGTTAGTTTAGGTGTTTTTTTCTAACAAAAAAAAAATCATCATTACATATGACAAAAAGAGATCACCCTCTGCATGTACACTCGCATTACTCTAGATACATGTAAACAGGCATCAAACGCGTGTGTGCGTGCATGAATGCAAATGTAGTAGTGATCAGCTGGTTGAGGGTGATGTTTTTATGATTAGGTAACCAAGTTGTTTGGCTTAATTACTTGAAAAATAACGTGAAAATTGGTTTCACTTTTTTATGAAGTGAAGACCAGGACTTCTTCTTTCAGCTCTGAAAATGTTCGACACTAACAACGGGGCACCTTATATAGATAGTTTCCGTTTGACGAATGTTAATAGATTTTGTTATAATATACCTATTATACAATAAAAATAACTGGACAATGATAAATTGGTCAAAGATTGACCAAAATATAGTACCTATCGCTTGTAAGTTCTGGGTTTGATCATTTCGCTAAATTGAATGGTCATAATAATAATCAATCAAGTCATCTCCATAAACCATCCAGTTGTCATAAACATGTCAACTGGATGGTATTATGAAGGTTTCAATTTCTATGCCCATTTTGAATACCTATATACAAAGTTTATTATTAAGTTATTTTTTTATCGCAAAATAAGATTAATAGATATTTTGATTATAAAACAAAATTTCCTTCTTTCTTTGATTTAAAAACTTACTGAAACAAGTTTATTGAACTACCTATAGGTTCTTACTCGTATTTAGTTTTGACGAGTTAAATTTATTTTAATAATTAATGAAAATTATGAGTGAAATAGCAAATATTATTAATAGCAGAAGTATTTTTTGTAAATAATGATTATATTCTAGTAAGTTAGGTACGTATATCAAAAACTAGTAAAACAAAGTAACAATCCTTTAAAAATGTGTTAGAAATAGCGTCCAAAATATTATACGAAATGAAAATCTACTATATATTTCACTTTTATCCTAGAACCAAAACAGGTATATAAACAAAGGGATCGCTGTCCGGACCAACCCTTTCAGGGAACTATAGAAACCCTTTTCAACACTATTTATCTCTTTCATAAAATTTCTGGTTATTTTAAGATAAATATTGTTTCCGTAAGTCTTTGAGGGTGAACGTACTCAAGGGAATACTCGTACTCTGGATAACCTCTGGAGAAAATTTACGAGACACCGACGTAACGTAAAATTCCCGATTGTTGTAAGAATACAAATTAATGTTGACGTGAATAGGCTTTTATTACCTCTCCTTCCTTTCTTATTAGTAGTATAAAAAAAGGAGATTAATGTTAGTTTTGCATGACAATTGTAGATCTTCCAAAAAACATAAAAATAAATACTCTCATTTTAATATTGTATTCGTATGCATCACAATGGCGGGTGTAAGTCCACAAATCGGCATTGTTTATGCGTGAGGGGAATGTACAAGCAATACGGAATGTAAAAATTTTACACTATGTACCTTTTTAATACGACAGTTATCTTAAAAATATTACAAAGCTGTCAGTTAGTAAAGTTCACGTTCTAATAAAAAGAAAAAGATTTAAAATAACATAGGAATATTGGTCGTTATATCAAAATGCTGTATTGACGCGCGCATTGACGTATTTATGAATGGATAAATTACAGGATCTTAGATCTTTTTAATTATTGTTTCTACGCTCAAACCAGCTTAGTTTTTTGAATTAACGACCGTTTTGTTTGTGAATTTGCAAACTTTATTTTATTAATTTGGTCGAAAGAACGCAGCTAACAAACTAAAGTGAATCATAATTTGTTTGTTAAGAAATTAGTACTAAAAAATGCAACTTAATTAGGAAGACTAGACAATAGGTCAATAAACTCAAAACGAATGCTTGTGACACTTTCCTAAAATATTGTGAGCTGTCTCAACCCTTGTCTTACACAAAGATTGTCATATTACAATAACCTGCAATAAATTGAAAACGTGGAAACGACATTTTGAGGTCAGACGTGATTGTGTGGTTTGAGTTGAAAACAAAGTAAGTTTAAAATATCCGTATATTGCTTATAAGCAGAGGTCAATGTAATTATTTCTATAATATACTCGTAGTAATGTAGAAAATTACAAAACACTTTTCAACATATTTAGTACTAGCTGTCCACCTGTGGTTTCGCTCGCTGTGTTTAAGATTTTCCCGTGGGAATAAGACTTTTTCCCTTTCAACCTAACTTATTCAAGAAAATTCTCAATTTTTTACTAATACTGTTCTTAAAGATGGTCCACATAAAAAACACGGTATCACTACCTATCCCACACTGATGAAGAAATCTGATTATTTAGGCATAATACAAACAAATACAAATTAAAAAAACCTCATAACGAACCACCATTCTAACACAAAGCTTCCGAATGGACCACGGCATCAAGCAATGGAGTAAGCCAGGATCAACCACAACAGATTTGTATGTAAATAACAACAACACCAAGTTGCTCTTTATTGTGGCAAACGATCGAAGCGAGCGAAAATAAAAGTTCAAAGCGCGATTTGGTTACAAACAGAAATTTGTTCATTTTGAATTATTCGGTATGCGTCACATTTGACCTTATTTTCAAATTATTGGTTATAAGAGAGATATTTTAATAATGTTGGTGAACGAAGAAGAATATAAGTAACTACTTTAATTTATCTCATTCATTGATTGCATTTGTTTTATTACTTTTTGCTTTTCTTTTCTCATCCGTAAATTAAATTTTAAATATATTCTTAGAAACATTATTTACTCGTAGATTAATAGTTCATTATTTAGCAAGTAGCATATTTCATACTTGGGATTAGGTACAGCAAAAACATTTATAGGTACAAATAACAAAGCGACACAAAAAGATAAGAAATAAGTAAAATAGAACAGTTAGTTTCAAAAAACTAAAGTTTCATACAATAACGCTTGACAGCTACTTCAGTGCTGTAAAACAGAAACTTAATTCAGTTTCCTTTTGCAAAACGCATGTGAACGACATGTTTATCTTTTTCTTCAGTACCCATCTTGAAATTCTAGACTTTAAATTTCCCTTCAACGAGGTTCTAAACAGAAAACATAAAAAAAAAATGAAAAAAGAAGTTGCATAAAAATATAATGCAAAAACTTCGTTCTTTCACGGAATTCATATCTGTAAATTTGCATAGTTTGGCATGTTTATTTTGTAAGGTTTTTTTGATCAAATGGACTGTCAACAACATGAGATTATTCTTCTCATTTAATTATTTTTACCCCCAAATGCGTATACGCACTTCAGGTTACAATTTTGGTGGATCGGGAAGGAGAAAAATGATTATAGGTAATTAATTAACGATCATTGAAAAAAATATTTAGCAATAAAAAACTGTCAGAAGTATTAGAAAATACTCAAGTTCTAACAAGCTATAACTTTTAACACATCAAAATTTAAATGAAACATTTTTGAAAAGACGCCTGCAAATCAATAACATGAAAAATGTCCCAAAATTTAGAATTTAATATAAACCAATTCTAAAAGGATTCCAATAAAAATTTAAAATAAAGCTTCTTTTCGCAAAATAACGATCTTCTTTTACTTTAGACAATCACAATTCCATCAAAACGAACTCTTTCGTCAATCCCGCTGAAATTAAAACCCAAGATAAAAGTAAGTTAGCTTTAAGTGAAGACTAACTTTCAAGTTGGTAAAGTGAACGAACTCTTTGAGTTTTGCTGACTAATCAGGATGAGAGCAGCTTTTTCTTGCTTTCGGTAAGCCTTTTGGGCTAAACTTTGATTAAGGAAGGAAAGTTTCAAAGAATGCTAAGTGAAAAGAATTGTAGGTTGTCATTTTGGTAATAAAAATTTTCTTTTATAAAGATATCAGGAAACAGGAGAACTTTACAACATAACATCATGGCTCTCTCTACTTCTCTTAACTTATTATTTTCTAATAAAAAAGCATAAAATATACCTGTGTCTGGCCTAAACCAAGGATTGGCAAGTTGAAGTCCTGTCCAAAATAAACATTACTTTTATACATTTTAGGTTCACCCGTGGCTACGCTCGCGTTGTTTCCCGTGGGAGTAAGACTTTTTCCCATAAAAAGTGTCCTATGAGTTTAATCCAGGTTACAATGTATCTCCGTTCTAAATTTCATACAAACCCGTTGAGTACTTTAAGCGTGAAGGCGGAACAAACATCCAAACATCTAAACATCTAAATATATGAACGTCCAAATATATTTTCACATTTATTATTAGTTTGATGTGATTTATAATATTAGTGTGACTAGCAGTCCGCCCGCGGCTACGCTCATGTTGTGTAAGATTTTCCCGTGTAATTACATACATTTATTAAAGTTATTATTTATAAGTTTTAGGTTTTTAAGTTTATTACAAGGTTTTGAGTTTGATTTATTAACTAAAAACAAAAATTGAAAAACAAAAGAGTTGCGTAAACATGAAAACCACTCATCTCTTTAAGCTTAGCCTTCAAACATATTTATATTTTTTAAGGTTTTGTTTGTTTGAGAGCCAGTACTAAAACTAATCGCACGACGGGACAGACGGATTTACTGACGATCTCTAGTATGATGTAATCACCATTCTGTAGTACAAAACATCACAGACAAGTTAAAACGACATCTCAGATTTTGCTTTTGATGCGTTTAAGATTATTATTTTGTAGTACGTTTTTATTTTCCTCGCGGAAAAGTAAACGTGCAGTCTGAAGTTTGATGCAACGATCAAACTTATCGTATAGCATCTAACAGATATCGATGGGAATAGATTTCTTGAATGACAGGCTATTTCAACATGCATTAGTTTTGTAAATGACTATTGTTATTATTTGACAAAAAAAAAAACGCAAAAGATGCGACGCATGGAGTTTCTTTGGTGAGTTCTTCTCCACAGAGTCCGCACATCGTGTAGTGAACTCACCCAAAAACATGTAATGACGAAACTAAGAGATGTAACATCGAAAAGTTTTAACTATTTATTTCATTTCATTTCACGATATAATAATCAAATCTCATAATTCTTTTTAAACCACACAAAATATATTTTTTTTTTTTTTCCATGACCATCTTTTTGTAAATATTAAACCAAAATTTACTTCCTGATCTGGTTTCCCAAGATACAGGCATTGCCTAGTTTGGGAACCCCTGCTCTTATTATTATTGTAAGACTTAGACATAAGGTAGTCTTAAGATTAAACATTGTTCCTCTTAGTCTAAGTTGTAATTGCTGGTACAAATAAACCATTTTTCATTTTTCATTTTCATTTTCAAATAATAATTGTATTTTGTTCTTAAATCCACACGATTAAGAAGAAAATTGTATTTTTGTTGACCTTTTACACACGACCAACTATTTACTCAAACTAAGTATGTAACGAGGCATTCGTCCTCTTTCCTGTTTTATGACCGGCAACCTTTCTTGCTGGCAGTTTTATCTTTCATTTTAAATTCATTTTCAAATTTAGATTTCTTACGTTTCGATTTTGTCTTTTTTCTGCCAAATTCTTCACTTCATGTCCTGATCTCCGTCAGTAAACTTATCCTTGTTATTATTTTTCATGTTAGTAATATAATACATAATATATAAATACCTTGTTTCGGACAGTACCCTGGTTTTTTGCCACACCTTAGCTTCGTGGCGGCTGGAGCCACAAGTGGAGCTAGCCTGTGGTATGATGTGGCTGATAGCTGATCACAGATCGAAGGCTGATAGACATACTTACATTAATAAATAAATGTACAATATAATACCAGCCATTATTATAGTACTGAAAATAACTACCGCAATGCTATTTTTAAAATTATTTTCGTAATTGTTTACAGTACGTCAATAAAAAGTACAAAGACCTCATAAAGGAAATAATTAAAAAATCTTCGTCATCACAACATGAAACGAAATGAAATTCGAAGAATACAGTGAATGAGAATGCCAGGGGCAAAGTCCCATCGTATTTAGCTAAGCCCTCCCCTTAATACTTTAACTGCTGGGATGTGCCTTACACGTCTTGAAAGTTTATTTTAAAAAATATGTAAAAGAAAACTTTAAAAAATTTAATAATGGTTAACGGATTCAGCTTAAGATAAAAAGGTTAAAAATAATAATATTGCGCAGTGTACAAATAAAGCTCACAAATCCTGTCAGAGCTATGGACTCGTCAAAGTCCCTAAAATACACAGATAGTGAACGTGCCAACCATGATAGCTTTGACGTCGATAATGATTTGTCATTTTATTGACTTGAAATGGCTTATTATTTAGACTACGATGCCACCACGATGCAGCGTACGTACATTTCAAGGTACGTCATAATTATTTATGCATAAACAGATAATTATTATTTATATATAACATTGTAAATTCTGTAAAACCACACAGGTTTTTTGCTGAAAAACAGAACCTTAAACATATTTGAAATAACTTTTATAAATTTCATCATTTTAAGGTTTCCATACGGATATAAGGATGTAGAATTTACAGAGTTAAGCGTATAATTGTGAACTGAGGGGTACATTCAAGTGCTGAAATAACAATAATTACAAACGCCAAATGAGGAGACGATGTTGTCAACAGTATTAACGCAGTATTGATATGAAATAAAAACACGCGCATTTTTTTTATAATTCGTTTGTTCATGTTAAGACGATGTAAAGTTAATGAGTAAAAAAATAAACACTTACAATGACTTCGAGTTGTTTTTTTTTTAAAGAAAATTCGAAGGTTATGTGTGAAGTTGACCAAGACCTAATCGACGACGAAAAATGATTTGTATAGAATAGAAAAGAATAGTATTTATGTATTTTTGTAAAAATCTTAATTCGAATAAAATTATTTTGATTTTGATCGCCTTAATTCAGGGTAGCTTGAGCCCCTTGTTGGGAGTTGTTAATGACGAGGGCTTTGATTGTGATAATTAATTGACTATACTTATTAATTTGCCAGCAATTGAAGCCAAGTAACACAGTTTTTAATTTTTTATTATATCATTTTGTACGTGATATTTATTATTGTTTGTTTGACCTTAAATTATTATCGTTTCGATATGTTTTATTAGAAATAAATGTATCTTCCTATCTTCTTCTCATTTCATACAATCTAAAATACAAATTAGCTAGTTTTTTGATCTGTACGTAAAATGAAGATATTAAATTTTGGACTTAATTAGTAAGAATTTCGAAGTTTGTAAATAAGGTACCGGGAAGTGACTCGAACGATCGAGTGGGCGTCGTTGATATCTTGGACTTCAAGTTCAACATCCTAAAAAGGATTATTTACAGTATTTTCATTCATTTCGCTGTAGTATGCTAAGATAAGGTTTAAAATATACCTTTGTGAACTCAAATATTATGTTTACCGAAATAATTTTCCAGCTGTATATTTGTACGCCCATTGGGTAGGTTTTTGCTGTGAACAATATAAATATAAGACTTTGTGATAGAAAATCTATGTAAATAAATACATTAAAATTTATTTCGTTTCGTTTAATTTCATTTTTTAATCGGTGGATTTTTAAATAGTTTTTTTTAAATAGAATTTCAGAGATTACCTAATATTTAATCTCTCGTTCGTTATTTAAACATGATAATATAGCATTAATTATATATCATTAAAAGAAACATAACTTTTAGGTGAGTTTACGGTCTGTTTAATTTAAACTAGCCTTGATTTTTTTATAGCATCGCAAAGAAGCTTTTTACAGAATATGATAATATTATTACAATATTTTTGTATTCTATTGGTATTTCAGAAGTGTTTACATAACAATTTTCCAGGCTTATTACCATCGCTTTTATCTTCAAGCTGAAGTCTTGCAGAAGGGCTAACAGCCTTCCTCTCGATCGTGGCATCCTATAATTGGTTTCCAAATAAACGCTGAAGAAGTTAGTATGACTTGGTAACAGTGTTATATGGTCATAGATATCAAAATTCACTTATGTTTCTGATCGAAGCAGTTTAGATGTCCCTTTAAGTCACTTGGTTCGACCGGCTAGTCCAATTGATTTAGCCTTTGCCAAACGATTTTCTTCATAACAGTACAATTACGCTGCGTAGATACCAGGGCATGAAATTTACAACTATCACTACCCGTAGGGATACATGAAAAAAAAATCCATCTATCCCTACTAGTACTTGGAACGAGGGAAAAAATCGTGACCAGGGTTTGATCCTCCTTGTCGTTTGGTGTTTGAAGGCATTTGAATAAAATTTAACTAGAAATAATGGCGACATCATAATAGTATTTTATTTCCTGATTAGTTTTAAAATATTATAGTAGAGATAATGGAATGCCAAAAATTACGTATTTAGGACTATTCCCAAGTCCTAAATATGTAATTTTTAACATGAAGATGCCTAAAGTTGAAACTTTGTGTTATGATCAAAATATTACTTTGACCAAATTAAACACCTCACCTGAAGCTCAAAGGTCTTGAGTCGGATTGAATTCTGAGAACGTTTAGGTTCATAATTTTCTACTAGGATAGACAAACCAACGGTAATTATTAACCAGTTCCTGATCTTAATTTATTTGCTTTAAAATCACTGAAGGTTAGAGTTCGTCAAGTCATTACTACCAATCTTAATATGTTAATACGTTCACAGACAACTATGACAGTGACCCCACTGGATTTCAAAGAACTTTGGAAATGAGAGTTGCATACCTTGCTGCTCCGCGCGTGGTTAGCTAAAGCCAACATTTTGGCGCTCCAACAAAACTGGTGGTCCGGAGAAAGATATTTAGTATACTAAAGTATATACAATGTAGTTGTAGATATTGTGTTATCAGGGCTGTATTGCCTTATCAAATCTTCATCAAGGTTTGATCACTTTTATTTAGGGGTAGATTCGAGCCCCTACGTGGCTGAGTTTTATATGCTGTATTTTTTTGCCTTTATTTTGTTAACATTTAAATACAAAAATCAACAAAGAAACCCGTATATGCCTGTAGCCTGTAGTTACAATTTTGTTGGCTATCTGTGCCGATAAAAAGGACATAACTCCAGATGGCACTTCGTCGTATAGCCCATAAACGGCAGTAATGTGGTATGAGATAGGAAACGATGTTATATTACCATGCTCAAATATGTTTTGACAAATTATTTAGTTATCATATTATACAATCAAAAGGCCTTTTAGGGCAAACTAACTAATAAAATCTCCTATTGTAGTGTTTATTGAAATTGAAAGTACTGCAGCAGTATGTAAAGTGCTTTAGTTAGACGGCTTGTATTGTTCTTTGGAAAATGGCAACTTCATTCTTTGTGGAAAACCTGAATTAGCTGCATCGAAAATGGTGCAAGCTAGAATGCAAAGAGAATGAATGAATGAAATGCAATCAGAGACAAATTATTGTCTTTTTTGAAGGTACAGCTCTAATGGAATATGTCTCTATAGAGGGTGTACATAAATGATAGGTGTAGTTCCAATGGAATATGTCTGTAAACAGGGTGTACGTACATAAATGACAGATCTCCACAATATTCAGCTCAAGATTCCAAATCATAGTCACCAACTGTTGCGTGGACGATGACTGCTAGTTCCTATTTTTTTCGACGGCAGGACTTATGAAAATGGAAAGGGAAATTCTAATAATAAACTTTTTATTAAAGCAGATGCTCATAAGCTTCGTTCTATTTTTATAAAGAATCAACCTTTTTATTGAATGAATGAAATATAAAGTATATTTACATATTTCAGCTTACTACGTTCGTTGAGGAAAATTATTCAGTTTTATGGGTAGGTTCCTCCGTTAAAATATTGTGCGCTAATTAACACACATTATGTAAGATTATATACTACTTTAAGAACTTAATAAATGGTAAAATAAAATTAATACAATAGATAACAAGTTAAGCTTAGCGACAGCCGCTCAAAGTGGATGCTCACAGAACTCTTGAAGCTCATCATTTATAAAGATACCCATTTCCGTTTGAAGTCCTTTACTTAATTCAAAATGTAACTATATTATATAATTTTAAAATTTTACATTCCGTATGCATTAAAAATAAAATGTTAAAGCATACAAAGCTTCTAGTAAACATAAAAAACTAAAATATCTTCGTGGGAGCTTCACATTAAAAATATATTGCTAAACACACATCAAAATCATAAAATCAAAAAAAAAAAAAAACAAAATTGTTTATTTACCAAAATAATATAAACACAAGCTTAACAATTACTTGCGGACTCCGCACTAGGTGATCCTGTGTCGCGGCAGTCCAAACGACCGTTACCAATTAAAATACATTTTCTTTTCATCCAAGACTAATAATAAATGAGATATAAAAGTAAACAATATAATATAATTTATTAATATATATTTTTATACTAATAAATATTAATAAGTACATACCTATTCTATAAAATACTACTATAATAATACTATATCATATATTAGAAGTAAAATACTACCTATGTTATTATTT
This sequence comes from Carpatolechia fugitivella, assembly GCA_951230895.1. Taxonomy (NCBI): domain Eukaryota; kingdom Metazoa; phylum Arthropoda; class Insecta; order Lepidoptera; family Gelechiidae; genus Carpatolechia; species Carpatolechia fugitivella. Next base: position 16,963,806 of record OX579656.1, read on the forward strand.
TTAAGATAGCCTCAGTACATATCTATCTCTTTCGGGCTATTACTACGATTGGTCGTTTTTGGTTGTTTGTTTATATTCGATTTTGTGTCTATTAACAACCGTGAAAACCTAAAACAGTTTATATTGCTAAAATTTCGATAACAACATTAATTTAGTGCAAAGAATAAATATAGGAATGTTATCTTTTTAAAAATATAAACGAGCATATTTACAAAAAATCGGCCACCTTATTGCCCTACTTTATCACGTTGATATAGAAGAAAATATTATAAAACATTATTTAGATGCGTGCTACTGACAGATTCAATACAATTTTGAATATATTTTTTTTATGTTAGCAACGCAATTTAATATTTCACGAAACATGAGGCGCGATGAAAATACAATATTATTAAGGGCGTGATCTATGTTAAATAATAAAAAAAAAGGTATATTAATTTTGAAACAATTTATATTCAGATAACTTTTAGTGAATAAAACAATTATTTAGTTCGTAATCAACGTTCTATTATGGCAAGCAGATGCATAGAAAATTATTTATTGTACACACAGAAAACTAAATACATAAAATTGAAATTAATTCAATTAAATTGTGTGTTTTGTTTTGTTTGCTGTGAATAAATGACTTATTATTATATATTTTTTGAAATAATAAAAAATATGTACAGAAAGCAAGCATACATGAAAAGAGAATGTACTCGTACGATTAGAATGATTAGAATGCTTAGATTAGAATGCTTATGTCAGCCGACTACATAAAATTATAAATTCTTTTAGTATACGCTATTACAATAGGGTTCCAACGGATATTAAAAATTTTAGTGAGCTCTTCTCCACAGATTCCGCCATTGTGTTAGAGAACTCACCCAAAAAAATGTAATGACGAATCTAAGTGATGTAATAACATCCTATGGAAATAAATACTTTTTATTTTGATCTTGGAATGAGTGGTCTCTAGAAAGGCGTCTTTATTGTTAGATAAAAATTTATTTCGGTTTTATATTTTTTACAAGTAAGTTATACGTATCGCTAAGCCCTTTCAAGCAATTATTGAATTTCTATCTGCTGTCATTCCGGGTTTAAAAGTACCAGGAGAGTAGCACTTCCAAGAGAAGAGTATCACAGAATGAAATGCAGCGCTTGAATCTGTCGCTAAGTGCAAGACGCTCCTCAGAATTAATGACTAGTGGAGAGATAGCAAAACAAATCGCAATCCTGAAACGAAAAGCGAATGACACTTCATTGTTGCTTCATTCTTGCTAAGAATTCAATACTAACATTCCTGAGATGCATTTTAAATGTTTTTTTACTTTGTTGGGAAAACGCGTCCATGACAAAAAATTACAATCTCACCAACATACTTACTTTTTAGTGGTAAAATATAAAACAAAACTGAGAAAATTCCAAAGCCCAGAAGATGTTACTAAAAAAATAAAATAAAAACCGGCGAAGCACGTGTCGGGCCACGCAAAGCGTAGGGTTCCGTAGCCTAACCTGAAAAGCCTACTTGATGTTGATACTTTCCACACAGCAGCAACATAACACAAATAATTTTAAACCAGAAAGTTGTGCTTTTCTGTAGCAATGTTTTAAGGAACTTCTATAGAACTAGGTACCCATGGAAGATTTCACACCTTTTATTGGCGAAGCCCTTATTTGAACTTGGCACCCATACACTACTACCGTGATTTTTTTCACATTTCCAAATACAATGGTTTCGCTGGTAGGGTAGGGGGACACTTGACTTTAACAAAAATAAGCACTTTAAAACAAAATATTTCTAAAACGTACACTCTGGCATCGAAAAATAGTTAAAGCAAACCTCTAGTATTTTTAATAAACCTAACCAACGATATCGGCATGATTAATATGTATATCCATGCCAAATTACAGCCTCTAGTACTGAGAGTCTCTGGGCTAAGCCTCGGACGGACAGACAGACGGACATGGTGAAACTATAAGAGTTCCTTTTTGACTACGGAACACTAAAAAGAGTGAAAATCTGTATAGTTAATGCAATGTTGTGGAAGTTTTAATTAAATTTAATCTAAACGTAAAATACAAAAAGTCTCTAAACGTACTCCAAATGAATATGTAAATTCAAACATTGAAGCTGAACATTTCATAGACATTGAGTTTTCATTTTATTTAAAGCCACAGTCAGATGGAAACTAATAATTGAAGTACCAGGGCCCAATGATTCGGAAGGATTATCTTTGATTGAGCTGAAAACTTTTTGATTGGCCCTCAAATTAAATATGACGGAGTACTATGTTGCTGACTAAAATTCTAATAGAAATAATATTATTGTTTTAAAAGGTCATAGAACTCTATAATAGACTAGACATTTCGGCTATAATAAAATGTGTTAGTTTAGATTAATAATTATTTTATGTAAGTACTAGAAAAATTAGTCCCAGTTCCTGCTAAATTTCCTAATAATCGCGCTTTATATTATCATCATCAATTAAAATTACATAGTTCGCCACTTTTTACAATCATTACAAAATTCAAAATAATACTTTACTGATTTCATAAAAATAAAACAAAAGAAAATAATTTAGAAAACATTAAAAATACATTTTTGTGTCATAATCAGAATAATGTTTTGTTTGGTATCGCTACTTGTACATCTGCTATGAAGGGTGTCGACGCGTGACCAAAGGGGAATACGTTATGTAACACGCCCCTATTTACACTCGGCCATGCTTTCCTAATATCACGTAAACAAACTGTCACGTCATGAACTTGTGACGTAGCTCTTTTGAAGAGGAGTATTCAATTTTGTAAGACACCAAAGATAAATGATAACTTACCAGAACATGATGATGATGTTGATTAATATAATAATAAATTTGTGTCAAATCAGTTTCTTCTTATATGGAAAATCCTCCGTGGAAAAATCAATAGAGATAGACAACATTTTAAAATAAATAACAGTCTAGTCACGCCCAACGGTACCATGTTGTTATTTTTAATGTACATTTTGTAGTAATAACATAGTTCTTGCATACCTATACAAGGTAAGAATACGACCTACACGAGGTATATGAAATGTATGGTATATTTCAAATCAAACTAATAATGACCATGACTATGATTTGGAATATTTTGAATAAAATCAATCGTCCAATCATCGACGTCCTCACTGTTATTGCTAAAGTCAATCGTCCAATCATCGACGTCCTCACTGTTATTGCTAAAGTCAATCGTCCAATCATCGACGTCCTCACTGTTGTTGCCAAAACATCAAAACATGAAAAGTTGCATTACTTCAAGTTCAGAACGAGAATTTTCACAAAAGTCGTTTCAAAAGGAAGTTTCTGAAGGGCGCGGACGGTTACCGACCATTATGTCAGAAAATTACCTTTTTAATACGACTTTTGTTTTGTACGTCTATTAAAGTAATTTTGTCTGTATTTGAAGAAATTTGGAAAAAATTACTTCGTTGCTCGTATAATATTATATCTTTTGTTAAAATGTTTCCAGCTATAATTTTTCAATTTGATCTTAAACGCTAAAAGAGAAGGTGCAAGAAATGTTTTTTTTTTTATAACTTTGATTTCGCAATTTGACTGTATGATTTTTTACAACAGTGAACAGTGTCTTACACAATGATACTGTCATACGGCGTTTTTTCGGTGATTCATAAGCTTGAAGATTTTTGTAACGCAAAACTTCTAGGAAAGTAGTTCATTCCATAAAACTAAGCATCCATTATAAACACTTTTATGTTAACAGCTTTTCAGCGGTGTTTCACAGCTTTTGGAAATCAACTCGTAATTTAGTTTGTAAATAGATACATGGATTATAACTTATTTAAACGGAAACACTCACGTGAATATGGAAACATTGTCTCGCAACGTTTTGAAAAAACGCTTGCTCGATTGAATACCTATAGATTGCTCAAAAAGGTAGTTGGCCATAACGTGGTTTCGTTTCAAGGGAAGAGCTTACTCCAGTTTGCATAGATTTCTAGATTCTCTTCTATAGTGTAGAAGAAAAACTTATTTTTTTCTTAAAGTTTTTAAAATTTTAGTTTTTGGTTATTATATCCAGTTAATCTTATCGTATTGTAGTATCAAACTCCATGTTAAAACATAAGCTGAAAAATACTTACCTTTTTTAGACCCATATTTGTATGAATAATATTTAGTTTTCATCAATAAAAACCCAACAATATACCTATATCATACGAGTATGTTATACGAGTACTTCCCTGGTATTTCGTGAAGGTGTTATCTCCATGGGCGGGCCATTATTTTTGACCAGCCAATGGATCCCGTCCATACTCAGCCAACGGAAGAAATTATGGACTGCCCCTGCCTGGATACTGAATGTACGACACCATTACTGAGATAGGACAGTATAATGTTATACGTAATACCTCTGTTAGCTACAGTAAGTTGCAGAACGGGGCTTATTATGTACCAATATATGAGATTTTGAATGTAATTTTTTCACTGCTAAAAATAATAATAATAATATTTTCTGCTGCTTTTTTTTGCTCTTAGGTCCATATACGTCCTCTCCGAGGGGCTCGAACCCATCTTTGAACTGATTAGGCAATAATTTAGACCTTAGAAGACCACGTAAGAGGTTTGTACGTTATTATGCTAACATGTTGTAACGTCTTTCAAACAAAAATTACCGTATTGATTTTATACTAACTAATCAATGTTATGACCGAGCCCGCAGCGTGTTTGTGTAGTAATTAGTGATATTACTTGTATATTCACAAAATGAGCAGTTCTATAGCCCGATATACGAAGGTTTTGATTGGTATTTCGTTGGACGGTCTCCAATTTATTAGCAGTTTCCAATCAGAGTGATTAGATTTTTCGACAACGTCGGTTATAATTAAGTAACTGTTTACTAAATTATATAACCGCACCAACGTTAATATATAAACGTCATCAACAGCTCATATACGTCCCCACCGAGGGGCTCGAGCCTACCCTGAATTAGGGCGATTAGGCCTTAGTCGACCATGCTGGCCCAGTACGGGTTGGTCGACTTCACACACAACCTTTGAATTTCTTCGCAGGAGTGTGCAGGTTTTATCACGATGTTTTCCTTCACCGCAAGAGCGTCGATATAAATGTACCATTAAGATATTTTTGCTTTGATGAAATATTAACGATGCTATTTTACTTATTTAAATAATTTTAAGAACAAAATGTTTCGAACCTTACAAAATTTTGTTTATTTTTAGTTAAGGTTTCTAAACTGGCTTGTGACTTCTGATATCGACCTACAACCTACACACACAAAAAAGAAATGTAAAATTTTTAAAATTACTTTCTCAACGACTCTCCATATTGAACAGTTTCTGAAGAATACGACCCAAACCTTCGAAACAGCCGGCAATGTAAAGATCTGTAGTATCGCTGGTTTTACTCCAAATCCAATACGAAGACTATTCTGATTGAAATCACTCTCAGAACTACCCACAAAATGAAACTACCCGCAGAACCTAATATTATTCCAGTCTAGACGATGTCCGCAATATGGCACCAAATGACATTAAAAATCACACTTTAGGAATTAATAAAACTTTATGGTTTTGTTCGAGAAGATTGATTGTTTTAAATATTTTTGATTGTGGCATTTGATATTTAGGATTTTAATAGACATTTTTTTTCAGTGCGCATATTACAACATAGTAATATTAAACTGAAATAAAAATAGTACAGTACATATTTTTATCCGTAAAAGTCAAAATTTTCAAGTAGGTAAGTTAGGAATTTGTAAAGTTGAATAAAATAAGACTTACGTTTATTAAACTTTTGTTTTAAACTTCAAACTGTGTGTGGGAAGAGGTACATAGAATTTGAAAAGGTACAATAAAATAAAATAGAAGTACAAACGACAGAAGAGAAAAAGTTAAGAATCTGGAAAGGTGTATGATTAAAATGTATATTTCTGCAAAACCTTCGACGTTCGTGACCGGTTATCAAATGATAGATTTTAACTCCTTGCCAGCAAGGAGGTCATAATTTTTCATTAACTCTGTTCAACAGCATTCTGCAACTTTGACTGTGACTCATAACAACAGCAAAAATCACGTGAGTGAATTAGTGAGGTCTTTTTTACCTTGTTACAAGAGAATCCGAAACATTAGTAAAACCAAGGAGTGGGATTTACATTGATAACTTTGCCGTACTAAGTAAATAGAATAAATCCTATGAACGAAGCTATGCAATAGAATAATCCTGAAATATACGAAAATTAAGTCAAGCACGAGTTCCATTTCCTTATTACTTTGGATCATCATTATCATATCCCTCCTCTTCCTATCTTCACAAGAACTACCACCATCATTGCGTGATATCAAAACTTCGAAATACATTGCTTGGTTTTTCACGAAACATTCTTCATACCGCCCTTTATAAAAGGCAATGTATCTAAATTTGTCGTAATCAATGTACTATAGTGAAGAGGTTAATAAGCATAGACGTTACTATCTGAAGTTCTGATGGCGATCTGGGGTCACGACCTTTGTTCATGAGAGTGTGTAATAGCAGTGTCTTCAAGCTCAGTTGTAATGTAACTACAGATCTGAGGTAAAGCACCTTTGTAGTAAACCTACAATTTTTTTCTACTCTAGAATAGCTTTATAATATAAAAAAATCTACAGCGTTTGAACATGGTCATTCTTTGTGATATGGTAGTTGAAATCACAAATTACGTACAGCCGTATTTATTTTGTGCTGAAATCGTCGGCTTAAGATAGAGAATTGATTTTATGGCGCATGGAAAACCTACAAGCGACTTCTCCGTCTCGGAAAAGTGGAAAAAAAAGAGGGCTAGATAAAGTGGCTGCGTGATTATAAGGTAAAAAAAAATTGCTTTTGTCACAATGTTTTTTATCGCCTTGTTTTTTATGTCTCCGTACCTCAAAATAAAAAGAAACCCTAGAAGTACGACTTCTACCGAGAAAATTCTAATATTAGGAATACGAATGTGAGTCAGTGATACATGGGATGACGTAATAATTCCCGTCTTCTGCGGTAAGCACCTCTGGTTCGAAGGAACTTTTATTATATATTCGCAGCTAAAACAAATGTTATTCGTGTTGTTTTGTACGAGAAAAACATATTAAATAGAAGGCTCAATGTGACATAACGCGTACTCAGCGTTTTGCTATACAGATTAAAAAACACGGAATAAAACTTATTATATTTTCTGATTTTTCTAAATAAGTTTTTTTTTCTTTTTTTTATCACGTTTTACATTTCACGTTCTACGTACTAAAATTTTGAAACATTACATAGGGAACAGCTACGTCGGCTGTTTTTAATTACTTTTGTGGTAAGTGAACAGCTGTGGTCGTCTATAACCACCTAGTTTTGAACATTGCCTCGACTTCTTGCGACCGAAACCACGGCACGAGTAGAACTTTATTTAGGTATATTAATTAATACACACTTACCCTTGTGTACGCCCCCCTGCCAGGTGGACTGATGACCTGAGGAAGGTCGCTGGTGGTGGCTGGATGAAGAAAGCGGGTGATCGTGCGCTTTGGCCTCCCCAAGGGCACGCCAAAGCGCACGATCACCCGCTTTCTTCATCCAGCCACCACCAGCGACCTTCCTATTGGCTGATTGATTGATTGATTGATATCATTGTTTATATATTGATTCGCTGTTCAACTGCAGCTGCAGCAGCTCGTTTCGAAGTTTTTGTTATTTTAGCCTCCTTAATCCTGACACACGTTAAAATAAGCTCGAAATAGGGACTTTTATGTTCACTGATTTTTTTACTGTGCCCTATACTTATTGCCATCCATCGATAGTTTCAGTCAGAAGTTAAAAAACATTAAAATTCTTCTAATGGCCGCCCATATCAGTCGCAAAATAACAACATCGTCTTCGGATATTCATTATTTATCGAACTGATATTCAAGTACTGCCATGAACATTGTGTCAACAAATGCAGAAAGGTGGGCAAACTTCAGATGCCTCGTTTGTTTAAGTTTCTTGGCAGCTACCAGCCAACGCTGGCCAACTTTGACAAGCGTTTGTGAAGATTGTTAACAAGTTTGGTGTATTGTCGGAGGTCTCGTGCTGATTAACTGTTTCCTTCGCGAGAAGGGAGTCACCACGGAATATATGGTGTCACCTAAGATCCTTAATAGGGAATATGCACATTTCCTATGAAGAATTCGTCTTATTTTTTTTTATTATGAAAGATGGCTACTGCCAATGAGATTTGTTCTATAGATAAATAAATATCATTATATTTATTTATCTATAAAAAAAATGGTTTCTAATTTACCACCATTAATTTAACCATTTTTTTTTTCATAGGATATTGTTACATCACTTAGATTCGTCATTATATTTTTTGGGTGAGTTCACTAACACAATTGCGCAATATGTGAAGAAGAGCTCTCCGAAGAAGCTCCACAGTCGTCGCAACTTTTGCCTTTCATTTTTCAATAAAGAACAAATTTTCTCAAGGCAGGAAAGTGTCGCGTTGCAATTGTATCCAGATGAAACTAAGTCAGATAAAGATGATGATGCTTAAAGTTTACATTTAACGCACTAAACCAATCAAACAATTTAAAGAAACATCTTTCTATAAATTTCTTAAAATATGGTCTTCATTACCGCTACAGTCTAGATTTATCTAATTCCTAGGTACAGATATATTCTTAAAATATGGTAACACTATTTAGGAGTTGTATTAGTCCCTATTCGCAGCGGTATTGCAGTGTCGACTTATTTGAGTTACAGAATTACTGAACTTGTTTCATTTCTACTAACATGGTTGTATAATTTAGTACAAAGAAAACAGAAAAAATAGAGAAACGTAGGTATTTTTTTAAGAATATTCGCTGTACATACTATGGCAATAGTAGACCTAATAAAGCTTAAACGTGGCCTTACAGTCTTTTTAAGACGTAATTATAATCGATTTTACTTCTTCAGCTTTTACATTTTTTATATATTTACTTGGTGACATGGCAGATTTTGTCTTGCCATTTTTCCCAACGTCTACCCTACACTACCCTACACTACCCTGGACATGTTTTTTGTAAGAACCTTCTACGAAGTATTAGAAAACATATATAAAAAAACGATGAATGAAATCGGTAACGTTCTCAAGGTTATAGCGTGACCAGGAGAAATAGAGGTTCATTTTTAAATATATGTATATAATATGACATTTCCGCCTACTCCTAACCTAAATACATATGATCATGATGACTATGAGTTTATATTTAATAAACATTGAAGTACTGAATCAAGAAAGTTTTGAGACATCTCTATTTCTTTGATTACGTTAGCCGAGACAGCGAGGCGCCTTATACGATTCTTTAGTTGCTTTACAACCAAACTACATTTTGATGTTCATTTCTGATTTTGTTTGAAGAATCGAACAAGCAGTACTGTTAGAATAGTAATGAATAGTATTGTCGCCTCGTGTCGAGTGTTGTTAAATTGAACTTCGCTCTGGAATTCAGTATTGGCTTCGTTGCCTTTTTATGCTATGTCCTATGTCAAGCATTCTGATGCAAGTTTTTATAGCCTCAAAGAATTCTGACGCGCGTCGTCGCCTGGCGCAAGCGATCGTCTTTTACTTCCTCTGAGGGATTATTAAATTATAATTTCTCTATTTACATGTTTATGTTTATATTTGTGTCTATACTTTATCGTTTATTATTTTTTATTTTTTCTTTTCATAAATTTATGTATATTTTTTTCCGTTATCTACCCTTCTTTCCTTAGTTGGACCCCCCATAAACCTTCGAAATTTTTCACCGAACATTCTCCTCGTTTGTGTTATGTTGAGTGAATACGTTGTCATTGGCAAAATACGTCCAATCTAGACGTGAAGCCATTTAAAAAAAAAAAAAAAAAAAAACCTGTGTTTTGAGCGTTTAATACCATGCGTTTAATCAATTGTAAGTTTTTTTTTAAATTGGTTATGGGCAATGTTTATGAGTTTGCAGTTTTGACCATTTGGTTGTCAGTCCATGTCTAATTTACCAAAGAGTTTGTATATAATACGAAATCTATGGTATTAAGGTATGGTATTAAGGCATTCCAATTTCTAAAATTTTTTAATCCTTAGAATCTGTACAAATCTAATTAACCTTTTAAAAAGGACGTGAATTCACAAATTCCGTAATTATGGAATAATAATGAAGATTAGTACAAAATTTATCATACATCAATAATCAATGATCTTCAGAACGTGTTATAGCTAGCTACATTAACAAGACGTTTGTTGTATAAATACGGCACTCTAAAACAAAAACATCGCACTAATGATATTCTGAACGTCATTATTCAACATCAAAATTAAAATCAATATTTAATTATTTTCCATGCCGGAAGTCCAAGTTGTGTTACTTGTAGATTTAAAATTTTAAAGTTTTGTAGAGCCATGTTTTTGAGCATTTATCAAATTTTACATTATTTGCATCTAAAACATTTATTTAATAAGTAAGTCGTGGGTGCAACTGATTTATCCTAAGAGTAGGTTCTTACTCCATAAACTCTAGTATACTAAGATGAATTTGAACCTTATTCCAGTGATAAATAAAAAATAACCGACCAAGCACGTGTCGGGCTACGCAAAGTGTAGGGTTCCGTAGTTGTCCAATGTCCATTACTACTGTTTAGGACAGTTAACATTCATCATAATATTTTGCTATGATATTTGTACCGAATTTCTGCATTGTCCAAGTACATTTTATGAATTGGTCTATTATTTGATAACCTGTAAAGCCTACTTGATGGTGATAATTTTCCTTTTAAATTCATTATATACACTACTACCGTGAATTTTTTCACATTTCCAAACACAACGGTTTTGCTGGTAGGGGGGGACTTGACTCTTAAAAAAATAAGCACTTAAAAAAAACGTTTCAGATCAAAAAATGGTATTAGCAAACCCCTGTTTCTTTTTAAAAAACATATCCAACGATATCTCACTATAAGTTTGTCGTGAATAAAAAAATAACCCCCACTTCACGTGTACCAGAGAAATCCAGCCTTCAAGTACTAAGAGTCTCTAAGCTAAGCCGCGGATAGACCGACATGTCTGTCGACAGATGGTCAAAGTCCAAGTCAAAAATTATATAATTCCATAGGATGTTATTACATCACTTTGATCCGTCATTACATTTTTTTGGGTGAGTTCACTAACACAATGGCGGAATCTGTGGAGAAGAGCTCACCAAAGAAACTCCACAGTCGTCCACTCCACGGACATGGCGAAGCTATAAGTGTTCTTTTTTGACTACGGAACCCTAAAAAGACTATCAGACTCTAAGAGCAATTTGTCTGAAGTACCTCTCTCCAAAATACCTCTTTACTAGAGGTAGTATCTGCTAGACTGTAAAGTCATTGATTAAAGTAATCCTTACTCACTCTCAACTCAAGAATAAAAAAATGTTCAGAAGATACCAGGGAAGTTACCATTGTAGTTCGGATACTAAAAAAAAATTATTTTTTTCAACTTAGCTCATTTTTAAGATTACTTGGAAGTTTGTGAACCATAAGACTTGGTATAATATGTATTAAAACAAGGGATATTTGTCTCTTATAGGCTTAAAAATAAACTTGGTTGGCATAAAAAATACATTTACTGTCTTTGTAAACGGCTTTGTCCTACATTCTTAGAATAGCACAATGTATGTAGATTTGATACAATTACGTTAAGATTATATCATAAAATGTCAGAAATTGTGGAAAAAGTGTCAACATTGTTCATCATCGTGTGGGTTGTAAGGTCGACAACCGACCTCACAAACCCTGGTGTCAGTGTTATAGAGCCGCCAAAGGCCACTGACATGGCTCGTGTAACGACTAGATAGTTACTATCTGCTACTGTGGCCGGGACCAACGGCTTAACGTGCCTTCCGAAGCACGGAATCTTCTTTCTTTTCGGACAATCAGGTGATTCAGCCTGCAATGTCCTGCCTAAGCAAACTGGAGAAAGTCTCACAAAGAGATTTTTGCTTGACAGTGTCCCAACCGGGAATCTAACAGGAACCTTCGTAATGTACGTCGAAATCTCGACCACTCGGCCACGGAGGGTTATCAATCAACATTGTTAATTGAACTATTTTATAACATTCATGTCTAATCACGTTGAAGCGAGCTCCAGAGGTATAGTGGCTAGGGCTTCTGCCTTCCATCCGGGAGATGCAGGTTCGAACCTCACTGTGACGTACCAACGTGTTATAAATATCAAATTAATGTACATTTTTTCAACTTTATGCTCTTGCGGTGAAAAAAAATATAGTGAAGAAACCTTCAAAGGCTGTTTGTGAAATTAACCAGCCCCCTCAAAGCCAGCATGGCTGGCTATCCTGATTGCTCTTTTTCAGAGAAGGCTCAAGCTCTTCAGTGGGGACTTAAATAAACTGTAAGTAAGCTGGTGACTAAAGCTGTAAACCTCAATACACAGTTACGATTGATATTCACGATTTAAAATACGGTTATTTCGTGACATTTTATAAAAATCGATTTCAAATACATTTTAGGTATCGTACGTGATGGATTCGAACTGGCGCCTCCTGAACGGAAAGTAGCGTTCAAACCAGCTACAACACTCAATCAATCAATCAATCAGCCTATTGCAGTCCACTGCTGGACGTAGGCCTCCCCAAGGGTACGCCAAAGCGCACGATCACCCGCTTTCCTCATCCAGCCACCACCAGCGACCTGGCAGGGGGGCGTCCCACACTACGTTTCCCGAGACGCGGTCTCCATTCGAGAACCCGTCTGCTCCAACGCTCATCGGTTCTGCGACAGACGTGGCCAGCCCACTGCCACTTTAGCTTGCTACATTTCTGGACAATATCCACCACCTTGGTCCTCTGCCGGATGATTTCGTTTCGGATTTTATCCCGTAGCGAAATACCAAGCATAGATCTTTCCATAGCTCGCTGAGTGACATGTAGCCGGTGAGCCAGTTTCACTGTCATGTTCCACGTCTCGGCTCCGTATGTCAAAACGGGTAGGACACACTGGTTATAAACCCTGCTTTTCAGGCATTGCGGTAGCGGCGACGAGAAGATATGACGCAGTTTCCCGAATGCTGCCCAGCCCAACCGTACTCTTCTTGCGATTTCACGCTCAAAGTTATCTCTACCCAACTGCAATGTCTGCCCGAGGTAGACATATTCTTGGACAACTTCGAGCACTTCGCCATTGATCGAGATCGGTTCCGGAATTATTAGTTCGTTGAACATGACCTTAGTCTTGTCCAAGTTTATCCGGAGACCGACTGACAGTGAGGCAGCGTTGAAACTGTGCAGCATTTTTTGCAGATCCTGCTACGATTCAGCCATTATGACTATGTCGTCGGCAAAGCGGAGGTGACTGAGATATTCGCCATTAATGTTGATGCCCAATCCGTTCCAGTCTAGGGTTTTGAATACATCCTTCAGTGCGTTGGAGAACAGTTTCGGAGAGATGACATCCCCCTGTCTCACTCCTCTGAGCAACTGGATGGGTTTTGTCTTATGATTCTGTACTTGGACGGACATCAACGCTACAACACTAGCGTTTTTATTTTCAATATGTTTGATAGGAAACAGATATTTTTATAAAATGATGTTGGTGGATTTTAGAATAAATACAATTTTTAATTTATATCATTGAAAAATACAATTTTCATCTCTCTAACTCAGAAAATTGGCTTTTAATGCCCGAAAACAGGGCCGAAAATCGCTTATGCATTTCTAGACATGCAAACCATTTTCATGTCCAGAGAGGAAAATTCTTTTAAATTTCGAACATTATCTTACACAGGAAAAAAGTTTTCGTATATCGTGGCCCATATCGTGTATTTTTTTTATAGATTTTAATTTTAAATACAATTTTTAACGTACTCTTAAAAACCATAACCTAAAGTTTGTTTATTGTCTTGGTTGTATATTTTTATCTTAATAACTAAAAATTAAAAAGTATTATGATAAAATATAATAAATTAAATCTTAACTTATAGAATTATATCGAAAATAAGAGAACTCTTGTACATTTTTGAGTAATATTTACGTAGGTAAGTAAATAGGTAGTTGATGATTTCCTTGCCGGAACAGGTGAAAAATAATGTGTTGGGTTTGAGAGGAATCTTATTCTTATCTCAAACCTTAGACTCCCTCGCGAGCTTCTGAAGTCTATTTTTAGAAACACTCGCTTTATTTAGACTCCTTCGCATGCTCTGTATTCAATATCAGTTCTCTGAGGAAAAATCAACATTCCGCTCTTACTCAACAAATAACAATTTTATTTGATTTTTATTGTAATGTTAAATGGAAAAACTGTTTGATTTGAGTAACCTTATTTGTCCGACTCGGAAAATTAAAAAGATAATAGACTTAAAAAATGAATTAAAAGTAAATTCTTCAAAAACAAATTGAAAAACATTTTATATTCTATTCAATAAATGGCCATGCGTAAAATTATTAATACACACGTTCATGTTTTCATGTTTCTCAAAATTTAGGTTGTCTTTTTAGGTAAATAATATTTTGATGACTATTATTTTTCCCATTTTCAAAGTTTCTTCCATTGTGACGCGGACCTAAAATTCACATTTTTATATCAATTTAAAAAATCTATTTTAAAAGTACTCACGGACAAAGATGTTTGACATAAGCGTCGCCGGCAAACAGAAGACGATCACCAATATGTCGGCCACGGCGAGGTTCACGATGAAGAAGTTGGTGACAGTTCTCATTCGCGGCGAGCGGTACACCACCGCGATCACGAAACAGTTCCCGACCAGCCCCACTATGAAAACAAACAGATAGGCCACACAATAAACTGCCGTCATCGCCCCGCTGTGCCGATACAAAAAATCCTCCGAAATTACCCCTAAGTCCGAACGATTCATTGTTATATTCATCTTCAAAGGATGCTCTGATCTTTCCATATGTGTTGATAGCGGCTCTAGGTCTGGCAATACACTATTGTCTGACACGAATTTCGTATTCATCGCTTCTATTATGGAGTTTGATATCATATCGACAACGTTGTGTTTATTATGCCCTTCTCTATGAGTATGGTGGCGGTTATGGTGTCTAGTTTCATGATTCGGATGCTGCGTTGAAAAGTTCAAAAAGTCTGTCACATCATTTGCAAATAAGTCCTCACTTGGCACCCTCAAAGGCGCCATCGCAAAAGTTTATCAACACATCGCAAATAAAAGACAATAAAATCCAAGTCACATACACACACACTTTAAAAATTAAGTTCACACCAAACGTTAGCGAAATTGAAAATAAAAGTCACTTCACGAAGTTCTATAAGTTAGAAAAGTATGAAAAGTTCCGTGGATTTAGCGCGTGGGCTCGTAGAGGTCTTGCGCTTGCTACGACGGTCGGACGCCGTCTACGCGTCTGGCTCGTAGCGCTACAAGCTCCCTCGTAGCCGCGCCGCCGTTTTAACGCATGTGCAATTTGGGCTTACCAAACTTTTTTTTTCTACCGCTTCGCTTTCTTTATTCATATTGTATTTAGGCCGAAAACCGCGTGTTAGTGTTTCAATGTATTTTGGTGTGTTGCATCCTATGGTCAATTGAAAAGATTAGCATTTCATGCATTTCAATCGTACTCGTATGACCCATAACCGGATTCGGTAGCAATTTTATATGCAAATGGACTATTTGAATAACTTTGTTTTCAATACACCTTGCTCAAAAATTGAACTTTGAAGGCTGGTGCGATTTACAATTTTTTTTTATTATTTCTACGGTCTTCATAATTATTATTCAGCCAGTATCATTTAAATAATAAAGATAAATTAAATCGATTCTTACAAAGAGTTAAGTATTTTATATTTTTCATGTCAACAAATTGTATCTAAAATATTATCAGCCAGTAATATTTTAATCAATAGATGTCAATAGATATATTATATTATTTGAGTTTTCTTCTTCTCGACTTGTGAGGTCGGTATTTTGTCAATGTCCCGCCCTGAGATATATTATATTATATATTATTATATTATATATACGAATAATAATATTATGTATACAAAGTACCAACTGGCGTAGTCAAAGTATGTCAAGTTCGACCGGTAGTAGCTCATTACTGAGGCCTGCTATGAGCCGGACAAAGTTGCTTAGACAGAAGGAAGTGAGGACGGACGGGGTCAGATTTCCTATTGTAGCAGATTTTACACTAATACGAGTATTATAAAATGTGAAAATATATTTGAATGTTTGGATGTTTGTTCCGTCTTCACGCTTAGAGTACTCAACGTATTTGGATGAAATTTGGAATGGAGATAGTTTATAACCTGAATTAACACATAGAATACTTTATACGAAAAATTCTTATTCTTACGGGAAAATCTTACACAACGTGAGCGTGGCCGCGGGCGAATAGCTAGTTCTAACATAAAAGCTCTTCTGATTTAGAAGGTTCGAGGTCCCTCATGATGGTATTCTTTCGTTCGTTTATAGAGTTTCATCATCAACAGCTCATATACGTCCCCATCGAGGGGCTCAAGCCTACCCTGAATTAGGGTGATTAGGTCTTAGTCAACCACGCTGTCCCAGTGCGGTTTGGTCGACTTCACGAGTGTGCAGGTTTCATCACGATGTTTTCCTTCAACGTAAGAACGTACATATGAATTTGAAATTCGAAAACATATAGGTACGTGGTGGAGATCGAACTTGCGTCTCCCATACGGGAGGTAGCGGCCCTAGCCACAAGACCACCGGTGCTCTTTTATACAGTTTATTTTGATACTTTGCGAAAACTACTGGTACGAAAATTTTGCATTAATCGACTTTCTCTCTGAAATTATGCAAACGACGTTCCATAAGTAAAGTATTTTATACGATGGCTTCGTGTTCCTTTTCATATTTAAAAGGTAAAAATGCGGAGATTCAGACCGTTACTTCGCTAATTAACTCCAATGTAAATTTTACAAAATAAAAAAAAAACTAAACTTTAGTGATAGTGGGTTTTGACTTTTGACTTTTGCGGGCACATGGCTCGTAGAAATAACGTCCGCAACATAATACTTATATAGGAAAACACAACGTGGGTAGATCCAGGATCTGGTCTGATCACGGAAAACCGCTAGATGTTGGCAGCGCAGCAGGAATGATTGAGGTCAAGCACCTACGACGCTGATTGATAAGTTTCCGAAACGACAAAGAAAAACTTTAAAAATCTATTTAAAATAAATTTATTTCTCAACGTAGTTTCCTTCTACCTCGATGCATTTAATCCAGCGCTTCTCCAATGCCGTTACACCAGTTTGATAAAATGTTTTCTCCAACCCCTCAAAATACTCGTCCACGGCAACAATGACTTCTTCATTTGATGAAAATCTCTGGCCACCTAACCATTTCTTCAGGTTTGGGAATAAATGGAAGTCACACGGGGCCAGATCCGGGGAATAGGGTGGATGCGGTAGCAATTCGAACCGCAATTCATGGAGTTTGGCGACTGCAACCATTGACGTATGTGCAGGTGCGTTGTCATGGTGGAACAAAGCTTTTTTCTTGGCCAAATGTGGTAGTTTTTTCTGGATTTCTTCACTTAATTTTTGCAGCAAGCTTGCGTAGTACTCTCCATTTATTGTTTTTCCTTTTTGCAGATAATCCACTAAAATAATCCCTCGAGCATCCCAAAAAACAGTCGCCATCACTTTGCCGGCCGACAAAACCGTTTTTGCTTTCTTCGGCGCAGGTCTTCCGCTCTCAGTCCACTGCTTAGATTGTTCTTTTGTCTCGGGAGTATAATGATGTATCCAAGTTTCATCGACTGTTACATAACGCCGCGAAAACTCGTTAGGATCTCGGTTAAACAGCGCCAAACACTCCGATGAATCGTCCACTCGACGTTGCTTTTGGTCAACAGTGAGCAAACGCGGCACCCATCGCGCGCAAAGCTTTTTCATTCCCAAATGTTGGTGCAAAATATTAAAAACGCGTTCAGATGAAATGCTCACCATCTCTGCTATCTCTCGCAACTTCAAGCGCCGATCATTCAATACAATTTTGTGAATTTTTTTGATCATATCCGGATTTGTGACTTCATTTGGACGGCCAGACCTGTGGGCGTCTTCGCAGCTCTGTCTTCCACGTTTAAAATCAGTTACCCAGGTGTGAATTGTACTCAATGCAGGAGCAGAGTTACTTAAAACACTGTCTAGCTTGGTTTTAATCTGGGTTGCTATTTTCTGTTTTAAAACGTAAAACTTTATCACCGCACGAATTTCGTTTCTTTCCATTGTTAAGAAAATTTACGACAGAGAAAGTTCTACGTCCTATCAAACAAATTCCACCAGTTCGATTAAATTCAAATTTGGCGTTCTATTTTCAAAAAGATGCCAAAATATAATGTAAATTTTTTTTTTTGCGTATCATTTTTTTAAGTTCGTCGTTTCGGCCAGTTATCAATCAGCCCAGGTATTGTTGATAGGAATGATCCTTGTGTAAGACATTCATAATGGTATCATGGTATCGTAATACGATTAAAATTAAAAGTATTAACATAAATACATATTAAATTATAAAATCAATCAGAACGTTGAAATATCAGCGCTTCCTAACCCACATCCCATGAACTTTGCCTTTTCTACAGACCAGAACCTTTGTACCTTGATAAACCAGGGTCCCAACCAGCCTTTATACGGGTCTCAGCCAGAACTGCACAGCAGCTATCGGCATTTAATAAACCTTTGCCTGAGTAATGCGAGGTTAACACTGCAGATCCAAGTTATAAGCGATTTAAATAATAATTATGACGGTTTTAGAATAGATTCACGAACCTCTGGCATCGTGCTTGCATTCGTCACACTAATGTGTATTATAAATGTTATGGCATATTTGGATTTTTAATGTTTGTTACTTTTTCACACAAAAACTACTAAACGGATTAGGATTAAATTTGGGATAGGGATAATTTGTACCCTGGATTAACACTTAAGATATTTTTTTTACGGGAAAAAGTTTTATTCTCACGAGAAAATCTTACACAACGCAAGTGTAGCCGCGGGCGGATCGCTAGTGTTTTAATAAATTATATTATATTATATCAAGATACCAAAACGATAAACATATTGTATTTATAAAAAGCTTTTTCAGTTCTATTTAACCTTGCAAGTCCGCTTTTCCTGTAAACTTAAACTGACGCTAAAATAAATATCGGCCGAGGACGACAGCGTGGGTTTCAATTAAATTTGATTTTAAAATGAATAGCTGCAATTTCGCTTATGCATTCCTTTTCATAGGCCTTTTATAATCCATAAGAAGATTCATACTGTATGAGTACTAAGAGGATATTTTGTTTTTTCACAAAATATGACATAAAATGAATAGAGATTCTTGTCGGCTCATAAAAATCTTTCCACCACTACCCAAAATTAGGGTGGTTAGCCCCAAGTCGACCACGTTTACCCAGTGTGGGTTGGTATGGTACGATAAAGAAACCAAAAATTACTTACTCGTACTTACTCTAGCTCATCGAACCATCGAAATTATAAATAAAATAAGAAATAAGAAAACATTTATTTACGGCACATAAAACAAAACACACATAGTTACAAACAAAAATAAAATTAACATAAAACACCTCGTGGCAGACCTCGGCGGAGATGGCAGGACGAGCTATAAAAACTCTCCAAGATCTGGCTTAGCTCTAGACAGAAAAGGGTGGAAAGAAAAGAGAGAGGCCTTTGCCCAGCATAGGCTAATAAGAGATAAGATAACATAAAACACGCAAATCAGATGCCAGTCAAGGAGTGTTAACAGTCAAAGAGTGTTAACACCAGCCAGCCATTTAAACCTTGCAAAGTGAGCCACTTCTTCTTCTTGTGATGATAGGGGTAAGAGCAGTCCAACCTAAAACTTTGCCAGAGCTGCTCCGCAAAGTCCAACAGACTCTTTACTTTATGTATGAATCATCCCTGCCTCAGAGTTGTCCTTCAATTGGGTCAAGCTGAGAGACGTGGGCACATCGCCAAAATATTAGCAGATGGTCCAGACATCTGTGTTCTCTAGTTTAAAAGGTTTCGGATCCCGGTGACAACACTGTTCCCCGGACATTGCATGCTGAATCACCTGATTGCCGAATAAATAAATAGATAATTCCGGGCTTCGGAAGGTACGTTGAGATTGGATTTCGGCTACAAATGAGCCATGTCAGTGGCTTTTGTTGTCTCTATAATATTGACACCAGCGTCAGAGGTCAGTTGTCAACCAATCCAACACTATGAAGATAAAAAAGAAATTAGCAGTATGAGATATTGTAGCATAGCAGTCTGGGATGTGCTGGTTCGAATTCCACCAAGTATAAATAAAAAATAAATAAAGAACAATTTCTTTTTCTTTTTGATTTTGAATTCATAATGATGTATGTTTTTTTGACTCGCTTACGGTAAAGGAAACATCGTAAAGAAACCAGCGAACACATAAGATAGGAAAGAAGTAATTCAAAGGTTGATGGTGAAATCGGCTAACCTTGTGCTGGCATAATCGGCCTGATCTCCCGTATTTAGGGTAGGCTTCAGCTTTGTCGGCATGATTAATATGTATATCCATGCCAAATCACCGCCTTCTAGTCTCTGAGCTAAGCCGCAAATGGACAAACAGACAGACAGACTAACGGACATGGCGTAACTATAAACCCTTAGGGCGTCTGCGCACTCATCCGTATCCGATTCTCATTCGATTCTTATCCGTTTCTGATCCGGTTTGGCCCTCCTAGTAATTGTATGGACGCTTACGCACCCATACGTATCCGATTCGTTTTCGATCCGTAAATTCTCACTCCGGATCGGTTTTTTACGGATCAAAACCGAGTCGAAGTGGCCGCCATACAAATTGTAGGTACGCTTGCGCACTACACGATTTTTTTACGGATGTAGAGTGAGGTACGGGGAGGGGAAATCTCGCGCTGCTAGTGATGTGCCAAATTGACTATTTTTTGATAAACAAGTATTTTGGTACTCGTTACAAAAATAATCGAATGCACACTCGAGACAAGAGACTCCAGGATTTTATTTACGTGAAACGAACTATACGAGTAACGTGAGCGACTTTATTGCGCGATCTACATTACATAAGTAGATATAATTAAAAAAGATCAACCTAGTATTCGAATTCTATAAGTACCCGAAATCTATACTCGAGTACAGTCAACTGCTCATCAGACAGTGGTAAAGTGTTAACACTTTGACCTTGAACGCTTCTTGCTTCTATAGCATTATGGTCGAGATCAGCTCAGTCAGTCAGCTCGACTCGGCACATCACTACGACAATATCATGCAATATCGTCTCAAATACGAATGAAAACCAGATCGGATACGGATGAGTGCACAAACGCTAGACGTGAATTCACCGTCCGTTTTTTTTACGGATCAAAAACGGACCGGATAAGAATCGGATACGGATGAGTGCGCAAACGCCCTTATAGTCCTTTTTGACTACGGAACTCTAATAATATGTCTCAAGTCTATTTAGGCATATTTACTGTTGCTGAAAATAAACTGAGCGCACCTTTTGAAACGAGCATACGGCGACGGCCGCGGCGGTATCGATTCTGGCCGGTGCATTGGCCCTGAACCAGCCAGAATTGGGTCACTAGTGCATCGTACAAAAGTACCAGCTAGATAGTTATACGATTGTTCAATGTTTCAAATTGTGGAGATTTGAAATAATTAAGTTTGTTGGGTAGGATAGGGCTCGAGTTTAACCAAATTTTTTTCTAGACCATTAAAGATTGGTCAGATTTTTCATGACGCTTTTTTTCATTAAAAGAGCATTAAGCTCTACTCACCCCTTCTGGGATAGAAGCGTCATTTTGAGTATGCATGTAAGAACATCAAATACACGTACAGTACCGTACAGTCGACATCACATGTATCTAGAAATACTTATTACGGACGCCACAGGTTCTGCTTTATTTTTTGGAATGAATCATGCATGCTAGTAACAAAAATGCCCTCTCACATTTTTGTTGATATGCTCTTACAGGGTGTCACATTTACAATAATATGTAAATACTGTGCCCTATGTAAGACCATGTGTGACTTGCAATTTAATAAATTGAAATAGGATCATTTTTACTTTTGTTACTACCAAGTCTTACTACCAGTAGTAAGACGGGAAATTCATTTAGCCATTTTACTACCGCTTCCGCCGGTAGAACTACCGGCAAATATATTTTTACTATAGTACTACCGTAGAAACCATAAATAAAATATAGCATTAAATATAATATTAAGTAATTTATCTTACTTAAATTCTCAAGGTCAAAATGTCCAACTGGCAGCCACTTGTGTTGATACTTATCATCATTGGCCTTGACGTCTATTGCAGACAATTCAAACAGTGTGTGCAAGATAACTATTCTCGTGGCTGTGTAAGCCAATACGGAAACGACAATGACGTCCGCGGGATTTGCAGATGTACTCGTCACCCGCAGAAGGAAACGATGCAGCTTGGTGACGTTTTGCTCTCTTTTGAGCCATGACAGTAAACCAGGCGTCGTCGTCATGAGTCTTCCACCCGTTCCCCACGCTTTTACTGATACTATAATGTAATATGCAGGTATATAAATAATGGTTTATAAGTTCAAAAACCAATGGTTAAGAAAATATGTAGACAAAAAGGCTTACTTCAACATTGATTTTATAGTGTAAAGGAACATCTAGAGCTAAAAGTTTAATCTAACCTACCCTAACCTATAACGTAACTTATTTCACGTTTTTGTGTAAACACGCGCCAATACTGTCGTGTAATATATTACGAGTAAATATGCATGAAAACAAAATAATGGGTGAGTAAGAGCAAATTAAAATACTTAAACCTCCGTTTCCGTAAACACGAGATAATAATATGTTTCAAGTTGGTCATACAAACCCTAGTATTAGAATGATTGACATGATGGCTCATGTTAACGATTACTATTTCCCTAGATAATAGCCGAGACTACCGGCTCGATGTGCTATCGCAAGCACGGAATGTCCACTGGAGATAGTTTCTTAAATGTTTTTTTTTGTTTTGCCAGCAGCGTATTAGATTCGAATCTAAAATCTCTCGAACGAAAGACAAAAGCTCTATCGACCACGGAGACTTACAAAGTTTATGTCAGTTCATTAAATTTGCCGAAACATCAGGTATCGTCGAGGAAGGCGCGCGCCAAAAACCTTGGACTACAGAATTGGGTCAGTAGTGCACCGTGGCTGCAGGCAAAGAATTTTATACAAGGGCCCTTTGAAGCAGACCGCGCGCGGTCTTTAATCATTTTAGGATTAAAGAACAGAAATAATTTTATATTCATCTTCTACATCGTGTGTTGCAACCCACACTTGACCTGTATTTCCCTGGTCAGTGTTATAGAGCCGCCAAAAGCCTCTAACATGGCCTCTCGATAATAACTATTTTTGTAGAATGTAGCAGGCAACCACGGTTTAACGTGTCTCCCGAAGCACATCTTCTTTCTAGACAATTATAGGTAATTTAGCAAACTTTAAGCAAAACGGGAAAAGTATCATAATGAGGTTTTTTACAGCGTTCTCCACCGGGGTTTGATGACGGAACCTCGGATACACCGGGATAAGAAAAAACTAAAATATTTAAAAAACTGCCAAAGAAACTCTACAGGATTCTCTAAATTACCAAATAAAAGATTATGATGTAAAGTTTTTATAACGGGGACTAATAAATCCACGTCTAAAGATTTATTTATTTATTTAGTAATCTACCTTTTGCAACTTTTTATTAGTTAAGTCTTAATTAATAAAAAGTTTAAAAGGATTTGTAAAGAAAACCCTTCAAAAATGCGTTGTATAGTACAAAATTCAGGTGAAGCCACGCGGCCGTGGCCGGGTTGCGACCCAAAACTGAGAGTTCAAGGCTATATCCCTGTTGCATCTGTGCAATATAAAATATGGGTATGTGTAAGCAAATTCAAAAAATGATAACTTAAATTAAATCTTTAAAGAAATTGACAAATTACAATTTATTTATTTATTCAATAACGGTTTCCCGTGTGCGAATGTTATCTTACATTACTAATTGATGAAAAATTACAACAGCTGGTAATAATAAATAATAATAATAATACAATGCCGAAACAGAAAATTAAAAGTGTCCCATGAAATAAAAATATTGTTATCATACATCTTTGGAAGGTCAACAGCAGAAGAAGAACTGATGATAAACTGGTACTTTTAATAATCACTTTAAACGGAAACTCGATTGTGGTACTCGATGACCTCAGGTTTTTGGAGTCTGCTCTCGTATCAATCTTCGCTCCGCTCACCGCGCTGCTGACATCGAAGCCGGGACCTTATGTTTGTCATAACCAATAAACAAAGGTATTGTCATAAAAATAATAAATAAAATCTTACGGTTTTGAAAGAGAGCTTTCGCTATCAGATTTTTCATGTTCCCTTGCCTGTAATTGACGAATTCAGCCAAACGATTTATCATACCAAGGTCAATCTCGGCAAGAGGCAGACGAGTCAGCAAGTAATTAATTAGTTGATATCTGAACTTTAGATGACGGGAGTTGCCATTTGCCACAGTACGAAACGAGGTCAAACAGAAAAAAATTAAAAGAAAAAAATTTGAATTCTTCAATCTTCTTAATAAGGATGTATGTATCTATTTATTAGGTATATGTAGATATTTTGTTGTATTTATGTTTTAATTTAAATTTTATTTTATTTTTATTTTAGGCTAATTTATTTAGTGCACATCCTTGTGCCCGCTCTGTTTTATACCTTTTTCACCACCTTGTAGGTTGGCTGGAAGAGATCTCTTATAGAGATAAGCTAGTCTTTATAACTAATTTTAATAATTATCCTGTAAATTTAAGTGTGAAATAAAGAATAAAGGATTTAAATTAACCATGCTGTGAAAATGAGTATACGATCACAGTAGTGCAACTTAGAAATAAAAGTCTGGAGAAAACTGGTATTCTTCTTTTTCTCCATCGTTTGGGTTGTATTGTAAGGTCGACAATTACATATTGACTTTCTCTTTACACTTAGTGTGGTAGTTTTTTTTCGTTTTCTAATACGTTTTAAAAAATCTGTTGGAAAGATGTCACCACTGCACTGAAATAAAACAAAGACATAATTTTGGTCTATACTATTTATTTATTTAACCACTCATTTACTAATGTATACGAACCCTACAAAACACGCGCATCCACGACAATCCAAGCCTTAAACCATTTTCCAATGAGGTCAGCCAAGTGTCATTTCCTGAACCTACAATGTCACATCGAGGTCGTCTGATGCTCCATATTAGCTGAAATACCAACCTAGGGTTGCAATTCGTATTTCCTTTAGAACTGGAGTAGGTCACTTTTACCAACCAGATAGAAGATGTAACCTAGTCATGTAGCAGTCACTACCGCATACATAAATATTTTAATTTAATATAACTACCGTCTGACTTATAGGTATAATGGTTTTAAATACTAATATGAAGTACTATGTGACGTACTATAGTGCATTAACATTTGACATTGGAAATCTTTTAAATTATATACAGCATGAAATTGACATCGTTTTGTTCCCGCCTTGTGGTGATAGTACCCATCAAACTGAACAACTTTTCACGAAAAAAAAAATTCCTGCGACATAAATATTTTTGGTCTCTCCATACAAAATGGGTCGGTCGGGAGTCGCACTTTGTATGGAGAGACCAAAAATTTTTTTGTCGTAGGAATTTTTTTTTTTTGGTGAAAAGTTGATCAGTTTGATGGGTACTATCACCACAAGGCGGGAACAAAACGATGTACATTACACGGTGTATAATGATAATGTACCATTTTGACATGTAATATTTATAGTTGCTTCTCTTCGCATTTGTCATGTAAATTAATATTTATGAAATAAATCTGAACCTAAATCTGAATCATTTGAACTTTAAAACAACCTGCATTTCTGTGATTTATTCAGATTCCTAAACCAACTGTCTCGATCAGTTTCGGTCGGTCCGTCAGTTTTATTTCTCCGTCTTCCTCCCTTTAGGTGGAGCCAAACAAAATAATTGTAAAACGACCGCCTGTCTGTCTTTCGTGAACTTTCCTTTAGAATACTTCGTATCGCACATTTTATTCGGTTTGTCGTTAAAGAAAAATCGATTAAGTAACAATTAACATAACTAACTACTTAATGAATATTAAAAATAAAAGCCTAAAGCAACTAATTAAAAACAAAATCATGTTTGTAGACTACCTATTTTATTTAAAATATTATTAATAATAAAAAACTGCAAAAGCAAACAAACTGCTAGTTAACTGCAAATTGGTTCAGTTTCTTTTGATTCTTTCGCTTTGAGTGGTCCAGTAAAATATTCTTCAATCTCTTGTAATGTTTTGTCTTTGGTTTCTGGTAAAAACTTGTACACAAAATAAATTATGACAGAAGACACGGATCCGTAAAAAATAAATGCACCATACGTATCAAGTGTTCTGAATATAAGAGGTGCTGTTTTCAAAGTGGTACTTAGGATAATCTGTGTATAAAATCCGACCAAAATCATTCCCACGCTTCTATACCTCAAAGGTACAAGTTCTCCATAAATCGACGTCGACAAAATTATAGGTCCAATACTTATAAACAAGAAGAACAAAGTTAACATTCCCAAGGTCACGTATTTATTTTCTTCAATGAATCTAAGTTTGACTAAATACAAATAAAATGCTAAAATGAAAAGAAAAAATATACCACCACATGATCCTGTAAACAATAAAGTTCTTCTGTTTAAATATTTTGTAAAACCACTACCGATGTACATTCCAGCGACCGTAACACCATCTAACAAAAGCATTCCGACGTATGCTGTCGATTCATCTGATGTTATCTTCTTTATAATGTCGATAGCGTAAACACTACAGACTAGCTTTCCAGATGTATGGTATAACGACAAAATACCGATACTTAAAAGGAGAGGTTTGAAAAATACTTTTTCCGAAATCGTTTTGTAAAACCGATTCAAAATACCGCGTTTTATTGACATTTCCTTATCATGTTCTTCTTGATAATTTTGACAAGATTGTATAAGAGCTGTGAGTTCTATTTCAGATTTAGCATCTTCTCCTTTAATCCACCTATGCGCTTTAACACATTCTTCGTAGCGACGTTTGAAGGCCAGCCATGATGGGGATTCACACATTACGAAAACGAGTAATATATTGTAAATGGAACATACAATTCCAGCTACAGCAATGTATTTCCAATGACAAAATGTCCCCAAAATATTAGCAACCCACATGCCCCAATTCATGGTGGCAGATTTTATGGTCAAAAATAATCCTCTGTGTTTTGGGGAAGAATATTCTATGACAATCATGACATAAATTGTCGTTGCGCAAGTAAATAAAGGACTTTGAAAGAATTCCGCGATCAGAATATGAGTGGTTGTAACGCTGCAGTACAACATTATGAAACTAACCAAACTTAAAATGCTCACGATGAGGAATGGATATTTTCTTCCAATCCAGTTGGAGGTGATTGGTATAACAAACCATGGTAGTGCCGCATAGCCATGGAAAGAAGCTGAAAAGAAAAATAAGTGTCAAGATTTTTAAAGCAGATTTTAGACTTTCATCGAACCCCTTAATCATTTTTACGAGTCAAAATTCAAGAGTCAAAATTATTTTATTCGAATTAAGATTTTTACAAATCATTTTTCGACGTCAAAGCTATCATGGATGGCACGTTCACTACTAGTGTACGCCCTCTGTGGAGAAAAACGAGTGTGAAGTCCGCCTCTAGCAATGAATGGTATTTCATTAACAAGGTCACTTTAAGGATAAATTTATTTTATTAAAAACAAGAAAACGAATACAAACACAAACATAAAAGAAAAACAAAAAAAAAAACAAACCTTAAATATCTAACATACCTCCCCGAACCGTTCCCGGAGCAAAGCTTCCTAGAATGCTCGCCGCGTTACCACGCTGGACTGCCAGGGACAAGCTTTGCGCCAGAAACGACCTGGAGCGGGGGTCGCCACCTCTTTCCCTAAGACGGTAGCCAATCTCTCTGATGAATTTTATTGCCTCTGCGCCCCAGGGACCCAATGTCTCAACCGCCACCGGTATAAAAATGTATGAGCTGAGCTCTCTGTATTTTTTCTGTTTTCTTTGGGCTGCTAATTCGGCCGCTGTTCCAGCCACACGAGAAGTGTGGTTGAGACAATCGTGACATGCGGCAATCGTGTTGACGCAAGTCGCGTCCCAAATCAGGCTTCTGCCCCTCTGCCAGGGAACCAACGTCAAACCGTCAGGTCTCTTGCCGTCAGAACGACTCAGCCCGGGGGGCTCAAGCATGCAGGGGATGTTTGCAGCAACAAGAGCCCTACGTATTAAGTCGTTGAGAGCATGGAACCTCCCTGAACAGCGACAACAGCTTAAAGCGTGACCGCCATCTGCTTCCACTAGTTGACCACAAATGCAAGGGTGCGGCTCGCAAACTTTGCAACCTAGGCGCAGGGCAACGGTAACACGCAATGAGTCACTGTCCAGTAAAGTGCCCAGGTGGGGAGATGGTAAAGCGTGCAGCCATGCCCCTGACCCCGGGCAAGCCGCCGCCCGCAGCCTCGCCAGCTCCGTCCCGACAGCGTCAGTCAAGAGTCCACTGAAAGCAGCCTTTGATGCGACGTCGTCCCAGGAACGCTGCACATGCGCGACCTTGGTTTGGATTGGATCGTCCGGAAAAAGAGTCGACCAAACTGCTAAGGCATCGGCTGTGAATTCAATGCTCGCCTTGACACCATTAGTAGGAAGAATAGTAGTGACAAGGCCCGTTACACCATGGGCCGATGCCAAAAAGGCCGGTAAACAGACATCGCGGGCGCGCCGCACTCCTAAACCCCCATGCTTAATCGGCAAAGCTGCCTGACACCACTGATTATCGTTGAGGGACACATTTAGAATGGTTTCAACGCCTTCTTTTAAGGTGTTATCAAATGAGACAATCTCCGCCAGATACAGCCATGAAAGGGTTGTTCGTAGGAGGTAAGTTATCTTGGGGATGGCGAAGCACACCCTCAGCAGCACCAGGGCAACGTGGGCTGATAAATGTTTTAAGCGATCCCACGCCAGGCCAAGCACTTTAAGTGCAACATTTTATAATATGACAGTTTATGTCAATCGATAGTGTTTTCAGAATTTTATCACTTTACATTTTAGACATCCATTTTTTACGAAAGCGAAGTCCACCTCTAGCAAGGAATGGTATGTCATTAGCAAGGTCACCTTAAGTGGAACATTTGATAGTTTTACAGTTCATGTCAATCATTAGTAATTTCGGAGTAATTACGAGTGTGAAGTCCGCCTCCATTAAAGATTAATGACATAGCATTCATTGCTAGAGGCAAAATTCACGTACAAATGGAAGTCTAAAATATAAAGTGATATAACAACACCGAAACACTAACGATGCACAAAGTTAATCTAGTGCCATAACAAAAAAAAAACTCTAACGATTGACATGAGCTGTCATGGTATAAAATGTTCTACTTAAAGTGACCTTGCTAATGAAATACCATTCATTGCTAGAGGTCCACTTTTCCAAAATCGAGGACCAAAATGCCCATTCCCCAAACCTTTTTTTAGAAGCCGGCAAGTCATCCGAATAAACACTATGGCCTTGGAATGGAACGCCGCCGTGTGTTTTCAATCATTAGAATTAGACTTCCCATGCCTTCTTTTGGCATACAAGGTGACTATTTTGGGTTTAGTGTCAGACAGGCAATAAGCTGGTTACCCTTTATGTGCAATTAAAAAACGTAAAGATTGGTGTATGTACCTGTGTGTATATGCCGAATCTTAACTTAAAAATATTACCAAACATAGCTTTACTGAGTATGTGCTCTTTGAAAGCCCACAAAAGCTCTGATCACCCTTTCGGAGATTAGAGCACGGAATTATATATGTTTGAAAAACAGCAGGGATGGTATTCATAACAAGAGAGGTTAGCAGCTACATTTTACTGACTTTTGCATAATATTTGCACTAGCAACACAGAGAAGTTTCATCGCATTTAAATTGAATAGTGTGCACGGTCATTTGACTTTTGAATGAATTTCGATCGATTTTAAATTGATAATTATTTTATGAAATAATATTATTTTCATAGATATTATTATCAATACTACTTGATTTTAATTTATGTGCTGGGATTCTTTATTTATAAGATATTTAAATAAATAACCAGATGTTTTATAATGGATTTTAGAAATACTTACAAATCCAAGAGGCCATTTCTTCACTTACAGCGTTTGTAGAATTTGCTTCTTTTCTCAACTGCGGTATGATGACAGTTGGCCCCCCTAAAGCAAGACCAGTCGAGAAAAATGCACTCCATACTCCACTGCATATTAAAACCTTAAAATTATTTCGAAATCACATCACAACAGTAAAAAAAATATTATATTTAGTACAGCAACACTGTAGTGTAGTTACACTGTGTGTGTGTGTGTGTGTGTGTGTGTTAGTGTGTGTGCTGACTTATGACTTGCTCCGATGATTTTGAGCTCTTTTTCCTTTTTCGGTCCTCAGAAGGAAAAGTCAGACTCTTATAGATCTTTCTTTTCACAGATAAGGTCTGCTTAAAATATTATTTATGATTTTTATTATCTAGAATGGGAGTGTCTAGCTACAAAATCAAACTCAAATCAAAGTCGTAAAAAACAAAGTTCTAAAACGAAGACGTAAAGAAAGAAAAGGAGTAAATAGAAGAGGTTTTATTAGTATATTCATTCAATCGTAGATACAACAGGTGCAAGTCATCACTAAAAATACAAAAAAACTACCATATACCTTAGTGCAGATTATTTCTCTGTGAGAAATACACTGAATAATGGCACCAAATTATCAACGGTAAAAAATCAAAATAATCTGAAAAGCGATCTTTCACATTTGAATTACGATTTTTTATAAATAGTCGTTTCCCCCGTTCGGGCGAACGCTTGACGGGGGAAACGACAACTAACTCGATTCCAAGATTATGGAAACCTTGGTGCTCTAGTCTGATTTGCACATGAGCAAGCATCTGCATTCCAGTCTGTTCTTATTTTTGTGTGTGCAATAAGGTAAATTCATTCATTCATTCATACATACAAATTTTAAAAAGAAAAATATATATTTTCTTACCTGTCTCAGTAAAGGTTTCCATGCTGGCTTTTCATCTGTTGTATCACTTTTAATTATTGTTACATCTTTATTATACACGGGTTCATACGAGCATTGCTCCATTGTGAAATTTGTTTGGTAATGATATTACATGTATTCGTTGGTTTAATATTGAAAATTAAAAATTAAATTGCGCACGTCTTCATATACTATAATTTATTTCCATACTTAATTCACAAAATGGTAATGGTTGTGTTTAAATTTGAATAAATTAAAAGATAGTAGGTTTAAAATTGACAAAAAACATCTGTGTTAATAAAACTGTTATTGTTTTAATAAATTGATACAATAAATATGTAATACATCTTATACTTCATTATCAAGGTCTGTACTGTATTCTATCACTAGCGGTCCGCCCGCGGCTACGCCTGCGCTATGTAAGATTTTTCCGTGGGAATAGGACTTTTTTCCTTTAAAAATATCCTATGTACAAACTATCCCATTCCAATTTTCATCCAAATCCGTTGAGTACTTTAAGTGTGAAGGCGGAACAAACATCCAAACATCTAAACATATACATATATAAACATTTAAACATCTAAAAATCTAAACACCTTAACCTCTAAACATCCAAACACCCAAATTTATTCTCACATTTATAATAAAGTGTGATGTGATAGCGGTCCGCCCGCATCATGTAAGATTTTTCCGTAGGAATGGGACTTTTTCCCGTAAAAAGTATCCTATGTGTTAATCCATATCTCCTTTCCAAATTACATCTAAAACCGTTACCGTACTTTAAGCGTGAAGGCGGAACAAACATCCAAACATCTAAACATCCAAACATCCAAATAAATACAAAGTTTCATGGTGTCATCTTCGATAATGACGAACTTCCATACAAACTTTCATCTCCTATTTCATCCCGTCCAAGCCTTATTTCGCAATTAAAGGTAGCCTATGTCTTTTTCCAAGCTCTAGCTTATCTCTGTACTAAATTTTATCAAAATCGGTTAAGTAGTTTAGGCGTGAAAGCGTAACAGACAGACAGAGTTACTTTCGCATTTATAATATTAGCAGGGATTTTGTGGAGATCTGACACATTGTTTATTATTATATACTTCTCGTACGTATGTTTTGCAATATATGCAAATCTTCGCAAGCGTGACACTGAACACTTATATTTTGTCGTTACCTATATCATTGCAGTGGTGGTGGACGTTTGATGCTTCGTTGTGGCCGTTTACGAGTATTTATTTGTTCTAAAATGATAATGCAGTGTAACGGAATGCAGTGCGAGGTGTGTAAACTCGCCTCATTCTCGCGAAAATTTACGCTCATTACCGCGGATGTAGACACGGCAGAATTATCCATCTCGTTCGCTCGCATACTCAGGAATGCTCGCTCTCTCTCTCTCTCTATCATATTCCCGCGTTTTGACAGTGACGCTAGCGCCGCCGTGTCATTCTAACCACGGACGTCATCCATTTTTTCTTATCTCTCGCGTTGGAACCCGATACCCATCTTTCTAGAAAATGTTTGTTAACTAGATTAGAAATCTCCAAATTAACGGACTCAACTTCATTACACTAGTCTAAATCAAATAAAATTTGAAATGTACCGTGTTTATACAATGCCTGCTTAGTGACTGAAAATTCAGGCTTCTAGTTATATCAACAATGAAGTCTTAGGGGGGTCGAAAATGGCCTGAACTGGGTCTGATTGGCAGATTGGTCGAATTCATTATAAACATATTTTTTTTGCAGGTATTTGCAGGCTAGAGCGTCGGTGGTCTAGTGACTAGGGCCGCTGTTTTCTATCTGGTTCGATCCTCACCACGCTCTAACGGTGAAGGAAAGCGTCTGAACAGCACACTCCTGTGAAGAAATTCAAAGGTTGTATGTAAAGTTCACCAACACACACTGGGCCAGCGTGGTCGACCTAGGCCTAATTCAGGGTAGGCTCAAGCCCCTCGGTACATTGAGCTGTTGATGATGATTTGCAGACTTTCCTAAGATGTTTTTCTTCATCCTACAAGTGATTCGATATTAAGTAACACATGGACGAACCATCTCGTCGTTGTCTCCCACCATGCAACGCAACCCCATACGCTTTTGGAAGAATATTATGTCAAAATGGAATAACATCAAGATCACGAGCTCAAGATTCTTGGAAATATTTAATACCAATTATCAGAGAAGAGTTTTGATTCTGCTTATTTGCTTTCCGAAGATATCTACCACTACAAACTAATTCAATCTCACCTTTTGAGCACATTACTTCTACTCCTATCTCTGGTTCATCGCCCAGCATCAACCCAGTTCGGGAAAGGGGAGGCTTTGATCGGAACAATGATCGAATAATCCTTAATTAATTTACCAGTAGCACACTCTCTAGATGCTATCTGAAAACAAACAAATGAACTGCGCTTCTTCTACGAACAGGAAATACAAGTCATTTGAGTTTGTGATATATTTGGATGTTTGCTCCACCTTCTCGCATAAAATACTTAAATGATTTGGATGAAATTTGGGATAGATATATTTTATAACCTGAATTAACAAATAGAATACTTTCTACGGGAAATCTTACATGAGGTTAATAATAAAATTGTAAATGATCGACGTCTGTATATAGAATATTATTAAAGAAAAAAAATATATTTGGTGTAAAAGACGTCAACAAATTATTCACGCAAGATGTTACGCACTTGGTTATAATTTGTTATTAAGAAAACTGATATAAGTGTGTTTTTAATGAATATGGGGTGATAAGGCGTTAGTGACGATTTATGATAATGGAAGTCAATAATTTGTGTTACAATTTTTTATCTAAGGTACCTTTAAATAATAAGGATAAATAGAGAAATAAAGATATTAAAAAAATACTTAAATTGCATTGTTAAAAAACCCGGTAGCCTTGGTGTTTCTTCAAGAAATATTTTCTTTATGATGTTAAAAGAAAATCAGTTTAAAATCCCGCATTTTAGAGAAAAGTCCATCACCAATATAAAGACTTGGAATTGTTATCTTTATGCTTGAAATAAAAGCCTAGATTGTCCTTTTAGGTTAACATAGACTTAAATTTTAATAGTTTTTTTTTTTTTTGGTAAAAATACAATTTTCTTTATTGGACTAAAATTTGGTTTGATAAAAATAGCCACTTTCAACAAGAATACTGATAATACGGTTATGTTGATGGTATGATTGCCCAAATTTCTTGTGTTTTTTTTTAAATTATTTTTTAACACAATATTACATTAAAATATTTTATGATATAATTTTTTTATCACATCATAACATTTGTAAGACATTTGTAACACGAAAAAACAGACTGACTGTCTTCCCGTGACCTTAGTGCTTGCTCAAAACTCAAAAGGAAGAAAAATATATTAGTAAACGTACATACGCACAGATTTGCGAAGTTATTCAAAGGTTGTGTGTGAAGATCATTTTAAACCTCACTGGGCTAAACCTCACTAGGGCTTGATCGTTCTGTTTCAGGAGCAAGGTGAGAACATTTACTTATATTTGAGGTTATAAAAGTACTTACTTCAAATTATTTTAAAATATTTGAAGACGATAAGAACCTGAACTTAAATATGAAGTCGATGTGCTTAATTCAAAAGATTTCGCAGTCTTCGACGTTGGAGGACTTATTAATAATTTGCATTACCTACCGTGTTACAATTTGCATCAATAAACTCTCATTTAATATTTAACGCTTAAAAACATTAGCCTTTAAGCTCGACAGGTGGTAAGTAGCTGTTTTTTTTTTGCACGGTCTAATCGCTATTTCTACCAGAGTGGTAATACAGCGGGCGCGGACTCGTAAACATTGCATGACAGCTCTGCTGTATGTATATATACTGCTGGTTGATGCATAGAAGAAGAAAAAAAAAGATATAATAATACTCGCGCTTCACTTGTTTATAAGTATATAAAAAAAAGAATGGCAAAGCAGCTAACAATAAATATGTACGTTTATTCGACGCTCTTACGGTAAAGGAAAACATCGTGATGAAACTCCTGCGAAAAAATTCAAAGGTTGTGTGTGAAGTCGACCAAACCGCACTGCTGCGTTGTCGACTAAGGCCTAATCACCTTAATTCAGGGTATGCTCGAGCCGCTCGGTGGGGACGTATATGAGCTATTGATGAAGCAGCAAACTAGCTTTAGCAATCATTATGATACTATGTATTCTTACAATAATACTATACGAATATACCAATCCAATCTTAAGAAATCTTCTATCAGTCTCAGAGATCTGTGTCTTTTTTTCTTTAATATTTCTTTTTCACCAACCTTATTATTTACCCCCATAACTAAGTTTGCATAGAGTTTTGCCACAGCTCAGCGTAATCTGCTGATTTATCTGCCCCTTGCTTAAAGTCGATAGCTGGTTCCATATAATCCTGTGAGTGATCGAGCTTCGTACCAGGCTACCAGTTGAACTCGGGTACATTGACCGATAAGGGCTCTTTGTATTGATGTCGTCTTAGTAAAGGCATTTAAAGGCGTAACACAACTTAGTAAACGTCTTAAATAATGTGTGTTACCGCGATTGCTTATTAGTTTACATTTATTTATCTTCTTCTTTTTCTTCTCCAGCATTTATTTTGCCCACCGTTGGTCATATGTCTCTCCAGAGCATTTCCACTCGATTTTGATGTTCTGTTTTTCGGATCCATAGAGAACCCGAATGGTTTTTCTTATCGTCGCTGGCTGGAGATCTAGTCACACCTCTCCTACCCAAGGTATTTATTTACTAATATTATAAACGCGAAAGTTTGTAAGTATGGATGTATGGATTAATGTTTGTTACTCAAAAACTACTGAACTGATTGGGGTAACGTTACATTTGGAATAGAGATAGTTTGTACCCTGGATTAACACAGGATACTTTTTACGGGAAAAAATCTTATTCCCATGGAAAAATCCTACACAACGCGAGCGTAGCCGCGGGCAGACCACTAGTTTATAATAAAGGCATTTTCTAAGTATAAACCTGTGCTGCTTTAAAAAATAAAAAATATGATGATGATTTTGATTTGGGATGAATTACTATGAATTTCTTATAAGTTAGTTACAATATTAAAAAAACATCAAGTTATCTTTGCATCTTATACAAACAACTCTTTTATCTTAAAAAAAGTGAGTATTGAAACAGCCTTTATGTTATTGTAAAGACTGGGTATTCAAATTAACTCAAGAGAAATCGAGAAAGGTAAAATTTCAATTTCAATTTCCAACGAATCGATAGCTATTACGACATTCGGTCTTCCTTTTGAATTTGCTCTCTCATTTTATTAACCCCTTTCCAATTAATAAAGGATAATAAAAGATGAAAGTCAATAAAAATCAATCGGAAATTTAGATTTCAATCAAAACATAATACAGAGATCATGCGAACTTACCACGGAAGAACAGCAGCGTTGTGACGTGCCTCGTATCGTCGCAATATTATGCTGAATTAGGGCCCATTCAGGGGTGCAGTACATCAGCGATAGCATATTTTTTGCTGTCTCTCTCTTTATTATATACATTCTTTCATCTTTGTTGTTCTTGTACTGTATCATTGAATAAACAGTTCATCTATCTATCTATTTTATCAGACAATATTTATTGTAAAATAACATCAACATCAACGGCCCGTTACAGTCCACTGCTGGACTATGAGCCTCCTCCACGTGGAGGGTTTTGCCATAATCTCCACGCTTGGCAGGCGGGTTGGAGATCGCAAATTAAAAGGTTACTGTATCAGAGAGCGCTGCTGCCCGTTCCCTGTTTAAATTGTGAAATAAACTTAGCCTTAATTACGGTGAAAGAAAACTTCATAAGGAAACCTGCACGCACACTCCTGCAAAAAAATCGAAAGGTTGTGTGTGAAGTTAGCCAATCACTGCGCCAGAGTAGTCAAATTAGACTTACCCTAATTTAGGGTGAGCTCGGGCTTCTATTCAAGAGACTATAGGCCTAGATAACGTGATCTACAAATACACTTGCATGCATTTATTAACGTGCCTGCTCATCGGGCGCATAATTAATCGAGCGAGCACGAACACTGAAAAAAATATAACTCTACAATACTACAAGAACGTATAGTTGTGAAATAAATCATTTTACTTACAAGATTCTAGTAATGATAAATTCAAATATTATATCATGTAATAAACGTTTATTCGAAGCTACTTTTTGATTTTAGTAAAACGGAATTTTGTAATGATTAAGTATCGTATCATATAATTTAGTATACAGTTGTACTGAATACTGCCATGTTAGTAACGTTTGATATACATCTGCGTACATTACAAAACGCATTGTTTTGGTAACGTTCACCTAGTAGAATCAGGCGACAAAGGGGGGCGGCATAGTACGGGGGGCGGTCGCTGTGCGCCGCGCGGATGCCGCCAATTTAGGATTATTTGTGCTAAATTAAGCATAATTTTCTTTCTGTTTAGCAAAATAATATAAAGCATATTTTTTGCCATAAGTATTAAACGATAAATGAAGTTAAGTAACCATGAAATTAAGTAAACTATAAGTTTTGAGGGTGCGAAACTTTACAATAATTTACCATCATACATTAAAAATATAAATTCAATTAATATTTTTAAATCCCAATTACATAAACATGTAATGCACAGTAACTTACTTGACTAAAAGTAACATCCTGTATTCCAAATTCCAATACTCTTTCTGCCATCAAACTGACCAGTTTAGCTGGACACATGTTTAAACGCTTGTCGGCAGCACTTTTGTGTATGTTTTCTCTGGTTTGTTTTGACTGTTTATTTACTTCTTGTTTACTTATTTTATACTTACCCTCTGTTCTGCCTTATCAAACGGATATTGTATCTACTATAATTAAGACTTGTAGTTCTTATGTTATGTAATCTATAATGAGAATAAAGTTCTATAAACCGAACCATGAAACATAGTTCGTGTTAGCTTAGTTGGCAACACTAGATGGACGCCGGCCGCATTTTCTTCGTTCTTTTGGCAGTCGGCTCCGCCAATGTCCGCCATTGTTTTTTGCGCAAGAGTAGTTTATTCATAGCAATTTGGTTTATTTCATCACAAAAATACTGTCAGTGTCACCTGCTACGTTAAGAAGAGCCCTGACGACGACCGACACAAATGGATGAAGAAGTAAGAAGTCTACTTAAGTATATAAAAAACCTTATTGTACTTATAATATAATCTGCACAGACAACAAAAGTACACATTATTAATTAGTATTTCATTCAGTTAGCCTAACAAGTAGTTTCGTAAAGGTAACGTTTCTGTATTGTACCCACCACAACACGAAGATTTATATTTACAAATTCAGTTTAACTAGAACTGTTTCTTTATGTTAACAAAGTGTCATGTCGTCACATATACAACAAGAAAGTATCGTACCGAAAACTAGATTCTGGTAACCTGTACCAGACTTTTCTTTCAGTGAAGCGTCTCCGGTACAGCTTGGGCGAAAGTGCTTTCGTATGTCCGGAGGATGTCCGAAGTTTGTCTAGCGGATGTCCAGCTGTTCTTTTCTGCTGTTTATTACTCGTATTTACAGTTTACTTCTACAGTAAATTTTGTCAGGTTCTTTAAATATATATAACTTTTTAGACGATTCAGTTTTTTGAATTTTTAAAATGGCTTAAAAGGGGGGTTGAAAATGTGAAAAAAAAAACATTTTCAGCCATTTCGTTTTTTTTTTAAACTTGCGTGGTCTACAGCTCATAGAACCACTAGTATAAGTAAACATATCATCATAAAGATAAATCCTTTTTGATTATAGTAAATACCTCTTTGATTCAAGGATATCGATAAGGTGAATAACGCAGAATAATTGTTATGATATTTTGATGAAATAGGAGACGAGACTAACAACCTGAGTAAACAATGTCCTTTGAACCCTTTTACATACATACAACAGTGTATTTCAATTTGATTTTATAAAAAATAGAGAGTTTTATGACAACAAAAAATATTTATACTAAGTATTTTTCTTTAGGATCCTTTGTTGCTTGTCACATCATCTTATTTTAAACTTCAGAATAAAATAAATAAAAAATTCCCTACAGGTAGCGATTAACGGGAGCAAAATCTATCAATCGCTATAATACTAGTAGATAGATGACAGGCGAAAATTATTAGGTACGAATATTATGAAAAAAGATGTTATTGATCTTAATTGAATTTCAATTATTTCAATTAAATTTAATATAATATACGATTTTCAACCATAAAATCTGCTAAACCCTCAAGATTATTTATATTTTACGCGTAAGATTATTTTACCGTAAACCTGCTTATATAAAAATATCAATTTTTCTTGGAAATGTAACACCATACGTCTCCGTCGTCGTGCATCAAACTAAGGATTATTTCAGCACACAGAGGGCAATGAATGGTACAAACAAATCACATGTCTATTGTCTACTCGTGACCATGGAGCGTGCAACCGTTCCGAAATAACGAGGTAACAATATTAAATAAAACCGTGGTAACAAATTCGAAAATTTATTCAATTTTAGTGTAAACACATAAGGTTTGGTATTAGAAAATATTATTGACCGAGCGAGCGAAGCGTTTCTGTTTCAGCTTGGCCAAATTTGCTTTTGTATGTCCATCTGTTCGTCTGTTTGTTTGCTTGTTTCACTCTACAGGTCGCGTTTCTCAACCGATTCTCGTAAAATTTTGTGAGCAGGTTCGATAAATTAATTGAATTTTTTGTCGAGCCAGCTTTTTGAAATTTTAAAAACTGACGGAGTTATGGAGTTTGCCAGCTTACAAGGTCTACCGCTGAGGCTGTTTTCCTCTACAGGTCACATTTCTTAACCAATAAAATAAAATGAGATAAAATAAAATAATATATAAAAATCAAGGGGGTTGGGGATGTTTGTGGAGATAAAATAAAAATAAATATGAAAAGATATACAGACTCGCGAGGTCTACAGCTCACAGAGCCACTAGTATTTAAGTGCATAATGTTGATATTACTAATTTCTATAGGAAACTGCTACGTATATCTTTCAGAATTAAATATTTTTTTTAATGCTATAACAATTCAGATTTTTTAATTAAATTATACTTTTATTAAATGTTAAACAATGTCTGCCTTTTCCAAGACGCAATCCGTCGATTTAATCAATTGTTTTATCATCATCATCGTCACCATCATATCCTAGTTATTTCGGCTATACCGAATGCATTGTTTGTATGCCGAGCGATACGATGGTAATCAGTCTAATCGACAGAAAACGGATGGGTGATCTCATTTAGAGCCTTCTGCGCTTTCAAATATTATTAGATATTTACTAGGAACAAGCGCTGATTCCGGCTGACTTTCGTAGAAAAGTAAGAGGTTATTTTTGTTTTCTTGCAAACCTTCTTGGGACTAAACTGCGGTCGCTTTGAGCGGAGAATGATTATGATGATGATTAATCCTTCAACTAAAAGTTTTAAGAAATAAAATATCAAACATTCTTTGTTTACCTTACAAATTCAAACGCCTTTAACACTGAACTGTTCTAATCTCATCTGAGAGATTGAATCAACAAGGAAACTGTGTCAACCCGTCCTGGTTCCCGGTTAGTAGTAATATGCCACAGTCCTAAACAACCAGATCTGAAACAAATTGAAAAGTTCAACAACCTTGGGGTTACACTGTTCTGAGATTAAAATTGGCGGTTTTAAAAACAATACGCCTACAAACGTACTTTTCTCCGACACGCTCGAAAATGTGATTATTACTGCCAAAAAACAGTACACGAAGTAACTCATTTTTGGACGAAACATTTTCCCATACAAAACAGCGGCCAGCAATGTGCCCTCAAATGGCCTAGGCCAGCAAAGTAACTTCCGTCTAGAAATTTCAATGTATTTGAGTCTTTCTAAAGCATACTCTTATGTTCTAAATTCAAATTTTATATGAATCGTAGGGATTGGAATTGGCTGTATGCTCTGTATGACACTGGCATAGAACAAAAAAAAAAAGCATGCAATACGGCGGTTTGTAATTTTCGTTTCTTTTATTTTAATCGTTATTTACTTACTTATTTATCATGATCAAGTTAACTATATAATCATTGAATTAAGGAAATATTATAACTATGAATGGTTCAAGATCCGGAGGGACCGGAACAAATTGAACAACAGGTAACAGATCTTAC
The DNA here is from genome assembly GCA_951230895.1 of Carpatolechia fugitivella. Lineage (NCBI taxonomy): Eukaryota > Metazoa > Arthropoda > Insecta > Lepidoptera > Gelechiidae > Carpatolechia > Carpatolechia fugitivella. The sequence goes on from OX579656.1 coordinate 17,005,064, forward strand.
TAACACCTTGATAGACTGCTACCACTTAACTTGCCCTCTTAGCACGCCAGCGCCTACTAACATCAAAGGGCAGCCGTGGTGGGGTTCTGATCTGGAGAGGATGCGTGCAAAGATCAGAAGACTGCTAAACAGGGCGATGAACACCAGTGCTGATGAGGATTGGGACAACTACAAAGTAGCCAAATCCAAGTACAAGAAACGACTTCGGTTCAAAAGTAGCTCCTCATGGAAGAAATTCTGCAGCGACATTGAAACCGTTGATCAAGCAAATCGGGTAAGGCAGATAATAGCTAAACAAGGTACATCCAAGCTAGGGTCGCTTAAAAAACCAGATGGAACCTATGAAACATACAGTCTCTTGTTGGAGACTCACTTCCCCGGAAGTAGAATTATCAATGAGGTTGTATGGCCGGAAGAGGTACCCACGGAAGCTGTCGACTACAGAGACATAACTAAAGATATTATCACTGCTGACAAGGTAAGATGGGCCTTAAATAGCTTTCAACCTTTTAAATCAGCAGGACCAGACGGAATTTTCCCGGCACTTCTTCAATGGGGAGGGGAAACTATCATCAACATTATGGTCCGAATCTTGAGGGCATGTCTAAGATTCGGCTACGTTCCTAAAAGGTGGAGAGAAGTAAACGTAGTTTTCATACCGAAGCCTGGCAGGAGCGACTATACTAACGCTAAATCTTTCAGGCCGATCAGCCTCACCTCGTTCATGCTAAAAACGCTGGAACGATTGTGTGAGAGGCATCTGAGAGATGGAGCGTTACAACACATACCCCTACATAAAAATCAACATGCTTATAGTTTGGGTAAATCTACTGAATCGGCTCTTCATGCATTGGTTTCCTCGATTGAAGAGGCGATTCAAAACAAATGCGTCTGTCTTGGAACTTTTATAGATATAGAAGGTGCCTTCGACAAGACGCAACATAGCAGTATAAGCGCCTCTCTAACAAAGCATGGTGTGTCTACAGTTGTAAAAAACTGGATCACAAATATGCTCAACAAACGTATTGTGCGACTATCAGGTGAGTCCTTGTCGACGATTTGGTAATCCTCATTACAGACAAATTTGCCAGCACAGTGTGCAGCCTCAAACAAACAGCTCTCCGCATCGTGGAGCGCTGGTGTCAAGAATATGACCTGTCAGTGAACCCCACAAAGACGGAAATGGTCATGTTCACTAACAATAGGGCTCTTGGTATGTATACTTTACCCAAGCTCTTTGGAACGGAACTCCAGCTGGCAACAGAGGTGAAGTACCTGGGCATCATCCTGGATAGCAAGCTCAACTGGAGTAGCCACATTGACAACAAACTAAAGAAGGCGAGTATTGCTTTCTGGCAGTGCCGAAGAATGGTGGGGAAAAAGTGGGGACTTTCTCCCAACATCATTCTTTGGCTGTACGTGACGGTAATCCGCCCTCTTGTCTGTTATGGAGCTGTGGTGTGGTGGACCAGGACCAAACTAACCACAATGGTAAGCAAACTCCATAGCTTCCAAAGATTGGCCTGCATGGCGATCACAGGGTGTATGAGGACAACGCCAACGGCAGCGATGGAGGCCATGTTATGTCTTCCGCCACTCCAGCTGTACATACAGCAGGAGGCTGCCTCATCAGCGGTAAGACTTAACACCCTAGGACTATGGAGAAACAACAGGACCCCGCACGCCGCCATTCTAGGGGAAGTTCACAAAAATTTCCCCATCTCAATGGCTTGCAGTGACAGGATTCCAAAACAGTTTGTTTTCGATAAGAAGTACAAAATACAATTACACGAGGACCATCGGGTTGAAGGGCTCGACATTAAAGAGCTCAGAATCTTCACCGATGGATCCAAAACTGAGGCAGGCACGGGTTCAGGAACCTTCTCGGAGGACCTAAACATCAAGCTAGCCCTCCCACTGGGTGCCCATAACACAGTCTTTCAGGCTGAATGTATGGGCATCATCACGGCCGCTAATGCTATAGCATCGAGAATGGTAAGAAACTCCTCCATCCGAATCCTCTCGGATAGCATGGCCGTCTTACTAGCCCTAAAAAGCAACACCATCAACTCGGGACTAATCTACGAGTGTCACAAACGACTAATGGAGGTATGTCAACACAACCGCGTAACCCTTCAATGGATAAAAGGACATAGCGGATCTAGAGGTAACGATGCAGCGGATGAGTTGGCTCGTAGAGGTTCTAGCTTAACAGCATACGGACCCGAGCCTATCATCCCTCTTCCCTTCAGGATGGTACGTACATTACTTAGAGAATCAACTAGGAACGAACATGCCATTCTTTGGTCGAACCATGAAGAGTGTAGACAGGCGAAGATGGCCTTGCCAACCCCCAGTGCCAGGCTCGCTAAGACCCTGTTTCGGCTAAGTAAACCACGCTTGCGTTTGGTGACTGCAGCAATAACTGGTCATGGTTCTTTTAACAAACATCTATATGTCCTAGGTGTTACTGACAGCCCCCATTGCAGAGCCTGCTTGGAGGCAGAAGAAACAGCCGCTCACGTCCTCATGGAGTGCACGGGAGTGGCGGACTACAGGGCTAAATACCTCGGTCAAACGAGGGACCTTCCAGGGATAACCGGTAATGTAAAGGGCCTACTGGGTTTCCTGGAAGAGTTGGGTTGGCTCGAATGACACCGCATTCCCACCCACACGCAAAATAGGCGCATTTGACGTCGAGTTGCGGAAACCAGCCCGTCATGACTAATGACTAATGACTAAATGGTTCAAGATGTTAAAGTAATGGTTAAAGTGATAACGAATAGAACTTATAAGTTTAGTGCGATATAAGAAGACATCTAAATCCAAGGTACCTACCACAATATTTTTAGTATTTTATAATTTCCTCGCATATTTCAGAGAAAAGCACTATACAAGCCTCGGCCGCAATAATTCTTGCTGGACTCGTACACGATAAAAGTTCCCTCGTCCCTCAATCCCTCGTCCACCAATAACAAATTTTGCGGCCGCAGCAGTAATGTACTATTGAACCTAACTGTTGTTGTGAAAAGTTTTGATTCACCTACTCAAAATGGTTTTTATTATTTAAGGGCCGCAGATGACCTTACTCAGTCTCTACGTATCCTGAATTTTACTGAAAAACTTTGTATGAAACATGAAAATTTTACAATATTTTTGGCAAAAAAGCTTTTGTTTGCAATCTCATAAACCAAATTACTGATTAGAGGAGGACTTTGTTTCTCTTGCAAAAACCTCTTCTTCATAGTGTGAGTTGTAAGGTCGATAATTTTACTAACCGAACAAACCTGGTATCAGTAATACAGACGGATTCAAACCCGGAATCTTTGCAAAGACAGTCAAACGCTTGACCACTCGGCTGCGTGTCTTGTGATATTTGAGTTTTAGTGCAGACATATTCATGAAAAAAATTAATTATGTATTTTAGTTTTTAAAAAGTGTACTATTGCAGAGAGGCTGTTTTTACAAAAATAAATTTAGTAATAGGCGAATTAAAACAAAATACAGTGAGACTTATAATACATAGAATGAACGTAGCTATATACTTATAACAAGGGCAAAAACCTCACTCAAAAAAAATTATTGTGCGAAATAGATTTTCTGTTTGCCTCCGACAATCTTTCGTGTTCCAATCAAAAGAGTATCTGTGTCAAAACAGTGATTTTGGAAAATTGGACATCGTTTTATCCCAAATGCTCATAGCCTGAAAATAAAGTGCACAGGCCAGTGGACGCGGACGATCCTTTGGAGATAATGAGTAGGGTTAAGAAAAACGGACGTTATTTGGTTTGTGTGGATTCAGGTTCAGGTATCTTTATGATTCCTATGTAACTTGATATTTTAATAAACAATTGCAATGTTTGTTTCTGAGTCTAGGTGTTGTTATATTTTCAAGTGTATGTGTACGTGTACTTTTAAAAATGTACTATAAAAACGCTCTTTTGAAAAACTAAACACTGCGCATTGCAATATTTAAAATAGAATATTTAATATTTTGAATAGATTTTATGAGAATTTTTTTATTGACTTAGACCGAAGTTAAAATGAAATTAAAACCAATCAAGAAGATTTGGGCAATGAGATAATTATAATTTTGAATTTCGGACATCAAGCGACAGGTTTTTGAACGACTTTTACTAACTAGTTTAATCCTGAATCGAATTTTCATAAAGCATATCGACGGATTTGAGACGTCCTAAGCCAAAGTCAGAAGTATGATGTTATAAACAGGCGCTAAATTATCATAAATTTTAACATGTTTCTAGGTTCAATCGAAAGTCTACGCAAGTACTCGTTGTATATAAAATTATAAAACTTTTTGAAATGTTATGAACTTTGACATTTCATTTACTTACCTAAATAAGTACAAATTCTTGGAATAAATTTACTAATGCAAGAACATGCATTTTTTTTAAATTTATTTTATTATAGCTTATTTTTAAATTTAATTACCTTTAGAAACACTATGATTTCAAAATTTTAAATTTTGATATGAAATGAAAAAGTTTACAAAAATGTCATTCAAATAAATATACCACCGACACCTAACTCATATCTTTATGACTGTGATCAATCACACTTACATAGTAAGGTTATTATAAATCAACGCTTTCATACCGAAGGCATATTCCACAGGGGTGAGTATCCATTTAATCCTTTCTTGGCCTACTTCCGGGTCATAAACGCTGGTTATAACAGAACGAACAGTGGGTAGTCGAAAAATGATATGGCCTTATAGTATGAACAACGTTTACAAAAAGATTTGCAGAAAAGGAGAGTTTTATTCGTTTGTCTTTCTTGTTTTGTGTGTTTTACAAACAATATTCTTTTTATCATGGAATTCTTCGTACAATAATCCACATAATTTTAGACATTGCCAAAAGACAAAAGTATCTTTAAAGTTGATAGTCCAGAACTACCCGCATCCTGTGGTTTACAAACCTAATTATATATTTTCATTGATGAAGAGCTCAATATAAAAAAATACAAGTCTTCGACTCGACACAGGAAAATAAATGTAGCCTAGTCGGAACATCACGCCAATTGACGATGAAGGGCGATTTGTATGAAAACGAAGGAGATCAAAGTGTAAAAAAATATATATTTTTCTTACCTACCAACTTTTTTTAAATTATTATTCGTTTGATTTCAAACATTAGCAAAACCTGTCTTCAAAGTAACAAGTAGGTCATTTAAAACACAAAAAACATTTTACTTGAAAAATAACAGATCTAAATTAAAAAGACTGATTAGAAACTGTCCAAGTTTACGAAGCTTTAAGAATCATATTTTTGAGATAAGAAAATATTTTTAAAAGTCGGAGAAAAACACAGATTGCATACAAACAGACTCTTCATACAACATACTTGAAGAAAAACGATATTTCCATCAAGTAAAGTATTTCGTGTCGATTTCACATCCAAGGTGTTTTCAGTTTTATAGCTCGCGTCGTAAGAAATACAACAAAGATAAAAAAAAGAAAAAAGAAAATTGAATTTTATCAAAAACCGGAATTAATAACCCTATTAAATAGTTTTGTAATGGTAAAGGCATAATCTAGAGCTCAAAGCAACGAGCCCTATTGTAACTGTTTCCAAGACACGAAAATAGACTCTGACTTGATTTAACGACCACTATTTCGGCGATGGCTACAGCTTAGTGTGGCTTTGAAAGAATGCTTTGATGAAAACCAAGCTCACACGTGAATTTTATATTGTAAGCTCCGTCGGTGCTTTTCTTTTAAAATAAAAGTTGTAACTTATTTTCCGAATACTTTTAGAATCAAATTATTGCGTATTATATTTCTGCCGGAACAATAGTGTTATAAATATAAATTATAGTTTACAAATTCAAACCATTTGTTACTAATTAGTAATCACAATTGTGATGTATTATTATGTATAGGTATATAGATAACTGAACTGACTGAAGAAGGTCGCTGGTGGTGGCTGGATGAGGAAAGCAGGTGATCGTGCGCTTTGACGTGCCCTTGGGGAGGCCTACGTCCAGCAGTGGACTGCAATAGGCTGATTGATTGACTGAGATAACTCAAAAAGGGAGTTGTAAGCGATGTCCTTTTTTTAGTTATCTATGACAAGGAAGACTTTCGGTCATTGCTCTTTGGCTAATGAAACGTTATTTAAAAATTTTGGTCCGGGCATCAGATTGCACGCTTAGCTGAAAATAGGCAAAGTCAACAAACCCAGATTTTCCAAGATTAATCAGTTGAATAATAGGAAACTAAGGTAAGTAGTTATTACTGGTACAAATAAAATAAAATGAAACTTTATTCTTTCAAAGAAGATAGGACAGAATGATGTTTTTTAGCAAATGATGTTCTTGTAAGCAATGAAACAATTTGCTTTATTTCCCTCGTTTTTAAACCTTAAAGTTAAAATCAACACGTACTCTTTGACAACATAAATAAGTAGCCAGAAAATGGAAAATGACGTAAGGAAGCTGAAAAATCATACTAAATTGAAACAGTAGCACATTGTTAGGTTTTATGAGCGGAATATTTGCCTATCAACTTTGTGTCGCTTTTACTACCCACATATTTTCTTTACCTTTCTTACTACGTCTAAAACTACAGAGTACGAACCACTGTAAAGGAAAATGAAAGCAAATTTCAGTATGTAAAATAAGAGCAGTGGTGTAGAATAGACTGTGGCGAAGTCTGTGACGCTTGCGTGATTTTTCCTTTACCTTTTTACGAGTATGGCCATAACATTTTTTTTATCTGTAAAACGTGCTTGAAGCATGTCTTTATTGCCGTAAAGAATATTCTGCGGTAAAACTGAACTGTCACTGAACTTTCCAATTACTTTTTTATTGGACTTTCATCCACATAATTTATAAGGTTCATAAGTATATTCGTTCATTATACTTTTGGAGTTCTAAAGTTCAAAATATTTTTGTTTTTTCATATTTCGTCTGTTACGAATATTTAATGTTTATAAAATGAAAGTTTTATTTTTACATTTCTTGAATCATTTGAAAAAATGCGTCTGTATTTAGCTCAAATTGCTAAGGAGATACAGGTTAAATAAAATAAAAAAGAGACAAAGAACTAAAGTTATTAATAAACCTAACAATAAAACCCCCCCCCCCCCTCCCAAAGAGTTATATATTGTAACACTGACATTTAAGGACCTCTGAAGACACATATTTTGATTTGCTTTGGATTTCGAGAGAGGAGGAATAACAATGAAAAAAATATTCATCCACAAAGAGATAGGCAGACACCGGCTCAAGACAATAAAGTTCTCTGAAAAGGCAATGTTTCAGGACGTCCTGGAAAATGTAGAATAATATCTGACAGTGGTATTAAGAAGAGAGAAATCATTCACATTGTTTTACAGCAAAGAAATGAAATCGACATTATTTAATATTTTCAAATAAGTTTTCCTACGCCAAATAAATAATGGTAAAAAGTAAAGCGAGGTGTATTGCAGGAAGAAACTAACATTTTATTTATTTTTGTTTCTTCATTCAAACACTGCAATGAAATCAAACCCAAAATTTATTTTAATAAATCCAAAATAGTCGTGAGGGTTATGAGGTGGTTATGAGTCTACTAACTAAAATACATAGGTATATACATAACAAACAAAACAACAATCATTAATGAACAGAAAAACATGAAAAAAATAATGTTTCTTTTCACCGATGTAAAACTGTAAACTGTTATAGTAAAATTGAGTGATTTTGTGTAGCCTTGTTTTAATAAAGCAAAACAAACAACACTTTGGAAATCCAAGCTTGGAAAACATTGCAATAAGGAAGCGTTTCCAATCCATTACTCTCCCAAAATCAGGTGTATTGACGTGTCGTCGGAGTTCGTGATGTCCTGTAGCCTTTTTCACGAAAGTAAATATTGTGTGTACAAGTAGAATTCTGTATACATTGCGTTGCTCACCTTTGAGATACCGACAATGACAACTCCAAACCAAACTTCGTTCTATCAGTCTTATCCTTGACTCCTGACAAGAAGGTGATATAAAGCTGTCAAATTTTAAGATGTTGTTATATAGCTGGGCCTCACAAACTCTCGTGTTATGGTTTCTGATTTAGCGCCTATCTTAAGGTGATTGAGCCTGCAATATCCTAACCAAACTGGGGACAGACTCATGAAGTAATTTTTGTTTGACCTTACCTGGATTAGTACCCAAAACCTTCATTTGAGAGCCAATGAACGAATGAATGAATATTTATTTGCATAAAACATGGTCACAAACAGGTCTTAAAATTACATAATATCCTCACATTTCACTTATTACAGCAAAACACTCTACCGCTCGATAACGAAGGCTATTTCTTCTTTTGTAGTCAATAAAAATGCCTGTAGCAATGTACACAGAAAAAATATTGTAACAAAACTGTAGCCTCCAGGAAAAGAATCTGACCTGGGCGCAATAACATTGTGTCATTCGCGCGCACTAGGCGCGACGTGACGCGTAGACTGGCACGGAACAGCTGGGTCGGCCAACGACCTGCGGGATTCGTGACGATAGAAACCTTATAGAGATCTTCAAGTTTAATGCGTTTTTGGTTGTAGTAATACAGCAACTTACAAAATATTATATTGGGGACGTAAATGACCTGTTGATTAATGATGATGATATATATAGAACTGTGCAAATAAAATCAGAAATTAAAGCTATATCTTGATTCTAAATACCACGTTTGGACCTAAAAGGACAGAAACCAAAATGTTTGACCTCTGGGCTTCAATATGAACATGAAAATATTATTATAATATTGACTGTATTAGGTTGTCTGTAAGAAGGGTATCACATAAATGTTGGAATTTTAGTATCAAAGTCTTATTACTTTCGTCAGAATGTATTCGGCAAGACTAGTTCTGGCGTTATCAATCGATTGAAAGTCTTACAAAACATTATTTTTTTACATTTATTTTGATACTTCCTTATAGGGGGCTAAATTCATATTATATTATTTCAAAATGTCTCGTGTTTTTTTTTTGCTGTGGCTGTTCAAGGCTAAGCCCATTTTGGTTGCTCCCCTTTATTTAATTTAATTTTATTTTATTAAATTTGTTTGTTAAAATTACAGGAATGGAAAATAAACGAATAATGTTTCCAAATTTTTTTCGCGGTCATTATCATAAACGGTGTTCTCTCGTTCTTAGCCCGTAAAATGTCTCATAAACTTTTATTTTTTTCAAATTATTATTTTTGTATCAACTTATTCTGTTATTGTGTTGTAATAATGATTCATCTAGAATTCCATGTAGAATAAAAACACTTTTGTTCAGTATGATAATTTAACTGTCTAAAAATTAATTTGGCTTCAAAAATAAATTAAAATTATGTGATGATGAATTATGTTATAAACAAGTGTCGACGTAAGCCAAATAAATTTCATTCTGTATCCCAAGGTTTTGACCCAGTTGTAGATTACCTAAAGTGTTTTAGACTTTCAACCTTTATAAGACATTTGCTTACTTAGTATTCACTGCACAGATTACTATGAAACCATTTGACCAGCTGCACTTATGACGTAATCCAAAAACAGCCATTTATCAGCATTAGGGCGCATTAAGATAATAATAATAGTTCTGTGAGGCTTTACAGAACAATATGTTTGGATAAGTGACCAAGAATGACTTGATATATTTTTTGTATCTATTTTACTGTGTCATTATTTGGCTCGAGCATATGAAGCTTTCAACGAAAAAAGAGAGTATGTTAGGTATGTATTTTTTATTGAAAGCTAAAGGGGTAATTTTTACATTGATAAGTTTACTAAGTAAAGGTTAAATATCAGCTGCAGTAGCGCCATTATGAGATTTTGTGACTTTTCTAGATAATAGCCGGCGTTTTTATGAACTGCAACACATCTTATTATTTGTTTTGGTCTACATCAAATAACCAAGAGACATTATAGACTAGACGCATTTCAATAAAACCCGACTAAACGTAATAAAACCAATGGCTTCAGGAAAACAATACCAAATCTATGTCTTCCTTGTTTTTCCTCAATTTAAACTTATGCTTTTTCTTATAGGAGCCAACGAACTCGGTGAGTTCAAATATAGAACGCATTTTAGGGTCGAATGTCACTGGTGAGTTACTACGTGAAGATATATAGAAACTGAAGTGGAAAAAATATTTTTATATTATGCGGTTGATTTTAGATGTGAATTTGTGGAAATATTGTATCAAATAACATAGGCGATGCAATTTTTAAATCAAAAAAATTAATTTTATAAACTTGAACTATTTCTCTGTTGAGAGAAAGATCATACTTTGAAGCCAGTAAGTACTTTCTGTAGTGGAAAGAAAAATAGCCAAGTAAAAAATAAAAATAACGCCCAAACTACAAATGATGATGACAATCAAAATTATTCCGGTAATAGCAATAAGTAGCTGTATAGTATTTGTATAAAGCAGGGTGAGGAGGCCCCCCACAAGGTGGACCGACGATCTGGTGTATGTACCAGGAAGCCGCTGGATGCGGGCAGCACAAGACTGGTCTTAGTGGAGACTCTTGGAGGAGGCCTTCGTCCAGCAGTGGACGTCTTTTGGCTAAAATGATGATGAAAAAAACACACTCACAAACACAGCATCATACTCCTGTCTCAAATACATACTGACTTCCCTCACAGAAACTGAATAAAGTGAAGTTTATACCTTACTATCTAAGTTATTGAAAAACAATTTACAAGAGTGCTTTCTTCTTGCAACTTCGCTGATAAGGAGATAAAGTTCGTGAGACGGTTACTAAATGGTAAAGTTTTCAATGTGCGGAAACTAAGTTTTGCAAGTTATGGAACGGTAAAAATAGAAAAATCATTGTTTTGGCTCTTGAGAGATTTGAGAAAACATTTATCTATATTTTTCATTGGAGGATCAATAAAATTGAATAAATGGTTTGTGAGATCGGTCATTGACCTAATCAGGTACGACGAATGAAGATGATCGACGACAACCGACGACAGACCAAGGTATGGCTTGTATAAAATGTATAAAAAAAATCGTTGAGATTTTACAAAATCATTTTTCAACGTCAAAGCTAATACCAAGAAAGCTTGTTCATTGTTGGCTTGATTACTGTTTCTATCGATTTTACTTATTTTTTATCTACGAGCTATTTTAATTTTTATTCGGCCACTACGTCAGCCCCGTAGCCTGGTCGGTAGTACGCCTGCCTACGAAGCGTAGGGTCGCGGGTTTGAATCCCGCCCAGGGCAAACATACGTGTGATGAGCACTTGTATTTGCCTTATGTCTGGATGTGGTTTATCTATATAAATATGTATTTATCTATTAAAGTAATGTATATCAGCTATCTGATACCCAATGTACAAGTTCTAAATCAGATCGGCATGTGAGATGTCCCCACATATTATCATGGTTCCGGCAGAAGAACAGCGTCACTAGCCTATCCAGCGACAATATTATACCTATTTGAAAAAATATTTATATATATATTACAATCCAACCTTATAATAAATGCGCATTGTACGTACTTCCCTTCCTTTAAACTTCACGGTTCGTTAACCAATACCAATACCACTTTATCATTGATTTGGCTACTGATTGCAAACTGTCTGTTCCAATGGCTTTAAAGTTCAATATCAGTTTCGCTTTTTATAGCATCTTCTGATAGTTGTTTTCGTTTTAACATCTGAAATTGCTATAAAACGAAACCGATTACTTTCAAATAAAATGAAAAGTGTGAATAAGGGTTTTCTTGTTTATTACTAGTTGTTTCCTTTAGTTGCACATGCGAGAACTTAGTTTTGGCAGTCAAAATTAAATAAATACGATCCTGAAAAAAAACTGGCATCCACATTATCAGCTGCTGCTTGAGTTATAAACATCAACGGCCCGTTACAGTCCACTGCTGGACTATGAGCCTCCTCCACTTTAGTGGAGGGTTTTGCCATAATCTCCACCCTTGGCAGGCGGGTTGCAGATCGCAGATTAAAAGGTTACTGTATCAGAGAGCGCTGCTGCCCGTTCCCTGTTCAATGTGTAGTCCCTAGCTAGTAGCTCTTTTTGCCATATAATCATTATCACGACTAGTCCAGGCGATACAAGCAACACCATTCCAAATACATCGATCTTCCGACCCCGGAAGCTACGAGCAAAGCTCTCAATAGTATCGGTCCCATCGCGCTATAAACCCAAAAAACGCCCCATAAATTAACAGTACCCTTCCCTCCCCGCACCTCCGCCATTAACTCCCTGGTGCCCTAAAACTGGGTGTTAATAGCCATAAAGCTGATGTTGAAAGGAACTCAAAGGAGGTAATGCTCTTTACAACCCGCGGAGAGCTCTAATTTTGATAGCTCTGAAGTAATTGTATGGGAATTTGTATTAAGTGGCTGAAAGTAGATAATATTTCATACTTAAGAGAGTTAAGAAAAACTTCTTTGAAACCTGCATGATCATTACTTATTTAATTCTATTTTTCAAATGATACGGGATTCGAAATCGCAACCCCTTAGTTTCGCAGACTGGCACTTTACTAACTAGGCTGCAGAGGCAATATAAAAATAATAATTATACATTCGATTTAAACATAGTTATTCTTGGATAAAAAGATGGAACTATAAACATATTTAAATCCAAGTGGGAAAATATAAAATAAAATAAGAAAATAATCTTGTTGACTAAGACTAATAAAATTGTTCAGTAAGTGTAGCTTACGAGCAGTCGTCTACTAGATTCAATACTCTATCATAACAATGGAAAATAAACAACACATCGTCTCCATAAAAAAAGGAATACGAACGGGCAATATTCTTACAGTAAATGCAATCATTCTGAATCACACAAGGCAATACAACTCTTGTAAACACAAGCCACCACCTTTCCTGCTCGTAATATCGGTGTCATAGAGTGAGGTTGTTCACCTCTCTTCGGGAATGGGATGAGAGTGACCACACTTTTGGGTGCAGACAGGACAGGACAGAAATCATCAGCTCGTGTTCGAATACTCGTTTATGTTGATGACCTGGTGATGAGAACTAAAACTTCGCCTACGTCATCATTCGTCAGTCGTAAGCTGCGATGACGTCACACCAATGATGCCTGTATGATATATCAGCCTTTGTGCCATTGCTGTTGAATGATTATTTGTAGACTTTCACATAAAACTTCGTTTACACTTTTTAAATATTGAATGTTGAAATATTGCATTCATTGCAGTACCTACTACAAATTTACTGTGCGATCTAAACAGAAATGTAATTAGAATTAGTCAAGATGTAACGATGATGTGATGTGATGTGTGATGATGTATGTATGTATGTGTGTATATGTCAAGTGTAATTGATTTTTTAGTTCTTTATCGAATCACGAATCACAAATCACGAATTTAGGTCTACAAAGAAAAATATTTTTCTCATAATCCTCCGCAACAATGTCAAACCATGAGACATATTATAGACACAAATGGAAAAGCAACGTATTATAATATAACGCTAACAGAATTGTTTCAGTTAGCAAGCCTGGAACATCTAAAGCTTGAAACTAAATTAAATAGAACTTAGTTTTTCCTGTGCTGTCACGTTTTGTCTTTAAGGACTGTTGCTAAATGAATAATTTTTCATTCATTCATTATCAGCTCCCCATCACCCACTGCAGGGCATAAGCCTCCTCTTTTTTGAGCTAACCTTTGCGATGCTGTGCACAGCTCAGCCAAGTCTTTCCAGCGACCCGCTCTATATCATCGATCCACATAGTTGCAGGTCGACCGGGTCGTCTTTTCCCCTGCCTTGGCCACCATTCTGTTAGGGCATTATATACTGGAGACTTACTTCACCTGCCATCTCTTGTGTATATAATGCTTGACTTAAATTCAAATTTATTTATAAATTGGGGGTACGATGTCTCACGTCGTATCTTGTCCCTTGTCCCAGTTTGAACATGTCTCATCCTGGATTAACTTTACTTGAGAAAGGATTAATGAAGTGACGAGTTAATGTAAGGAGCCTCACTTTAACATACGTCAAATTGAATTCTTGTCAAAGGCGCCGGTGTTTTAGAGTTGCTTAAGATTATATGTTTTGTTGATTTTGATAATAATGTGAGTAAATATTTTATTTTGTTATTCTTTGTGACGGCACGCGAAATTTTTCAAAGTTTTTCAAAAGTGCAACGTCAAACCCTTTGTTAATTTTTATTCCACCAGAATTTAAATTAAGCTTCTACAATTTCTTTTATATTTTTTTATACTTTTTCTGAATTTAAATAGGAACTTAAAACAGACTCTCAAAATAAATTTTAATAGGTATTTTTTTATGGTTCATCGGAAGAATGAGTGGGTTGAGAGAGTTTACATTTTAAATCCTTAAAAAAATTTCAAAACCTCAACATGCACTTAATTTATTTTATATTAGAAGTGCGTCTACTTTATCAGAAAGTGAATTTTTCATTCGCTTAGCTTTAGACATCGTTCCTTCACCCAGCGACGGTTGTCGTCTAAATCCAGCGATTAATTTTCAGCCTATTTCGTTTAGCATCCCATTTTAGTGCGAGTCTTAAGTGTTTTATAGTTAGTAAAAGCCTACGCCCTTTTAAAATCGAGTAAATACATTTGACAGTTAATCTTACGAGTTCACTGACAGTCGTGAGAGTGAGGTATGGACTTTGAACTTAGATTTCTGGTTATAAAACCGATGTGTTAACATTTTATTGATTTTGAAACCTTAAAATATTGGCCTTTATTTTTGTAAATAAAGTCGCAATATATTTATGTTTTTATTCTTTACCATCAAAGCGTATTGATAGAAATTGTTTTCGTCCAAGATGGCTGTTCTAATCCAGGATCTATATTTAATCTAAAAGGTCGATTACTATAAAGTGTGAGACCTTTGATGAGAGTGTGAAAGTATTTAAATGGTTATTTTTGTTATGTGGTATTGTGGATTTTATTTGAAAGCCATAGATTTTTGAAGCACAGGGAGCGAAAGCGACCTTCTTTTGTTTTTCAGAAGTTACAGACCATTAGAGACGCAGCTATACATAATATAGGTATATCAATCGCGTCAAAGCACCACTTCTCGTTACTTACAGTTTGTAAAGTCAAGACAGTTAGTGTTCAGCCATTTGCTTGGCTCCTGTATTGATACAAATTGTCGACAATAAGTTTTTTGACACAAGTTATTGCCACACGTCTCTTATTTGCTTAGAACTTTCCATTCCTCTCCAGAAAGTGTGGTCACAATCCTGGCGAGTGTTCAAACGTGTTTGAGTCGAACAGCTTTGCAAACAGTCAACAGTCATATTTCCAATCCTTTGTTTCCGCGACTATTTATGTCGGCCATCGTTCAATTCTGCCACGAACAGCCAGCCAACAATTCCCGACTACGGGGACGTTTGTGTCTAGGCAGTCTAGGTGCTGCCGTCTTGAGCAATATTTAGGATTATTAGGGTGGTGAATTTACGAGTATTTGGTTACTCATTGTAAGAAATCTTGTTATAGATAGAAATTGATGGTTGGGAGGAAAGTGATTTAAAATTTCCTATATTGCAGAAAGGTGTTATGACAAGTGATTTTTTTATGCAAAATAAATTGTCATAAAATTTTCATTGCCTTATGTGTTCAGTTTTGTTAACAAAAATGAATATTATAACAATAAAATTGGTATATGTATTAGAAGTATAATAATAAATTATTAGTTACGTGAATACCACACACACTACACAACCACTACACTACTACCACCACCACCACTACACTACTCCACCCCCCCCCCCCCATACTTCTCAAAATGGAGGAAATTATTTTTTAAAAAAAAACTTCATTGGCTATTTTGGCCAGATTTGTCAGATTTGATACAATTTCGTGGCAGAAATATTTATATAGTAAGTTAATATTTTTATAGTGATAAAATATTATTATTTTATATAACATGTGGAGACCTGTAAATGGCTTTTTGGTATTAATGTATTTTACTATCAAGTTAACTTTAGCTGTTGGTCTTCCTATTATTAATAAATAAATGAATATAAGAATGGGTTACAATTTTGATTTAGATTTATTTAAAATTAGTAATGAATTGAAGAGAACTCCTCCAACTCATCTACAACAATTACTTGCTGAATCAGCTTTTTATACATCTATTTTGAATTTTATTTCAAACACTGTTGAAGAACTGTGAAGTGAAGTGAAGTGAGTGTAGTGAACGAAAACAGCAGCTGTTTTATGTAAAATACTACAAATAAATAAAAAAAAAATTAAAAAAAAAAATATATTAATTTTAATTTTTTAAATTACTACCGGCTCAAAAGGGCTCCGAACCCAGAGCCGTAAAACAATATTTAAAAAAAAATGCCAGGCAACCGGTGTATTAGAAAATAATATTTATTTCATTTGGAAATGGTTTAAGTTATTTATATAAACAACAATAAACTGGTGCATCATCCGAAAACAAAAATATTGTTTAAAAAATTCAAATTGAGTTCTATATCCTTACTAATATCATAAACGCGAAAGTTTGTAACTATGGATGTATGGATGGATGGACGTTTGTTATCCTTTCACGCAAAAACTACTGAACGGATTGAAATGAAATTTGAAATAGAGATAGTTTGTACCCTGAATTAACACAAAGGATATTTACGAGAGAGATTTTTACGAGAAAAAGTCTTGCTCCCACAGGAAAATCTTACACAACGCGAGCGTAGCCGCGGGCGGACTGCTAGTCTGTTTCCTACTCTGTTTTATATAATCCTCCGTGCACATGTCTCAAAACTAAGTTTTAAACTCAAAATAGCTTCAAGTATTACTTTAACTTCACTGCGCCGGCGGTTAGCGCTAAAACGCACGAGTAAAGTGATTACCAACAACTTTGTGCTAGATAGAGTTTACGGACCTGCCCCGTTTATTATTTACTCCTCCTAAAAGCTTAGTTGGAATAATAATGAACTAGTTTTTGATATTTGAACTATAGTAGTAGATAAAAAAGTCGCCGTATGGTGACGGCAGAGTAGAATACATTAGTCACCAACCCCTACTCTTCCCGTGGGTGTCGGAGGCAACTTAGGGACCTCATTGAACAGGGAACGGGCAGCAGCGCTCTCTGATACCAATTTCCAACCCGCCTGCCAAGCGTGGAGATTATGGCAAAACCCTCCACTTAAGTGGAGGAGGACTGTAACGGGCCGTTGATGTTAATGAGTAGATAAAAAGGCTTAGAATTTTTGTGTTTGAACCTGAAACTATGTATACAGTTGATAATACTGCATTTCGTGCTCCATCAAGAAACTAAATTAGGCCAGTTACGTCTTTGACAATATTTTTCTTCTTCATCATCATGATTTGAGCCTAAAAATTACTCTTTCCTATTACACCACACTCTTTTCTGTAATAAAACCACATGCTAGATCAAGACTGCTTTTTATTCTATATGAAAGGTCGTGCGATAATAATAGTTTTAGATCTACCCTATATTAAACATAACATAATTATAACATCTTCCCCTTAAAGAAAATAAAACCACCACCACTAGTACTTGCATACCTAATTAATCAACTAGTTAAATCACAAACATTGTAACACTCTTACGAGTACGACTAAACAACCACCTATTTGTTTTATATCATAAACTATAATTAAACCTTATTTATTATAAAACATTGCAAGTTTATCTCGCGCCCTGGCTGCAGCAGCTCGAGGCTGATGTAGTTCATCCAAATCCTCGTCGACAGTAGATGGACTAGCTACCCTAGTCATATCCCTATCATCCTCACACTCTACAAACGCATCATCTGTATCCACTACTTCATCTTCAGCCTCACTAGAGCTGGTGCTATGCTTCTCAATCTTATGACTGCTTTCACATTCCTCCTTCCCACTCAAGGAAGGAGGAGGTGATGCATTTTGACCAACTGATGATTGAGCTGATTTTAAAATATGACGTCTGTTTCGATGATACTGCCTGCCTAAACTGTCCCTAAGAAAATATGAACGTGGTTCTGGGGCTGGCCTTTCCACATTCATATAACGTCGCCGGTCTCCATCCATTACTATCACCTGCTCGCCCTGGTGCAACGCTGGCAAGCTACGTGAATGCACGTCATAGTAGAACTTACTGGTTTCTCGATTTTTAACTATATTATTATAGTCTTGATCATTATTCCGTTCGGGCCGCAATTTACTATCAAGAGCCGGCAATCGAGTATTTAAACGACGACCCATCAGGAGCTGGGCTGGTGAGCTTACACCATTAAATAAATAAATAAATAAACTCTGTAATTCAACAAACCGAGATAACTGTCTGTCCCCGTATTCAACGATTTGCTTATTATGTCTTTCACCGTTCTCACAGCTCTTTCACTAAGCCCATTTGACTGCGCATAATTAGGCGAAGACGTTGTATGCTTTATTCCCCATTCGGCACAAAATTTTCTAAATTCTAAAGATGCAAAACATGGGCCATTATCCGCCATCAGCTCTACCGGAATGCCGTGCCTTGCAAACTGGTCCTTCATAGCTACTACAACTGAACGCGTTCCTATATTTTTTACAGCACTTATCTCTATGAAATTTGAAAAGTAATCAATTAGTAAAAGGAAATTATTTTGTTTGCAAGTAAATATGTCAGCTCCGACTTTTCTCCAGGGTAAATTCGGAACCTCATGAGGAATCATCGGCTCCCTGCGCGGGCGCGCCGCGTGCTCAGCGCACGTAGCGCAGGCCCGTACAGCTCGCTCCACGTCGAGCGACATTCCATTCCAGAACATGACGTAACGCGCGCGCCGCTTGCATCGGTCAATCCCCAAATGCCCCTCATGCACGCGCGATATCATGTCTTTCCTCAACTCTGACGGAATAAATATTAAATCGTTCCTTAATATTAGTCCGTCAATATATTCAAACTCCCCCCGGTACGCCCAATGTGATTTTACTAACTCATCTACGTCTTTACTGTACTTCGGCCACCCCTTTCTTATGTAGTTTATTATAATCTGACTTTCTTTTTACTAATACATTTTAATTTATCATTGCTGAATGGCACATTTTCTATCAAGAAACACGCCTGGTCTTCCACTTCAGTAGTTACTCTGTCATGCATTAACTCTGGCAGTGCTGCCCTCGACAAGGTGTCTGCCACGTACATGTATTTGCCTGGCTTATAAACTACCTTAAAGTCGTAACATTGAACCCTCAACATCATCCTTTGTAGGAGTGCTGGAGTAGCATCCAATGTCTTTTTAAATAGTGCTTCCAACGGCTTATGGTCGGTTTCTACTACAACATCGCTTCTTCCATACACGTAGTGATGGAATTTTTCCATGGCAAAGACTATCGCTAGCATCTCTTTCTCGATCTGTGCGTAGCGCGTGTCAGTGAGCGTCAGAGAAGCATACTCGACTGGGCGGTCGTCCTGCAGCAGCGCTGCACCCAGCGCCGTGGCGCTCGCGTCCACCGTCACCAGCACGGGCCGCGCGCCAGAGTACAGCGCCAGCACGGGTGCGCCACACACTGCCGCCTTCAGCCGCCGCACCGCCGCCTCGTGAACCGCGTCCCACACCCACAAGCTGCCTTTCTTTAATAAACTACGTAAAGGACCGCCCATTTCCGAATAATTAGGAATAAATTTTGACAGGTAGTTTATCATACCTAAAAATCGCTCTAATGAAGTTTTGTCATTTGGCACCGGCATTTCAGTAATTGCTTTTAATTTATTCATATCTACCTGCATACCCTTCTCACTGAACGTATGTCCGAGATAGGACACTTGTTTTACACAAAACTCACACTTTTCTCTATTAAATTTAATCCCTACTTCCCGGGCCCTATCTAGCAAACGCGTCAATCTGAAATCGTGTTCTGTCAAAGTACTTCCCCACACTATAATATCATCCACAAAAGAATCTACCCCCTCTATATCTTCTAATAACTGTCGAAAAACTTCACTAGCACAATTGATTCCATACGGCAGCCTCAGAAACTGATACCTTCCGAACGGAGTGCCAAATGTACAAAGATCCGCACTATCGTCATCAAGTTCAATCATCCAAAAACCTGAGCGTGCGTCCAATTTACTAAAATATTTAGCGCCTGTCAACTTTGTAGCAATCTCTGTTAGCGTCGGCAACGGATAGTGTGCACGGCGCACAACCTTATTCAGCGGACGCGGGTCGAGACACACACGCAAGCTGCCGTCCTTTTTAGCCGGTAAAACAATAGCATTGACCCATGATGTTGGATGAAATACTTTCCTTACAATGCCCATTTTCTCCATATTTTCTAGCTCTCGTTTTAATTTATCGCGAATACCTATGGGAATTTTCCTAACAGGGCACACAGAAGGACTTGCATTGTTTTCTAGCATTATTTTATATTTTCCCGGCAATTTACCTACACCATGAAATAAATCTTCATAGTTATCAATATTTACAGAATAAATCCGTTTAATTAAGTCTAAGTTCTCACAAGTATATTTACCTAAAACGTTTTGGCATTCATCCTTAGATATCACAAAGTCAATTAAATAATTTTGTTTTTTATACAACCATACTAATTGACATGAACCTAAAATAGGAACAGAATTCCCACAGAATGACTGTGCTTTTATTGTAGTTGGTTTAATATCATTCATGGTGAAACCTAATTTCTTAAACTCGTTTAATGATAACACATTTAGGTCTGAACCGGTATCTAACTTAAAATTTACACACATACCATTATTTTGTAAAATCAACGTTTGATACCACTTACTGTCTTTACGCCAAAAACGTCCATCCAAAGTAGAAACGTAAAATAACTCACTGTCGTCGTGGTAATCATACTCGTTGTCCTCTTGTAACTCGTACACTTGCCTACTGCTTCTCATCGGACACATTTTCTTAAAATGACCTCTATTGTTACACAAATAACACTTAGCAGATCGCGCGTAACACTTATCACCAATACCATGAACCGCACCACACGCTTTGCAATTAATACGATTGCCTGAATCGAACCCGCGACTTGTAGAAACGTTGCTCCCGGCCGCACCACCCGAGCCTGCGCGCGAGCTGCCTGCGCCGCCGCCGCCGCCGCCGTAACGCGGAGCGCGCCACGCACCTGCTTCGCCGCCTCGCCTCGATGCACGTGCACTTGATAGCGCATCGATCGACCCACGACGTTCCACAGCCTTTGCCTTCTCAATGTTACGATTCTCCTCATTCGATACCTCACTCGCTTGGCATATCCTGACAGCTTTTTCCAAGGTCAATTCATCGGTTCGTAGAAGTCTGTCACGCACCGCCGTGTCAAGCAATCCACAGACGACACGATCACGTATTAGGCCCTCTTCTAGGTTCTCAAACTCACAGTACCTACTAAGTAAACGCAAAGCAGTGACGTAAGAGTCTACGTTCTCGCCGGTCAGCTGATTACGGGTAAAAAAACGAAATCTCGCCATAGTCGTATTTTGCTTGGTACCAAAATGTTCATCGAACTTTTTTATTAACAAATCAATGTCATCTTCCGATTCAGTGCTTTCAAATTTGAAAGTCGAATAAATATCGTAACCATCAGCTCCAACAAGGTTTATTAGCAGACTCGCTTGTACAGGTTTCTTTTCTTTACTAACTCCAGAGGCCTTGATAAATACTTGAAATTGTTTTAGCCATTTTCGCCACGCATCCGCCCGACTCGCCGGTCCACCTTCCAGTACCAACTCGGACGGTGGTCTCGCGTGCTCCATTTTCACGATGGTCTCACGTAACACTCAGGTGTATCCGTACTAGACACTACCTAATTTCACTTGATGCTGGCTAAATTCACTAATCCCGGTAAAATATTAATTATTTACCGCTGTCACCATGTAATAAAACCACATGCTAGATCAAGACTGCTTTTTATTCTATATGAAAGGTCGTGCGATAATAATAGTTTTAGATCTACCCTATATTAAACATAACATAATTATAACATCTTCTTACTCTTAGAACAGTCCATGAAGCAGAACAAAATTACAACTTCCAAAAGTCTCAAATGTTTTTAAAAAGGTCAGCTGATCATTTCATGATTTTTTTATTTATTTTGGAAATGTTCTAGAATAAAAGATGTTCAGCCTCACATTGTAATAGCCTCCATGGTCAAGTGGTCGAAATTTCATAGCTCACTACAGAGGTTACTGTTTCAAATTGTAATAGTTGATCCTTTAATTTCCTAACCAACCAACCAAATAGATGAGCCGTTCGGAAGAAAAATAGTTGAACAGATTCTAGTTGATCCGTTTAGCCGGTCGGGATGCCGCGTTCAAGTAGTAAGTAGATAACAATGTTACTGAAGGTTTTTGGGTTTTTGTAGGCAATAAAAACGACTAATCCGCTTATTTATTTATCAATATTATTTAATAAATCTACAGATAATATACAAAAATACAAATAATTTATACAAAAACAAAGAGTATTGTTAAGGTGGTTAAATGTATGTAAAGTCTTCTGTTTTTGAAGACATCTCCAAAATGGCACTCTTATTTACAACTTTATACAAAACAGGACTTTCTTGGTAAACTTAAAAGTATGATTCTTATTTATCCTATTTACATAGTAATATAGAAAAAATATATTTTACTCTAGGTAATTATTTACATTTCATTTCGTTAGAGTAAATAATTATTCGGTACTTCAATATTTATAAGATATTTTTTTCGTACTTAATCAATATTTAACATTATCACATATAGTATAATGAACTGGCAAGATTATAAAACGCCAATTGGCTAGATAAATATTTTTAAATAACTATAGATTATGCATCGTATCACCATCATCACCAAAAAGTTTTCAAATGTTCAACGAGCTCACTAGCATATTTTACACACACTTCTATTTACACCACGGTTCACGATTAACGTACCTATTTAGTTCATTATTATTCTTTAGAACACTTATTTAAAATCTCTAGGTTGTGTCAATTCGATCAAAAGTTTTGATGTATTTCCTCGTTAACTTTACTTCACCCACTATAAGGGCAAAGGCCTCGCAAACATCAACCTCTCGCTCCCTTGCCGCCTCATAATCTCCGCCGCCGCAGGCGCCGTCACGAATACAGCCTGACTCACATCCATAAACTTGCTCCTCTTATTCCGAGCACTCGAACGCCGACTCATCCTCGTATCGAACACATCATCGCCGTCACTCTGATCGTAATCTATCATCGGCTCAACGAACTCTTTCGTCGATTTTCTCCTCTTGTTCATGAAGTAAGGAGGCGGAGGGACACTGGAGATGTTGGGAGATGATATTTGGCGCGTCATGACTGAACCCACTGCGGGCTGAGGGAAGTGTCGTTGGATGTTTTCGGAGAAGGACTGGCGGCGGTAGTTGAAGCGGTGTCTGGTGTCAAGGGGTTGGTGCATGAAGGAAGCTCTACGAACGAAGCGATGGTCGTCACGGAACTGTTTTCTGTTTTCTTGGTGTTGGTTAGATTTGAGGGAGTCTTCGTAGCTGCAGCTGAAAAGAAGAAAGAGAAAAGTTAGAAAAAAGCAATTAGTTTCTGTGTGAAAGTTAACATCTTAGCAATACCTAAAATTTTTCAACAAGTTCAGCTATGAAAACTAAAATAAGTTTTAATTTGTCTCAACTTCCGCTTGAATTGGTCTCTATATAATTTCAATTTTGTTATCATCTCATATTTTTTTCACTTAGAAGCTTGTACTAAGACTCAGGGTATCCTTGGCTGAAAATGCAATCAATATCATACACCTTTTAGTTATGAAAAACAGTCACGAAAATGGACCAAAAATATTTTTCTTTGAATATTAATACATAAAAACACCACTATCAGAAGAAGACATCAGACTCTGATAATATTGAACGATTGAGCGCGGACCCCTTGCTACCTTGCTTGGATACCATGCTTTATTTTATGAAAAAAGTGTCATTCAACCGATTTTATAGAAGATCAAAATAATAAAAAAATACGCTGCAAAAATAAATATCGATAAGATAAGCTAATTTTGAAAAACTTTTTTTATTTTTCAAGGTAAAATTTAATAAGCTCATAAACAAAAGCCTTGAATTTGCAATAAATTCTTTTCATTGTCATAATGTCATGTTTACTATTTTGTTCAAAACAAGAGCTGAATTATGTTAGGCTTTTTAAAATTATGAATTCATAAATCTGTATTGACGCTGATTGGTGTTTTTGTTGGAAATATTTTCAAAGTAAACGCCAACAGCCTTTAAAATTGAAGGGTACAAGGTCATGAGAGGATGTGACCTTGGTCTAATCAAACACTGAAAAATGTTGAAATTCCTCAAATGTAAGGAATAAAAATATTCAGAGTGTCGGTACCTAACGATCAAGAATGCCGCCGGCACTGGCGACGCCGAGGCATAACACTTATGTATTTCGATGGGTACGAATCAATTTACACAGTTGTACAAACATAATACTCACAAATTTGAACACACAGTAGTTACCTTGAATTTTACGAAATCAAAATGTTACTTCGAATATGTCTAAAGTGCGTCCACGGAAGTACTTTTATTTAATTGTAATCTAGTTGCCTGAATCATTTAATAAATCTATAGTGGACGTTTTGAATCCGGTCACCTAAGGCCACTTCTCATGAATCTTGGGTGTACTGAAATTATTAAGTTATTTTTTACGTCATTCAAATTGGTGTATTCATAAGGTAATTACTACGCCAAAAATGTCAGGAAAAATTAGGAAATTATCTAAATTTTTTCATGCAAAGTTGGATTCGCAGTCACACTGCAAGTTATGGGCCGATAAAGATTTCCGTATTTCCGTATACCCTGCTTGAGTTAACATTGGAAAAATCTTTCATTTCTCCACACTTCTAGACACATGCCAAACTTGATTGCCTGACAAGTTCAAATCATGAAAAACCTTTTTTATGTCATACATAATTTCTTATCAAAATACTCGGAGGCGAGTCAAAATATTACCATTTTTTTTTTTATTTT
The DNA here is from genome assembly GCA_951230895.1 of Carpatolechia fugitivella. NCBI lineage: Eukaryota > Metazoa > Arthropoda > Insecta > Lepidoptera > Gelechiidae > Carpatolechia > Carpatolechia fugitivella. The sequence goes on from OX579656.1 coordinate 17,029,977, forward strand.
GCTACTATATTTGAAATAAAGAGATCTGAACGCCTTAGAGTTGAGCCCTCTGGTTGGAACTTATAGTTTTATTATGCGTTGACAACAATTTTCCTACATAGACTTTTTTCTTACAGTGTCACCTGGTAAGATAAGATATGGAGAGTGACGTTGAAATTAGGCAGCAGAGTTTAAATACTGGTTCATTCTTCTTTTTCTTTTCGAGTTGTTGGCAAACCTAGACTGTCTCAGCCCAAAAATTGTCCACTGGTTCATTCATTTGCTGTGATTAGATGAAGGTAGTCTTGATACATTAAAGTGGAAAGTTTTGCATTTTGTTAGCATTACAATACAGCACTGCGCAAATTGTGGTGTTTACTTAGCAGATTAGACTGTATCATCTATTTGAACAAGCTAATTCACTTTAGTTGTCTACTAAGAAACGTGATCTAAAAATAATTAAGAGATACCAAACTCCTTCAGATCACCCTACCCTACTAAGTTTGGACCATTATATAATGTGAACAGTTTAAATAAAAACAAAACTCTTATGATTTTTTAAATATTTAGATAGTTGAGCTTGAGTCTATGCTTACATGACGGAGACTAGCGATGTTGTTTATCCTGAGTAAAAAACATTTCTGTTATATTTATTTTATCTTTCTTTCGTTCAAACCTTGTTCTTTCTTTCATTTAATCATTCATTGTATAAAAAAAAACAATGACATCTTACCCGCTGCTATCTTCAGAAGTATGTAAGCTGCTCTGGCCACAGGGACACCGCACAGCGTCAGCGATCCCGGAGTCCTGCCCACTGGAATTCACTGACGTTATGGACGTGTCCTGCCCCTTCCTGTCGTGTGGAGTATGTGTGTGTTAGCATGTCGTGTCTATGCTCTATGAGGTATTATTTATTCTATGGTTAGTGGTTAGTGGGCGGATGTCGCGAGGTTTGCTGGCAAATAATTTATTTATTTATGCTACTGGTAGGTTGCTGTGATCCGGAATGAAAATTATCCTACATATAAATTAGTTTTCACCTTTATGTAGTGAATAACGAAGAATATGAATGACTGAATTTGACTAGAGTCTTTGAGAGTAGAATGTAAACAAACATTTTACAAAAGGCTTAAGCCTTTAGTAGGGCATAAATTAGTTGATGGTAAAATGTATAAATTATGAGACTAAAATAGAAATTGATTACGATAATTCCGTGAAACTTTTTAATCAGATTGAAGACTTAGTGACCTTAATTTTAATTTAAGTAAGGTTTTGAATATTTAACTGAATTTAATAAATAATCTGAGTTTGTAAATACTGAACAGTTATGAAATTGATGTAATTGTTTGTTAAAACTTTGTAACTGGATTGCTTTTGTGACTTGTTACGTGAATGGGGCATGTTTGCGGGAAAAATAAACTAAATATTAATTCCCAATTTAACTCAACATAAAAAAACTAGAATGTTAGTAAAAGAAGTATTCTCACCTCTTCTGCAAAGGCCTTTGGTTGAACTTGATACACATCCTCTCATGTTTTTGAAATAAGTCTTCTCCAAATTGATTTTTGACACATTTCTGATGCGCCTTTCCAAACTCCTCTATAGTATTCCCGTGGGGGCAAATTTTCTTAGTGACATTTTGGTTAATGACGTCGATGTAGGAATCGCCCTCGCTGTAAGATTGGTTCAGTTCCTGGCACTGATTCGCCCCGGACGGGAAGAGACCGCCATATTTAGTTAAGTGCTCAGTGGAGAAAGCGTTAAGGCGTTGCTGAGAATATGGTCTGTGACGCTTTCTGTTAGGGCAAAAGATAGAAGTGTAGTAAATAGAAATTGAATTGTTAACCACGAGAGATCTGAAATCAGAGGTATGGTACAAAATGGTGAGGGAAGAACAGATGTGCGTGTAAAGAGTGAAAAAAGGGAGAAAATATTAAATAATCTACATAGAATAAGACTCCCACATTTTACTTTAAATATTTATTCCAAATTAACAAAAATAAACTACTTAACATGATAAAATAAATAGACTAACTACATCTAACTACCAACTAAATAGTCAAAATGATTTTTATCACAATGTGTTATTATGAAGCATGCATTAAACAAAGTTGAAAGACTTCTCTATATGAAATAAGGAGTCACATGCTTTCGTTTGTGATGATGATGGTGTCTGAAATGAAGGGGAATAAAAATAAAAAGTTGCTTACCTCCGCCGGCTAAAAAGGGTTAAATTTGTTAAGCTGCCCTATACACTGGCACAAATGTAGTAAAAGCAAAACTTCTCTAACTGGATGTTATAAGTATTCAGATCGTTAAATAAGCCTAACTCAAGAGTAACTCAAATAAGGAGAGTAATCTCTACGTTTAAATCAAGAAAAGTTTGAACATTTTTTAAAATCTTTTACAGCGTATGTTTCTTTGCTTAACTTTCTTATCAAGACAACTGTAATTAACATGTACTTATAAATCATTAAAGTAAAACCAGAATCAGTCACATCAGAGAGACTGTGTTAAAAATATTTTTTAAATTTTTAAGTAATGAACATTGAAAACTAAAAATGAAATTACCTTCTATTCCTCCGGACACAAAGAATGCAAATGGCCGCGGTGCAGGCACCGATAAATACAATGCATCCAAGTGCAACAACACTTATTTCCATGGTGCTGAGCAGCCGACCACTCCTGGCCTGGCTCATAGCAGTGTCTCCTACCTCCAAGACTTTAAAGCCAGCCAGATTCTGACGAAGATCAATTTCCCGTTTAAGGAGCGATCTGAAAAAAGTCATTTGACGTAAGATATGAATAAAATTACAACAATTATTTAAAAGAGTGACACTCAGGAGGTGCACTGACGTCACATACCATATTTATTAATAGTTGAAACAATAATTACTGCGCGTGACTCAATTCCACCGTGATTGCGATAAAAAGGAGTGGATACAAAATCTAGTTATTTATCATAATAATATACAACATGTTAGTGACATACCGCAAAACCTATCGGGTGGTAGCTCGGGTCCGGCCGTTAGGCACCCATTCCGGTACGCCCCCGGCCGGCACGCTCCCACAGTTGAAAATTTGTTATTCCGCTACGCTCCCGGCCGGGACGCCCCCATTATTTTATTTTTAGCATGACATTTGAAAAAACCTATGAAACTGAACAACTTTTGTTCTGAAAAAGAAAAACTCTTCATACAAATTTACTCAGCTAGCTGATGAGAATGTATGATAAGTAAAAAATGTTTTTTTTGCGATTTCGGAAAAGTTCCAGAATAAAAGTTGTTCATGGGCTGAGTTTGAGTTATCACCGGAGAGGTTTTGCGTTATTTCTTTGGCGACATAAACAGACTGTACACAAAAATGTTGTACTCATTATTTTGTTACTTTGAAGTAACTATCTGTAAATTTATTTGTTGATTTTTACTTTTGAACTAAGATGCAAAATTTCAATTAAAATAGAACATCAGTAACAGCTCATATACGTCCCCACCGAGAGGCTCCAGCCTACCCTGAATTAGGGCAATTAAGTCTTAGTCGACCACAGGCTTCGACCGTACATATTAGCAAGTCAGCAATTTTACACTTAGCAATTTACGCAATAAATCAGATCATGTTTGACACTCGTAACGTGTACTCGTTTCTATTACCTTTTATATCAAGTTTGCATGCAACACCGAGTGTCAAACGTGAACTGATTTATTGCGTAAATTGCAAAGTGTAAAAATGCTGACTTGCTAATGTACGGTCGAAGCCCGTACAACCACATTGGCCCAGTGCGGGTTGGTCGGCCTTCGAAATGGAACATCGCTAAAGTTTAATAAACGCTTGTCTTTGCGTTTGGAACAGTACAGTGGCACATGATGTAAAATAATAGAATGAGACAGGAAAACAAGGTCAGGCATCAAATTAAGATATTGGGTCGTGTTTTCGTGTTCAGTAATAGAAAAGTTAGTGTTTGTAGACCTTAGTAGAAGTCCAACTCAATTATAATAGTTAACAGAACTCCCAAAGGCTAAATAGGTTTACTCAATTAGTAAAACGTTCCATTGAACTGAAAACTTCGTATACTGATTAGATATTACTAACCTTACTAACCTTATCTAGTCGTATATATAAAGGTAGGTACCAAAAATACAATAATTATTTTATGTTGGTTATTACTTACCGCTGCAACATATCCATATCAATTATTGCATTTGATATTGGGTCCACTCCATAAATATACATATCAGTTCTGAAAATATAAATCGAGGTATTCTGTTTAGGTACTAACGATAATACATTGGCAAAGTGAAAATAAAAACCCTGACTATTAATTATAAAGCAGAAAATGAAAAATTTTGTTGATCTTGGACAGGGCCAGAAACAGGGGCCAAAAAATTTTCATTTTCTGCTTTATAATTAATAGATATTTCGTTAACAGACGTAATCTGTAACAATAATAATCTATAACCTACTATTAAAAAACTTGGTCAGGAAAGTACAGAAAATAATAAAAACTGTTAATTAGAACTGATGATGATGATTAGAACAAAAAAATATTACGCGTGGCCATCCATTGAAGCTTTTAGATTAGCTTCCAGACGTCTCACTCGAATGTCGAACCCTGTGAGACTTGTCAACGTTCGCGTTATATTATCTACTTCTTTTTCAACATCCATTGGTTTGGCTCCCACCACAAGGACCAGTTGTTTATTTTCATCCAGCACGTAGACCTGGCATAATTGTAATCATTCAGTTTATTCAATTAAAATATTCATAATTTTAATATTCTTATCGGCAAGACTTACAAAGACATTAGCGATAGCAGATTTTCCATCATCGGCGCCTTTCTTGTCTGTAGCTTTCACATCGAATCCAAATACCCGTCCGGCGTCTCTTGTAAATGAAGCAACAGTTCTAACTAAACCAGTTACAGGATCAATAGCAAACCGCGGAGATTGAGCGTTGATGATTTGATAGCGAATATCTCCATTTATACCTGCATCTGCATCGGTTGCCTAAAAATAATAAATGTTATACAAAACTTAAAAAATGTGAAATAACGCATTACTTATAAAGAAAATAAGTGTACCTGTAACTGTATTACTTGATACCCAAATGCCGCTGTTGTTGGGATTGCTGTAACCATTGGTCTTCCACCATTGACAAATTTAGGAGCATTGTCATTTACGTCTCTTATTCTCACAATAATTTTGACGTCATATTTTGTCATGCCTTCTAGTACGTCATCAGATACTGGATAAATCATGTGTGGTAATTCTCTACTTATCTTTTGTCTTTCAGCTCGTACAAGAACTTCATAAACATCTTTTGTTTCTCGGTCTGGGCTTCGAACTAAATAAAGTGTTCCATTACGAGGGTCAATGATAAAGGATTTTTTAATATCAGTATCATTGTCATTTAAAATAAAGTACTTCATCTTGAAATTTTCATAATATTCTGTAAGATTTAATGTTAACAACTCTATAGGAGTATGGACGTTTTCTTCTATTTCTAACTCGTAGTATCGAGATATAAAAACAGGTTTGTCAGACATTTCTACTTCATCTGGCACATCTTTAACTATTAACTGAAGAATAGCCGTAGAACTAAGACTAGGTGATCCTAAGTCTGAAGCTACAATAGTCACGTTATGTTGAGCTTGAGTTTCATAGTCTAATCTTCCGATTGTTGATATAATTCCTTCTTTTGAGTCAATTGTGAATAGATTCATTTGGTTTTTACGCTGTGGCAGACTGAACAAAATTAGACCGTTGCCGTTTCCCACAAAATCAGAGTCATTTGCATATACTTTTGTAACCACAGTTCCAACAGGTGTATTTTCTTCTAGAATAGCTTTGTACACAGGTATTATTCTAACTGATTCAAAATTATGATTAGAAAATTCATTTGCTTCGGGATGTTTCCATTCAAGTAAATCATTATAGCCAAAAAATCTAGGAGCATTATCATTAACATCTAAAACTTGTACTTCTACACTGACAGAAGAAGACAACTTTTTATCTTGACCGTTGTCTCTTGCTACAACTGTTAGAATATATTTATCTTCTTTTTCTCTGTCTAATTCTCCATTTACACTGAACACTCCAGTTAAAGGTGATATTTCAAACGGTATATCTTTACTGGACGGCTGTATAAAATATGTCATGTTAGCATTTTGACCAAAATCTGCATCTGTAGCATCCACCTTACCCAATACTCTTCGAGTATATTGGGCCTCTTCCACATTGAACGTATACCAAGATTTTTTGAACATTGGGAAATGATCATTCACGTCCCTTATAAAAAGTCTTATCGAAATATGGTCACTCAGATCACCTCCATCTAAGGCTGATATATTCAATCTAAATTCAGATTCTGGTGGCAATGCTCTTGCAACTATTATATGTCCATGCCTTTCATTTATTACAAAAAACCGCTTAACTGGCAATGAATTTGCTGGCATAGCAAAGGCAGGCATAAACACTTCCGATATAAATTCATATCTCACTTGACCGTTTACACCACTATCCATATCAACAGCGTTCAGTTTTAAAATGGTCGATCCGATGGCGACATTTTCGGGAACAGCTAATAAAGGTCCATTTGCATCTCTAATAACAGAAAACTTATTCTTTGGTTTCAATTCTACTTTCATAACACTGTTTGTAGAGTTGTTCTTCTTTTCTTTATAAATTTTAACTTTGGTTTTATCATCTACTTCTAGCAAATCAACAGTTTCTCCTATTGGTATGACTATTTGATTAAACTTTGGTTCATTGTCATTTTCATCTACAATAGTAATAGTAAGCTTAGCTTCAGAACTTAAGCCACCCCTATCTCTGGCTACTATTTTTAAAAGATAAGTGCTTTTTTCTTCCCTATCTAATTTATTTCCAACAAAAGTAACCACGCCTGTACTTTCTTCAACATCAAACAGTTCATGGCCTTCTCCAAACAACGTGTACATAAAATATGCATTTGATCCAACGTCAGCATCAGTGGCTATAATTTTGTTAGTCAATAACACTTCAGTTCCTTTAACAGTGTTTTCAGTAATTTGACCCTCATAAGATGACAACTCAAAAACGGGTGGGTTGTCATTCTCATCGTCAACGTGAACAGTAACTTGGTAAATTCCAGCACCCGATATCATTCCTTTAGTAAATTCTGCTATAACTGTCATTCTGTATACCTCACGTTTTTCTCTATCTAGCGGTTTTTGAGTAAATATTGTTCCATCTTCTCCTGAAACACAAATACGATGGAAAGTTACGTCAAGCATTTTTTAAAATATAAATAATAATTTAAACTAGTATGTTATACTATTGTTATTTTAATTTGTTTACCGATTCCAATTTCATCTGCAATATCCTGTTGGTTGGCTATAATAAACCTAATGTTTCCAGTATTATTCACTGATAGAGCGCTTATATTGACTGGAAAAATAGATCCAATTGTTGCACCCGCAATATTTTCTCTTACTTTGAATATTAGTGGTGAATGAGCTCCTCTGTAAAAAAGTATAAAGGATTAGATAGAAACGATATAAAACAAACTTAAATACAGCATTTAATAACAATACAAGATATTACTTCAATAGCACTCCTCTTTCATCGTTGACATCTACAACGTGAACTGTAGCATTTGTTGAAATACTTATGTTGGAGTTGTCTTGTACTGCAATAGCTTCAAAATCATAAATTGGCCTGTCAAACTTGGATAGTTCATCTATAACTGTGATAACACCAGATTTCTCTTCGACCGCAAATGGTACTGAAAACAAACCATTCAGTAGTAGTGAAATAAGTACACTTATCTACTTGGAAACTATTAAATAAAAATAAGCTATCGTGCTTTATTATTTTTTAAACATACCGCCTTCTTCATAACTATGAAGCAGATCATAAGCGACGTCTTTCTTCTCCATTGCGTCGTTAACTCTGATTTGGCCAATGCTAGTACCAATACCAACGTTTGATCCAACCCAAAACTCGTACGGTGCTCCCATAAAGTCTGGCCTATCTAAAACTAATCCTGTAATATTTAAAATATTAACATAATTTTTATTAATTTCATTGTTTCAATAAATAGAATGAGGTTAAATATTACCTTTAGTGGTAGTTTTTATAACGTCTATTGTTACAACAGCCAAAGAGTATCTTCTTTCACTAGGATTTGCTGGTTGATCAGATGCTTCTATAAAAAGTGCATGTCGCCCTTCTACTAATGGTGTTTCAACTATACTTATACTTCCAGTCTTAGCATCAACTTGAAAGGGTGAAGTAACAGTCAAATTGCTCGTCCTTTGCAAATCATAAAATACCATCCCATTTCTTCCCAAATCTGGATCTATAGCTTTCACTTTACCTATGTATGTACCAACTTGAGTATCTGTTTTAACCGTAAACTCATATAAATTACTTGGTACGAAAACTGGATTATTATCATTGGCGTCAAGTAATGTTACTTCTACTGTCACAAAAGACATAAGTTGGTGTATATCTTCGAAGTATTCCACATTTTCACTTTTAGTTCCGAGTTTATCAGGAAACACGTATGTTGTTCTATCTTGTTTGAACGGTGGAGGTTTAGTGTTTCGACGCCATTTAGAAAGACGATGCTTGTCGAGGAAAGTGCCAACAACACTTGGATTCTTTTCTTTAGCATACACTTTCATTCGTAAAGATGCATGTTGTTCTCTATCTAAAACAGTCTAAAACAAAAAAAATAACCAATATTAATAATCTTTATTTCGGACCAATGAGGACCTATTTAAATATGTGCAACACCTGAATTTCAAATATAAAACAAAGTATTTGAGTTTTAATTTTACGTAGGTAATAAAAATAATAAGGTTTTGCTCACCCCTTTTGGGATAGGAGCGTGATGTACTTAATATGTTTAAAAAGTTTTTAAAATTAAAAGAAACGTTACCTCTTACCTACTTTTAAACATAATATGAATAATATTATAAGCTCTTTATATAGGCTACTATTAGGCTCTAAATAAAACTAAGTTCTTTTAGCATAACATCTTCAGTTATATAATAAGGGAGGCAGGTACATGAAAGAGAGATAAAACCCATAAAAGCTAATCGTTTCACAGCCAGAAGGATGCTTTTACACGTTTGACTGGGAAGGAATCTAATTTGTTCCACTGACCCAATTTTTTGCCCTAGATCTTTTTATTACTCTCGATCCTGTGACAAATTGACTGCATGCCTATTAAAGGCCTTGAAAAATAAACGCGATAGGTATGAGAGTTAATGTGATCTTAAAGATAAAAGAGTTAATAATGTCAATGATGGTACTAGTATAATAAAGGCCAAAAGTTTAAGCTAAAGACAAAACTTTATATATTGAAGAACCACAACTGTAATGTACCTACATTTGGTTGACGGGACAGTGCCGACTGACAAATCTAGAAAGTTTTACCAAAATGACGAGAATAACCTAATGGGCTTAGTTCTCGATACATAAAGTAATTTTACACAAAGAGACAAGTAAAACAAATGCAACTAGGTATCCTGATAAGAACTATAGATGAACTAAATAGGTAAAATTTTAGATTAATTTATTTTCATAAGCCTATTTTAATGCCCTTGACAAATAAGTTAAAGCTTGTCCTTTACTTTACTTTATTATACAAAAGGTATTTTTTTTTAAGTTTTAAGACTCACTTGATTTCTAACAGTTAGCCATCCCGTCCTGGGATCAATGGAGAAAGCACCCTGGGGATCGTTCAGCTGGTATGTAAACTCTCCATTGTCCCCTTGATCCTTATCTGCTGCCATCACTTGCAGGACACTGAATCCTGAAAACGGAATAATCTTAGAATATTATAACCATTTACAATACTTGTATGTACGAAGTTTCATAGTATATCATCGTAACGTAGGCCCTCTGTGAAATAGTTGATTTTACACAAATTTAAATAGAAATCATTCACTTTTATTAGATGATTTTGATTCAATCAAAAGCAAAACATTTATCAATCGCAAACCTTGCAATATATTTATATGTATATATACATTTTTTAATAATAATCAACAAACAATTCTCGTCTTTTCACCTGAAGAAAATTAATGCGTTTACTCTAACCCTTCATGGTCCAAAAGACGCGTTCAAAGGTTCTCTTTACGTGATAAAAATGTTACTATAATATCGGATTGTTTGAGTTTGTCGAGCGTGAGGATACAATAAATATAAAGTAGTAGGTATAGAGGACGGATTACATTGCCAGTCGTCCGGAAAATTGTATGATCTATTTTTTATCACAGGAAAATGTCTTATTGTTACGAAACACATTAAGAACGTGACGATACTTTATAGATGAAACTGTTTAGTTACAAGCGCTTTATTGTTTTTGTGACAAATGCCGTCGCAAAATGTTGTATAGGTAAGTAAAAACAAGATTTTTTACGATTTGGTGCTCGGTTTTGAATTGTTGTGTATTTTTATTCATATATTATATTATTATATTATATTATTATACATATATTATTATACCGTTCCATATAGCATGTGCAGTTTAAGATCGCACAATTGCTTTGAATCGCTGTAACTTTAATTCCAAGCATGGCAGTGCTCACCAGCTTACTTATAAAGTTGTGGTGACATATATTGTATAACACTAAAATTGTCACAATTTATTGATTGATTTTTTATGTGAATTGTATTTCATTATTAGTGAATTTGATGTATGGCGCGAGACAGTACGAAAAAGACAAACAAAAACATACTGTAAAACACCTTCACCATACAACGTGGTAGAGATTGCAACAGCTTATAAACTTACGTACCGTTTGGCAAGTTCTCCACAATGCTGATGTTATAAAAGTCCACTTCGAACTCCGGAAGGTTGTCGTTCAAGTCCAGAATCTCGACCTCAACGCGAGCTTGTGCAGTTTTTAAAGGGTTGTCTACCTGCGCCGCTTGGATCGTTAGCACGAATGTATTACCTGAAATAAATATTAAGTATGACATTTAATGTTTATTCTTATATGTTTCGGTAAGTTCTAAGTTTCACTTTTGCCCTTAAGTTTTTAGAAAAGCAGCTCTGATGTATCTGACTACTATCACTGAAGCCCAAGTCACACAGAGCCGTGCCGGGCGCGGTCCGGGGCCGGGAAAGCGGGATGGTGCTATGGCGCGATATTGTCCTGGCCCCGGACCGCACCGCTCCCGCTCTGTGTGACTTGGGCTTGACAGTAGACTCTTAATTACAAGGGCTGCTATTTATGTATCCGGAACTGGCCACTTACATAAACAATATTTAAAAAGAAATTATAACATTTAAAAATAGAACTCTTTGGCTGTAAAATAAAGTTTGTTTCATTTTTTACATTGTGGTGCCATTTTTAAAATTCATTGTCTATCATCACCATGGATTTGACTCGTGAAAATTTTCGTGCTATGATTTATTACGACTTTCGGCGTGGATTAACTCAAAAACAGTGCATGGATCAACTTTTGTCGACTTTTGGGGAGGAAGCCCCATCGAAAACCACTGTGTATCACTGGTTCAGTGAGTTTAATCGTGGTCGTCGTATGCTTGCGGACGATTTTAAAGAAGGTCGCCCTAAATCGGCTGTTGTACCACAAAATATTGATGCTGTGCGCGAACTAATAATGCAAGACCGTCATGTTAGATATCGCGAGATAGAGGCATTTCTGGGCATTAGTATGACGAGTATTTATAAAATATTTGTTCTCGTTGGATCCCGCACAACTTAACAGTTGAACAAAAACAGGCTCGTGTTGATTGGTGCAAAAAAATGATAGAAAAATACAAATGTGGTACATCAAAAGCTGTTCATAATATCTATACAGGAGACGAATCTTGGATATATGCGTATGATCCCGAAACTAAACAGCAGTCAATGGTTTGGGTGTTCCAAAATGAACCAAACCCAACTAAATTTGTTCGTGCAAAAAGCACTTTGAAGCAAATGGTTGCCTGCTTTTTTGGTATTAGTGGACATTTGGCTACAGTACCACTAGAGAATCGTAAAACGGTTAATTCTGAATGGTACACCACCATTTGCTTGCCAGAAGTCTTTGGAGAAATACGCAAGAACAATCGACAACGAAGAATAATTCTTCACCACGATAACGCCAGCTGTCACACCTCGGCCGCAACAAATGATGGAATTGACGGGTCATCCGCCGTACAGTCCCGACTTGGCACTCAACGACTTTTATTTATTCCCAAACGTGAAGAACAAATTACGTGGACACCGATTTTCGACTCGGGAAGAAGCCGTTGATGCTTTTAAAATGCACATTTTGGAGATACCCGATACATAATGGAAAAAATGCTACGAAAGTTGGTTTCAACGTATGAAAAAATGCATCGATCATCACGGGGAATATTTTGAAAAGCAATAAAAGTATATTTGGTTATAGATGTTTGTTATTTTTTGTTATTCCGGATACATAAATAGCAGCCTCGTTATTTAGGTATATTGCGTACTATGTGCTACACTATGACCACGAATGCATTCAGACCGCGCGCGAATGGTAATAGGATATCACTGCTCAAACATAACGTAAATTCAAGAACTAAAAATGTAACAGCTAGATTAAATTATTTTACAATTTACTCTCTCAGTAAATACCTACTCACTCTATTACAAATATTAATTTATTTATATTACCAGGCAACGAAGACTCAGCATCCAGGTCAATTTCTTTATCCAGAAACAAGGTTCCGTTAAAGGGATTTAACGAGAAGAGCTTCCTCTCGTTCCCAGAGACCAGCTCGTATCTTACTGGAGCCATAATGCCCAGGTCCTGATCCATCGCTCGGATCGGCATGCCGAATTCTAATTCTCGGTGGATTCGTTTACCCTAAAATAACACAAAATGTTGACCATCAGATGTCAGCCAAAAGAGACGTAGTCAAAAGAGTCTCGAAAGACGTGGAAGCAAAAACCAAGCCACGCGCTGTGACTGAGAGGCAAAAACTACAGAAAGGTTGACTTTTTTTTTTCTATCTTAGTTTAAATAAATCACACTATAATATTATAAATGTGAAAATAAATTTGAATGTTTGTTCCGCTTTCACGCCTTAACAACGGATATTAACTATGGATGTAAGGAATGAAGATAGTTTATACCCTGGGTGAACACATAGGATACATTTTACGGGAAAAAATGTTTTTCACGGGAAAATCTTACATAACGCGTGCGCAGCCCCGGGCAAACCGCGTATTCAAAATACTAAAAATAATATAAATAAACTACTAAAACAAACAAGTATATAAGATGATAGTGCTATAAAAATGTAAAATACTAATATTTTAGTAAGAAAGAAAATGTTACGAAACATTACACTAATTTCAATTAAAATAATAAATACTGGACTTGAATGTTAAACATTTGTGATTCAAAAGGTTTTATATCTGCTTCGAGTTCAGTTGATTCATTAAAATGTCTTGCAAACCAATTATAAACTCAGAAATTTGGTTTGTAACTAAAGTCAATAAAACATTTAAAAATGACAACCAATTAACAATTTAAATGTACTTAGTTATAAATTTTACAGGTGATTTAAGTTATTCGACTACATTTCATGGTACTGTATAAAAATACTTACTTGTAAAGGATAAAATTCAGGAATTTGTGTCTTGTACAAATTGAAGGTGAATTTTGGTGGCAAATCGTCATTATCTTGGACAATGATGTGGACACTAGTATTGACGCTTTTAGGAGGTGAGCCTCGATCCTGAAACGAATAAATAGATTTATATTGAATACAATGCAATAAAATACAATGCACCTATTTAATAGTGACTGAGATTTTGGTTAACTGAAAGTTATAGTTATGATGACACAAATAATAAGATGATAAAAATAATAAGAAAATAATGTTTTATCATAGGTAGAGTGCGATATCAAACTTCCTTACAAAATAACAAGAAGAAGCATCGTTACTAAACATCCTCAAAATAAATTCAAAAGTGTTTGTTTAGTTTCGGGTTACAAGTTTACAATAGCTGATCAAGAAGTAAGTTGTCAAAAAAGTTGGCGGAGATCTAAAACTGAAGTACTTACTGAAGCGGTAATAATTAACGCAAATTCTTTATCCCCGGAGTCGTAGTCAAGCGGCTTCTTCAGCACTAAGTTGGGTTTGTGGGAGCTCTCCAACGCAAAATGGCTATGAGTGTTACCACCAGTAATGCTGTACTGCACGTCGGAGTTGGGGGTGTTAGGCTTATCCCGGTCGAATGCTTTGATTCCTTTATAGATCGTCAATCCTGGAGAAAATTGTATTAATCATAATAAAAGATTATAAATTACAGTCAATCCCATGTGAACTGAGGGCTCGAGAATACTCTTTTAGAAGATCAGATCTTAGTCAAGCACTCTTGCCCAGTGCGGGTTGAAACTATTATTGTCTTACATAACAATACTCAGAACTGTCCTAAAAGTGAATAAAATCACGTCATAAAAGTCATCTTGCCAATTAAAATTAATTTCAAACGGAAACCATTGCATCTTTAGGTATCTTATATAACTCAACTATAAAAAAAAAATTTTCATCAAAACAAGATGCCATTTTGATTACATTGATAATAATTATAATCTACCCATTTTTAAAACAATAATTAAATATCAATAATTATTCACTACCTTCCCAAATTACATAAAATTTCACCATTAATTAAGAAATTCCATAATTTCGTTGAAAAGATAGCGAAACCGAAAGTCTGTGCAATGTTAATGTCGGTGACCGAAATTACCTGAGAGCTTTAGACAGCCCGTTTCAGGTTAACAAATGGAATTGTCTCAGAAAAAGTCCCTCGGACCTGGCAACAAGCAAAACTCAACCTTGAACTCTGACTGTGTAATAATTTTCGTTTTTGTTGGGAAGATTTATTTTCCAACTGCAACGATCTGCACAGCTCAAGATGTCTCCAAAAACAATATTTTGTTGGTTTAGGTCTGATTGTTTTCTCGAGCTTTGTACACGGTTCTGGATCGGCATTTCGATTACAGAGGATATTTTATTTAAAATGTGACTCTTATCATCATCATGATCATGTGGGCTGTAAGGTCAATGACCAACCCTGGTGATAGAATTATTAAGCCGTTGCCAGTGGGTTCTGCAGTGACTCATAATACGACTATTTTCGTAGATAATAACCGATAACGTGCCATCCGAAGTACGGAATCATCTTACCTATTGGACAGTCATGTCATCAGCATGAAATGTTTTAAACAAACTGGGGACATTCTGGGGGTATTTTTTTTTATCGGTGTCCCCTCGGGATTTGAACCCAGAACCTCCAACCGAACACTCACCCGATCAGCTATGAAGGCTGTTATTGTGACTCTAAACTGACCCGTATTGTCACTACGCTAAAAGCTATGACCGAAAGCTCTAGACTAGATCCTTGCGTCAGTGTTATGCCTTTGATGAAAATAAGTAAGTTGTTTTGTTTACCTGTTGGAGTGAGTTCGTCTACTGTTACTTCATAAGGAGTATCCAAAAATTTTGGGGCATTATCGTTGACATCTTCAATGTAGACTGTCACTGATAAATAAGCTGATATCTGAAAATAATGTAAACAATAAATTTAGTTAGATAAAAACTTTTTTAAAGTAATGGTAATACAAGGTGAATATTTATAGTCAATGAATCAATCAATCAGCCTATTGCAGTCCACTGCTGGACGTGTGCCTCCCCAAGAGCACGCCAAAGCGCACGATCACCCGCTTTCCTCGTCCATGCAGCCACCACCAGCGACCTTCCTTTTATAGTATTGATTATTTATAGTATTGATTCTAATTTAATATTGTTATCCCTCTGCAGCAAAAGGACAGATTAGCAAAATCCCGGAATTATTTTAGTTGTTTTGGTTGAAGATTTTATTTTCTTATCAATTAGCGTATTTTTTTTCAAGTTACGCGGTTAATTAGATTTTGGTCATTCTTATTACAATCATAGTGTAGGATGCCCCCTTGCCAGGTGGACTGATGACATGTGGAAGGTCGCTGGTGGTGGCTGCATGGATGAGGAAAGCGGGTGATTGATTGCTTGATTGTTTGATATTACAATCATCATCTTCTTTTTTTTAAGCTGAAAATTCAAATCCTTGTGTTTTAGACTGGAAATATCTAAGGGCTAAAAAGTACCAGAAAATTTCTTATCAGTTCAGTGACACAAAATCTGAATAGCGCTTTGGAAAAGAAAGTGTCTTGTTCATCAGAAGAAATTAAGGGCAGAGTTGGGGTCCTTAAGGAGGTCAAACGACTTTTAAAGAGTATGATAATGCGCAAGTTAAATAGGTGAAGGACGGAAGAGGCGCAGCGACCCGAGACAGTGAGGAAGTTCAGGCAACTCCTACTGTTTAAAGCCACAGCGCGTGGCCGTGTGAATTTTATATTTAGTCAGACACTGGTGTCGATTTGGCATACGCCCAATTAAACTGAACTAAAATTAGTCCTGTCACTTTCTATCATTTTAAATTGAAAAGGGATCGGTTTTGTTTTTGTCTTTGACTTCACGACTAACTGTCAAATTTAGTTTTGTTTTAGTGCCTACCTAAAACCATGACGAATAAAAAGCCACTAAAATTGACAGTTAGGCATGAAGTCAAAGACAAAATCAAATCCGATGATCTTCGGTCCCTTTTCAATTAAAAATGATAGAAAGTGACAGGACAAATTTTAGTTTAGTTTAGTTGGGCGTATGCCGAATCGATACCACTGTAGCATGTTGTATCCAGCTAACATATTTTTTAAGAAAATAGCAGAATATACCATTCTTGAGAAGAAATAAGGGGCATAACTGTTTTTTCTTTCTATTATAGAAAGCAAAAAAAAAGATACCGATAGCACAAGTCGACAAACACAATCCGTTTAAAAAAATATATTTTCAGAAATTCAAATAAACTGAAATATAATCCGAATTTTACTGCTAACAAAGTGATCTTTATTATGTGCGTTTCAAATGTATGTAACTGATAATAGTACATTACGATACAAGGATCGTAGGTGGCATATTACAAACGAGGTGACTTTTGTAAGCCCGAGCCGCAGGCGAGGGTTTATAATGTCACGGGTTTGTTATAAAACCTAAGATCTGTGTTGTACAACGTTTTTCAATACACTTGTGAGAAAACTGATAGTAAATAATTCAATTGAAATGGGAAAGGTACATACATAGTACCCTACAAAAGCCAAGATACTACAGGTAAAATGGAACATGTAGAAGTTGTAAAAACTAACCTTTATTTTATCGCGCCCAGTTTGAGTATCCTTACTATTCACATTTATCATTAAATATCAACACTAAAACACTCATAAAATAACATTCAATGTAAAAAAAAAAACAATTCAATGAAAATTTTACAAACTTGGCGCCGAGCCGCCGATTACAAAACGGTAGTATGTTTCTTTTTTATAAGCATAATCACGGAGAAAAGGCTCTGGCGGACATTCAGCCTCTACTAAATCGAGATAATTTTATTTTAATAATTAAAATAAAATAATACTGGCTGATAATATTTTTGATACAATTTGTTAAAATAAAAAATATAAAACACTTTTCTCTTTGTATGAATCGATTTAAATATTTTTTATTGTCAAAATTATCCTGGCTAAATAATAAATTTTGAAGACCGTAGGAATTAAAAAGAAATTGTAATAAAATCGCACTAGTGCGGTAAAACGCGTTTACCGCACAGTTTACTGCCTTCGTAAGTTCAATTTTCGAGCAAGGTGTATTGAAAAGAATAATAATTCTATCATATACAAGTAATACAACGTGTCAGCAAAATAGTGCAAAGCCTCTGGTAGGTCGATCATTTTGCGTTATTTTACTAACACGTTGTATACAGGCGTTGATCTTAATATCCTATCTATATATTCTATATACTGAGATGGTTACAAAATTTTAAGCATCTCTTTTAATAGTCCAAGTGAAGTAATTTACATCTGCCCGATTTCACCCTTTTTCTATATAAAATTATTTATCTTGGAAGGTAATAAAAGCAGTCGTATAAATTCTCGGAATTCCCGAATTAGCCCTTCCGTCCTTAATGGGATGTCTTTTACTAATTCCATTTTGTAAAGTACTTTCCGTTATTACGTAAAAGCGTTTAGGTTTAGTTTATTTAATAATTTCAACGGTTTATTTTGTTGTGCTTTTACTTGGGTTTTATTACGATATTTCACATCAAAATTCTCTTATATAGGTAAGGTAGGATATTTAGATTATTAATTTTATCATCAACGCTGTGTTGCTTCAAAAAAATCTTGGTTTAATTTTATTTAGAAGAAATAATAATTAAGGAGTTCCTAAAAAAATAAATTCTGGATAGCTATTATAACTAGCTAGAAAATCTTCTGAAGTGTCAAAGTTTTAATGAAATTTCGATGAGATTTTGTCTTCTACACCTCAACAATGATAATAACACTCAAAGCAGCAATTAAGAAGCACTCTAACCTTGAACAAGTTAACTGAAGTTGGCGAGTTCTTTAACAGTTTCACTCTTGCCTGCATTTAACTACGACATTATCTAATGATGCTTTTAAAGCAAAAGCATTCAAAGTTATTTCCAAAATTATTTCGACGCTTAAACTATGTTTCTAAATTGCCTTTTATTATGTTTCCAGACTTTTCTTCTTGATTTTGTTACCTTTTTATTATTTCGTCAGTCTTTATTTCTGATCGTTACGTCTCGCATTTTTTTTTCTATAAACTGAGCATCTAGCTCGAAAAAATCAAAAAAATGTTATATCTTATATAGTAAAATGAATTTTATCACTTAACAAGATTTTAAAAACAACGAACAAGCACCGACAAGCAAGTCAATAAATTTTGATGTATAATTGCTGAGTCTGTTGTTCTCAGTATTGTATTTTAGATCATGCATCTCAAAGTGTCGTAGAAATCTAGGTACCGCAGTTCGATGACCCTCGATGTCTTTCATTTTTATGGGTTGTAAAAGTAAACGTAAAATAGCTTTTTCATTCGTCCGGTTAGGTTTTGGTTGAGTTATATTTTCCTGTTTCAGGTTCTTCACCTAAACCTATTCATAACGAAGCATTAAAATATGCGTTTTATTGCTGTATTGAAGTCGAGACAGGATGTAAAGTGGTCTGGAAGGATTTATATATTTTTATGATGATCATGGAAGGAGGGGTTTTTATAGTACCTACCTATTATATATTTTTTACTCAAAAAGTGAATCATGCAAGTTGTCTCTGTTGCTCAAGTTTCTCGTCTAAGATTACCATGGGCAGACGATTTATTCGCATCGAACAAAAAATAACGGCGTTTATAGTTTTTCATCATCCATCTCATTTTATTATCTTATTTTTTTCGTATAGGCTTGTTTGATTGAAGCACAGCAACATCATTGGATAGTTCGCGTACAATTTGAATTCAGCTTTGTCTGATGTATGTGACTAACATGGCCACGACCACATTTTTATCGACAACTGCGCTTCTTACCAAATCATCTCCTGTGTCAAAGTCGCATCCCAGTCGGAACTTCACCACATTTTGTGGACTGTCGCTGTCAACCAGATCGTCCAGACTCTGCGCCAATACTATTGATACGTGAGTTCTGTTCACGTCTCGATAAGTGAAAAGTTGGGCATCTTCTTCGTTGTCAACTGGCTGCACGCTTAGGTTTTTCCTGAAAAAAAAATACAGTAATTTAAATTTCACTTTTTTAGATAACTGCCATCTGTGATTTTATCTAGATACCTGATAAAGCCAGTGCCATGAAGCACAATAACAACGCCATCTGTGTATTGTATTAACAAACAGGTTTGCTGGCATCATAGGGAGACAAAAACTACTTTGTATTCGAAATAGATGGCACTGTGCACAAAAAATAAAAAAATTACATCGGGTTTATACGACTGCGTTTTCCTCCGAGGCGGTTTCAAATAAAAACAATATTCTCCTCAATAGAAAAAAATAAGTAAGGCACCAAGAAATCAGGCCTAGGTTGCGCAGTTTTGGAAACTTGAAACATTTTGCAGTTACCACTTTTTTAATTCTAAGTAGACACGTAAGTAAATACTTTGATATTTAGGTTAAATACACAAATTATTTGCATTGTTACTTAACAACCAATTTAAATTAACCAGTTTACCAAAACACTAGTAATAATACTAAAAACGAGTGTAATAATTAATTTAATGATATAACAATATTACGAATTGCATAGGAAACATGACTCAGTGCAAAATTGTTTCCCATGGAAGGAAATTATAGAACGGAACTACCGCACATTCTAATCAACATAAGAATGGATGTAGAATAGAACCATTTTATTGTTTTTGATTATCTCAAGTTAGGATCTGTTTAATAGAGGTAAGTATACTTAAAATGTCGAATTCAAGTGTTAAAAAAATTAAGTTCAAGTGGTGAAGTTATATCATTGTTTTTTCATTATCAGTTTATTCTATTTCTGTACCAAGAGCGTTGCAAGCTTCTAAGTGAAATCGGACAGTCAGTTTTGTTTTCTAATGTATATTGCATAGTTACATACAGATAAACATGCATCACTTATACTATGTTTAGAACGAAGAAGACATTAAATGTTTTTATTACTTGATAATTATTATTATCTTTTTATTTATTATTTGCATAAATTAAACTGTTTAATATGGGTAAAATTGAAACTATAAAATTTTAATACCCAATTTACTTGACATTTGAAGCCTAATTTAACGCTAAAATTCTAACTTTTTGAGTTGTATAATCGGCCTTGTCGTATGTGATAATACTTTGTAATGTCATCATTATTCATTTAGTTGCCAAACGTCCGTTAAAACCAGATCCATAAACAATGAATATGCATCACTAATGCCTACCAAATAAAAGTTTTGGTATATAAAAATTGATGATTGCATTTTGTAAGTGGAAGGCTAACTCACATCTTCTATTGAGTATCTAACAGTGGCGAAGGGTGAAATTTTGACAAAGGTAAGCCGGAAGAGCGCGGCCTACCTAACTAAATGACATGCTTTTTGTTTTCAAAACTGTGTGTTCGGAAAATGGAATTCATCGCTATACAAGTAGTCAAATAGTCAGTTGAACAGCAATCCATATGAATTAATGCCATAATAGCATACAGAACTCACAACCCTCACTCAACAACTTACCGTATTGAACAGATCGTGAAAACACAGTAAAAACAACAATTTCACTGTTTACAAACAAGCACACACTAAATCGGCGGATACGTACTAATTAAATTTATTGTATAACTTTACTTCCCCATATAAATCCTAATTTAACACTTCAAAATTAAATAAAAATTAAGACCCCGCGATGTATTTTCTTACTGCAACTCTTCTTTTTAATTTTGCTATCTTATCAATTCCTCTCTCGCGTATGCGTTATGCGTTAGAAAGATAAATAAATTATGGGAAGCCGACCCGACTCGGCTTCTATGGCGCCATTTTATGCGTGTGTTTCAAATTGAACTGACAGCGCCGGCAACATGCGAGTGAGAAGGCAAATATGGAAGTAAACCCTTGGAGCGCCAGAGACAGAGTATAAGGCAATTCACGAACTCGGTCGGTCGTGCGACTCGTGCGTGATCGAATATACATTGACGTGTTTGTAGAGCGCCGTCCGCCTCGACTTGTATTAAAAAAAGCAATGTATCTTGCGCTCGCGTGTACGTAAATTACTGTCAGCGTTAGAGGCTGTTGGAGCGGATTTTCGAAAGGTAAGCCGATGGGAATCGGCTTGTATGGACCCTTCGCCACTGGTATCTAAATATTCTAACACAGCCAGCAATACTAAGATGATTTTAAAATTAAGTATTGTCACGACAATCGTAATGATTGTTGGCCGCATGACAATTTGATGAATCTTGTTAACTCGTAATATTACTACGATCGTGATGTTGCGGTATCGGTACAGGAAACTATCTACGAGGAAGTAAATAAAATGATACGCTAGGAAATGTATGGCACTCACTTTCTTAAGTTAATGCCTTATTGTTAGACTATTAGGTAAAACGTCCAACTTAGGTGAGTAATGATGAAAGATAAGCTGGTATTTATATCCGCCATAAAATTCTAATTACATTGCAATGAAAAATAATTTAATAAAAATACTAACTGGTATATTAAGTATTCCTTTAACTTTTGCCAGTATAGTTGTTCATCAAGTAACAAACAAATATTATTGGTAGTGTATTAAGTAGTTATCCAAAACCACCGCCACAGCCAAATCTAAAAATGATTTTTAATTTAATATTTGTCAAAATTATAGCGTTTTTGGATTGGCATTTCTTTGTGACGCAAAATTTTCGTTTAGAGCGCAAGGAATCAAACTTTTCATCTTCTGAAATCAGACCTTGAGCCTTCCGATAAAAAGATGCAAAAGTGTAGCCTTAAAATACTTAAACGACTCATCTATTTCTTTGAATGTCACGGAAATAAAATTCAAATGATCTAATTAAAATTATACCAAAATGTAAAAATACGTGTAGATGGACGCATTTGTAGAACCTTGGCCCAATTAAAATAACCTATAACTCATGATCTTTGCTTTTATAATGCACTCCTTTAACAGAAACACTTTCTAACAGTTTACAAGACATTTTTAAAATTCTTTTTTGTTACTCAATAGGCGTCAATTGTCAAAACATTCATAAAGCAATAACCTCTTTGATTGATATTATCTATAACATCTTTGACTGCATCATCCGCCTCAACAGGTTAATTTCTTTACAAGCTTCAGATTACGCACGCCACTTTTTACCCACTTTTTCTATTGTCACAGACAGCACCCTTTATTTTGTTCCTGTTAGCGCCATCTGTGCTAAATTTATTGATTTATTGTAAATCTATCGAATCAGGTGTTTGCAATTGTTTTTATTCTAAAATGTTAGATGTCGCTAACCCGGCTATAGTAGAAATGAGATAGGTACATATCCTTTGTGAATAAAGACACGTATCGAACCCAAAACCTTGCTGTTGATTTTTGCTCCCGAAATCCAGAGCCATCGTAATCCAGGATACATCTATTATTACTATCATTGCTCTAGTATCACTAGCCCACTTCCAAACTAGTTTGTTACTGGTACCACTAATAGTCATATTAAGTCATGTTACGTATTAACTAGAACGATTTGCTGAAGACTGTCTTGTTTGTTAGTATGGAGGTCGTTCACTCTTCATTAGTTGCTTAAATTATTCTATACTTCTTATTATTACTGTCCTGTTCCAAATTTTTGTGATGTAAGATTTAAAAGTTGTAATTTTGTTAGAATACTACTTTCAGTTTTGCAACATTTATTTGGTGATTTACAAAGTAAGTTCTCAGTTGAATGTAATATATCTTATTATACGAATAGACTAGATAATTATTATTTTCACTATCGCCATGATGAAAAAAAAAAATTAAATGGAGAACTAGTATTTTAATCTTTCAAAAATCCTTCCAAATTACTAGAAATACCTACTTAAAGTACGTCGATTATAGAGAAAAATGGCTCAAGTGATTCGAATAGGCCCAAATCTAATCCAATTCCCACGGACTTGCAAAAGGCAAATCAACTAAGGACGGCTAATACTATAATAATTTAAACAAACGAAAACAACCTTTAACCTATTACTATTAAGTGTAAAACAGAAGGACAAGATTTTGTAAAGGAATATCAATTCAAAGAACCTAACGCATCTAAACCAACCAAGATAGATCCGTACCGTCTTACTCTGAAGGTGGATCGTAAGATTCACATTTAAATTGTCAAAGAGGATGTAGTTGAAAGTAGAGCAAAGGTTTTGTAACAGAGTCATTGTAAAGTGACAAAGACGTATGATGTCCAGCAACTGATCTTCGAACATCTTATGTTATGCTGATCGAAACTTAAGCTGCAAGCCACGAGAGTTAATTTGTGAATGACATTGACGAGGCATGATGCATCGATGTCTTTGTTTCTTGTGAATGGATTCATGTCTTCAAAGAGGATTAGCGTGTTTTATCTAAAGGCTGTTAGATTTGTGCTTAAGCTCACATAGAGTATCTATGACTCACAACAAATTGGCAACAAATAATGATAATTGAAGATTTTTATTCTAGAAACGTTATTTCTTTTTTTTTATAAAGCAAACTGTGTGGCTTATCTTCAATTAGCTTATTATTAGATACGTCCTCACCGAGAGGCTTGAGCTTATCCTCAGTTAGGACTATCTAGCTTTAGTCATCCACGCTGGCTAAGTGCGTGTCGGTCGACTACACACATAATCTTAGAATATTTTTCATCACAATTTCTTAGAGCTTTGATTATCAGAATTCGAACACATCGTACTTACCTGTCGTTTGAACCCGTGTTTCTAGGACGGGAGGCAGCCAGCGTCGCAAAAAACGACCTCCACCACCACCGATGCTCTCTGTTTCTCTTATTACACTTATTTTAATAATAAACAAAAAAAAAACAACTCACCGTGGATGTACTTCTACCCTCAGAACTTCATCACCAACTTTTAAGTTCTCCGGTATCCTGACGAACTTGAGGTAGTCTCCTACGGGATAGAAATTGCAACCTGAAACCAAAAGTCAAGTATTAACAACTTTATAAAACACACAAGTAAAATGTATAAGGTAAATAACATATAAACAGCTTAATTTTAAAATATAATATATATATATATTCTTTATTGTAAACTTTTTACAAGATGATAATAAAATTAGTTACAAAGGCGAGCTTATTTCTATAAGAGATCTCTTCCAGCCAACGTACAAGGTGGTGGAAAAGGTGAAAACAGAGGGGCACAAGGATGTGTATTAAATAAATTAGCCTAAAAAATTAATTTGAAATAGAACATAAATACAACAAAGTATCGACATATTATTCAAACAATAATTCAAACGATAATTTTAGTCAGTTTTTACGAAAATATGTTTTTTTACCCTTCTTCTTCGTCATGTCGATGGTTCACATCATATAAAGGTCAGTTTTATGGGTACAGTATCACCCGGAAGATTTTGCTTTATTTTACTAACACGTTGTATCATTCATACATAACACGAAAATATCCCAAGGGTTATAAAAATGCAGGAAAGTTTTTGTTAAAACTACAGGCATATTTTAGTTTTCTAATAAATCAATGTCATATTGCAACTATGAATAAATTGGTATAGAAATGTATAAGAGATTAAATAATATACTGCATGACCTTTTAAGCTTCACGTAACACGTCGACATAAACTTGCGTTTTCAATACCAGAATTCTCCATTGCTTCAGTCCAACATAGTTATTGCGTGTCACTTCCAATGTAGTTACCTACTATAATACTAATAATACAAAAACTCCATTATACTTAATCCTAACAAAAACTGAATGGGATTGCATAATTAAGTAAAACAATAAGTGAAAAATTCTCTCATATCAATATAGCTAGCTGTGAGTGAGCTCGAATTGTAAATGAAGCACTACACACCGTCGGTTTTATTAATACGAAGGCATTAAAAAAAAACTAATTATCTTTATTTTGAGATCCATTGTGAAAATGTGTTTATTTTAATGCAAAACTATTTTATAGACATTAAATAATAATTTTAAATCATTATCATAAAAATGTTGGTTGTAAAATCGATGACTGATCATACAAACCGTTTAACATCGATAGATTATAAACTAACGAGAAATAATACCTACATTAAATTTATTATTTCTCGTTAGTTTATAATCTATCGAAGTCTAATCGTCAAATTACTAACCGTTCCTGATTGGTCAGTCTTGGCTGCAGCAATGAATAAAAAATAAAACTCTATTGATACAAAACGAGCTACTAAAATCGACCAATCAGGAACACGGTTCACAATTTTATGGGTGATAAAACCCGACGGATTATAAACTGTCGAGAAATATTACGTTAAATTGTAAATGGTTGGTTGCAGATCACAATTTTATGTCAATTTATAATATCGAGAGATTTATGAACTGACACGGTGACACATACAAAGGACGACGCGTAAGTGTTGCTGTTGTTTTAAGAATTTATAGGAGCCCAACAATAAACTCAAATTTACCTACTCTGAAAAGTATCTAAATAAATACGTTTCTTAGATTTAAATATAAATTAAACCAGGTTAACAAAAACAACTAAAAAAACAATAACTTACTTTTGTAAATGTAATAAAATTAAACCATTTTCCGAAATTTTAAAATTATTATTATGAATTAAACAAACGATCATAACATAAACTAATGGCTACTGATTTATTTATATAACATTTACTAAGTAACACATAACTCAGATGAATAGAACTGATTGCTGAATGAAAAGATTATTCAATACGATAATGCTGGCGCTAATGTGCGCAAAGTTGCATAACTCTTTCCCGATACTTTATGTAATGAACGTTTTATGATAAGTCATAAAACGAACGAGATACTTCTTGATGATGCTGTGACCCATTTGGTCTTCAAAATTGAATGTTTGACAACGATAAAATTATTTTAATTTTTAATGAGAATAACGATGGATAAAACAGAATATGACAGTAAGGGACAACAATAACCGGCTTGCTTAAATCCTACAAACTCACAGATTTGCTTCACTACCACAACAGGTAAAATTATGGGTTGAATTCCTAGATACTGTATAACTAATACAACTACGGTGTCATCTGTCACCTTTTGGATTCCAGCACGTATTTTAGCCCTCGAGATCTCAATGAAACCGCTTAGGCAAGTTTTCGTATCGCTTGTTAAGTGTCTTCAAACTAAAGTCTTTCCCAAGATTAAATTTTGCGCTAAAATATTACTATAACTAGCGGTCCGCCCGCGGCTATGCTCGAGTTGTGCAAGGTTTTCCCTTGGGAAAAAAATATTTTCCCGTAAAACGTGTCCTATGTGTTAATCCAGGTTATAAACTATCTCCATTCCCATCTAAATCCGTTGAGTACTTAAAGCGTGAAGGTAGAACAAACATCCAAACACCAAAATATATTTTCACATTAATCCTATTGATGAAGTTTGTTGACAATAAAATTTCATTCTCTAAATCGGGCCATGTGTATACAAATTCACATTTGTCAGTTGCAACACTTGAAGGTTCCCATAGGTGGACTCTGTAATCCATAGCTATTTTGTTGTCAGATTAAAAGGTGAAAATGTATCAAACGGAAAGGAGAAGACAATGCTGGATGGGAGAGATAAATGTTTTAAACTGCGTATTGACTTTGAAATACGAAACCATAAAACAATAACATATTATAATACATAGAAACCGCAGTTTGTACGCAATCATGACGCTACGGAAAGATTTAGTTAAAATATCTGTGGTAGAGCTTGAATTTAGAAAATGTATAAAGTTGTGCAATATGTTACGGATTAAATTTACGACAACAGTTAAATTAACTATTTATAAATTTAAATAATTTAAATTGAAACTGGAAGTTTTCACTTTCATGAAACTAGTAAACGATGGAGTTCTGGTACTCTCATCAGCACAACAAACGAATAAAATATCAAGTATCTTAGTGAGAGTGTATTAATTAAGAACGTTTAATTGGTACTTTCGATGTCAATCACAAGAGAACCGTTGTTTAAAACCACTTCCATTAAAGACACGTGCTTTCTCCTGTTACTGTAAGGATAGGAGGAGTTATCTATAACAAAATCTTGACTACAGGAAACTTACACAATGATAAAAATCACAAAATTGTAACCAGTTGTATTTTAATACAGGTACATAAACTTGACACAATTGTTGAGATTGAAGAAGACAAAAGTTGATAAAGAATCAAAACAAAGGTAAACAACTTCTTAGCTACCTTCGTTGTGCCATTGCACTATCAAGGTCACAACAAAAAATAAACTCAAGAGAATTAAAAAACCAGATTCAACCGAAAGCGATAGTGCGGTTAAAAATACAGTAGTACGTATTTGATTGAATAGCAATCAGTGAAAGTGTTACAAACTGGACAGATAATAGAAAAAATGAGATTAAAATAATAAGCGTTGAAAATAAAAGTAATTTAAGTAATTTTGCCGCATTGTACTGGAACAAAATGCAATATAATAAAATAAAATAAGACTAGAATTAATACGAAATGACATAATAATTTATTATAGACAATTCTAAAACAGATTTGAGTAAGTAAAAATTTAAAGATAAGAGGGACAAGGTAAGTAAACGAGTTTAAATATGTTATTATTTATTTAATACGGAAACACTCACGTAAAAATAGAAACTTTGTCTTCCAACGTCTCGAGTTAAAATAATATGCGTGAATTGCAAATGACTAAATAATGTCCAATTCATCAAATTTTATTCTTTTGTGTGGAAAATTGCACAGTTTCGAATATTAACATCAACCACGCACAGGCGACGCACATTTAACAACCTTTGACACAATAAACAAAATTACCTGCTGCAAGTAGCAGATAAACTATAAGTTAACTACGTCGTTAAAATCAAATATTAGTAGCAGCAGAAGTAAAGTCTGAGTCTAAAACTGTCTTTACCAATTGGGTTGTTAACAATTTACACTTACGACAGGTAGTTAAAACATTGTTTATTTTTCTCTGAAATATCAGAAAACTTCATAATTTGGAGATAAAAATTCCAGTGATATTTGGGTAATATAGTCATTTATGTAATTTTAAGGATAATGTTTAAAAACTCAATTAAAAATCAAAATTAAGAAGTTGGTCATAAGTGAGTTCTTTACTACTTACTGATTTAAAAATTTATGCTAGCAATATTATCAGATCATAGAGCGTAGAGCGAGCGACAGTGGCAATGGGAGCATTCGCCACAGAGCATCTACAACCGCGTCAATTCGTCGCGAAAAAGTTGCCAATCTTAATAAGGCCATCGTTTGAGATAAACAGTTTATTATTTATTGTAAATTTACTTACTAGGTTTCCTTCTACTTCACTCTCATTGTTTTCATGATTTATCATAGATATAAGATATTTCGTCATCGGTCACATGTCCATAAAACTTGGTATGTATGCCAAATCGTTATTGATTGTTAGTAGAATGAACCCA
Source organism: Carpatolechia fugitivella (assembly GCA_951230895.1). NCBI lineage: Eukaryota > Metazoa > Arthropoda > Insecta > Lepidoptera > Gelechiidae > Carpatolechia > Carpatolechia fugitivella. The sequence continues at coordinate 17,058,942 of OX579656.1, forward strand.
TATAACATTGCTCATGCTATAAGATAAAGTCTCCCCTAAATACTTGATACTTAATTAAATACTATTACTACCATCTCGTCGATTAGAGTCGATAAGGAAGTGCTTGCATAATAATTATACATAATTCAATGGCAATTAGCAAATCAGAAATCATAATTGTATCGTGTGAATGACGCCTAATCTGATCTTAGACTAATCATTGTAATTAAATTGAAGCTTCCAAAATAAAAACTTCTTAAAGAAATAACAGTGATTATTAACTTTCTCCCTTATTGTATGTATAAAAAAAAATAAACGTTTTAGAGGGCTTAATTTTACTAAAACAAAAATTTTAAAATAGGGGATAGGACTATTCATCATATTTTATGAATTATTTAAAAAAAATATAGACAATTCGCGAAGAAAAACACAGAATCGGTCGAAAAACGAATTTACAGTGATTTTTTAAAGTTTCAATATGTCTGCCTCTTTCAAAAACGATTTTCTGTATGGAGATTATATGGCGTTACTAACAAATGACGTTACAAGCACAGTGGGTATGTGCCTCTCTGTCTAATCTTGAATTTCAAACCTTTATAGCTCGGTCAATTTTAAAGATAGAGCAAAAATTCTTTGAGTGATCGATAGCAGTAACTAAGAAATTTGGATTTATAAAATAAAAAAAAAGTAGTCCGATCCCCTATTGCAAACTGAATAAATAAAAGACTGCGAATAGTTATATTATTAATATTTATTTAAGTACTTACTTATTTAGTAATATTTTTTATTCTTCAATTTGACTCGTATAATTTAAAAAAATACAGTTAGAGGGTAATGAAATGCAATGTACTGCAAATATTATAATACTGGTAAAAATATAAAAAATATATGGAAAATAAAAAATGAAAAGAAAGCAAATAAAAAGCTGAAGTAACTCTAATATGTAATCAGTTGTTATAACGTCGTCATGCCAAATCTAAGCGTGTCCATTATAGCAATTGGAGAGAAGGTAAAAGAGATAATCATAAACATAATCTCATTAATCCAACGTAATTTAATAATAAACGTAGAAGATATTGTGCTGTGACAGACTGGGACAGACAGACGGACTGAACGATCTTATAAGGGTTCCTTGTCAGACTACGGAACCCTAAAAATCAGATACTTACATTTAGAACACATAATTACTTTAGTAACAGTTATTCTGTGCTTTTGGCAAAACAGCAAAAATCTAAGAACGTTATGGATTTTAACAAGTGTATGTGTAACATTTATGAACAATCTTAAACTGATTAGGCAATGTTTGTAAAACCTCAATAACTAGTGGCTCAGTGAGCTGTAGACCTCGCGATTCTGTATATCTTTTCATATTTATTTTTATTTTTTCCCACGAACATTCCCGACCCCTTGATTTTATAATTTTTAATCTTTATTTTATTTTGTTTATTTTATTTTATTTTACTTCATTGGTTAAGAAATGTGACCTGTAGATGAAAACAGCCTCAGCGGTAGACCTTGTAAGCTGGCAACCCCCATACTCCGTCATTTTTTAAAATTTCCAAAAACTGACTCGACTAAAAAATTCGATTAATTTATCGAACCTGCTTACAAAATTTCACGAGAATCTGTTGAGAAACGCAATCTATAGAATGAAACAAACAAACAAACAAACAGATGGACATACAAAAGCAAATGTGGCCAAGCTGAAACAGAGACGCTTCGCTCGCTTCGCTCGCTCGGTTAATTAATAAAATTTACAAGATTAGATTGTTCAGGCCCAATGTGAACCAGTGTTCGTAAAAACAAAAGGCACATAACTTGCAACACAAAATATGACCATAATAAAAGCATACTATATTTTGATGAATTTTATATGAAACAAAAAGTTTAGGAGTTACAAGCTTATAACAAACGAAAAGTTTGGGGTAAGAGGTGGGTACTAACAGCAAATAATAAACTCAGTTTACCAATGGCTACAGATACATTGATACAGGCATACAATATGTATGTCTGACCGAAGATAAAGGTACAGTCTGGTTGACCAAGCTAATTAAAATTTAGAGACAAAATAACTCCTTATATAAGAAGATTGACACCGATTACCCTGTTAAACAAAACACCTATATCCCAAGAGTTCTCATACGATATATAATAGTGCGTGTTGATGGTGATAAAATACCGTAAGAGGGGCCGGAGTAGCGGCGAGCAAATTAGTCATAGGTCGGGAACAATGCAGACAATCTCAGGAATTAATCGGAGCTACCGTTCAATAAGTAGAGGCTTTGATGGATTTATCTTCATTTATTTCTTCTCGATGGCTAATGTGTTTGTAATTGGTAGTATTGAAAGTTTCCGTGATAGGTTTTGCACCACTGTGGTGTGATTTCATATCTGTTAATGACTCTTAACTCCAATAGTTATTTAAAAAAAATTCAAAGCTAGTTCTGTGTCACGTTTTGATTATTTCCAAGTTGAACAAAAATGTTTTCTGTGTAATATTATTATTTTTGTAATGGAGGCCAATACTTTAGGATGCTGACTAAGAGAAGTAGTTCTTAGTGGTATTAAGTATAATAACCGTACTATACAAAACATTACGTTTGCCATTTAACTTAATAATGATAATATGAATTTGATAATAGTTTGCGCACCATACATAATCAACAAAAGAAAATTGTTAGTTTATAACAATGCTCTTATTATGCCGGGCTATAGAAGCTTGGGAAGTTTCGATCCAACTCGAAGGTTACAAAGATTCTTTGATGCAATTTACAGCTTCCTCTTTCTAGAAAATGTATTTTTGTTTATGAAAGTTTTTCTCCAACGTCCAAATGCTTTATTTGCGAAAAATTTATATCTGCAGCAATTTTTCGCAAATGAAGCATTTGGATTTAGTTTTATCTAAAATGACACCTAACAATTATCTATAATGGATTAAAAATGTGGAAAATAACACAATAGCTAAATACAGAGTAAAATCAGTAGAAATACATCAACATCAATCATCAACAGCACATTACATCCCCGCCGAGGGGCTCGAGCCTACTCTGGAGAAAAGCCCATCATTTTAGAAATACATACTGAAGAAAATATAAACTATTTGTAAAACCGGTCACTTTATTATCATAAATAGGTCAAAATTATTTTATGTGAATTCAATGAGAATAAAAAAATTAAATTCTTTACTGCACACGCAAATACACACACCCAAATACGACACGCTTTAGTAGGTATACTATTATTTTCTTTTATAATTTGATTTTAATATTGTATGTTGTTTTTTTAAGGATCTGTATAATTTGCAACGGTGGGGAATTCTGAAGTCACACACACACCCATAGTTTTTACTATTAAAGGCAATTTATTATACTGATGCAAAATTTAGTTGGTCAAATAAATACATTATTTTATTTCATTATTACATTCATCTTCAACGCGCATCAGAAATCTTTGACATAAGACTTCCAAATGATACGTTGAGATTCAAATCTCATAAACATGATCGGATTTCTCTGCTACTTAACAAGTTTTTTTTTCTTTTGTATCTAGTGCATGGCTTTTTGTAGATCAATATCTTTATTGACAGTAGGTAACACTTTGATTGATGGTTTGGCAGGCATTACTTTCGATTGCATGTTCTTTGATTTCAACTGCACCTGTTGGACGGATATACAAAAATATTTTTATTCACTAGTCAACATTTCCGATAGTATTAATTTTACTAACCAATTTTTTACAACCACCACCAGCAATTGCAATTTGGACCTCGCTAAGAGCATCACTTAAAATAACCACACTTCGGCAATGTTACCTAACATTGCTGAGAAAATAACAGTATTAGATCGATCGGTATCACGACAATGACTAACCGGGACCTTCACAGCTCAATGCCACTTTACTGACGCCGGCCCTGCAATCTCAGGAAATAAAAGCCTAAGAATTACAGGGCAGGATCTAGGTCAGTAACGGGCAACATGCTTTCAAATCCTGGCTTTCTCTAGTAACTTATGGTTTTGTTGAAGGTTTGCAATTATCGTTGGGTTTTTGATTGAAATCATTTTATGTTAGATAATAAGAGATTAAATCTTGTTGTATCGTCATTTATGTTTTTTTTTATTATTTTATATGAAATTAACTAAACCTATTGTAGAACTGTTTAATATCAGGAAGATAAAATGTTGACAGAACAATGCTCTTTAAATTAATGGTTACTGGCATAAACTTCCTTTTCGTACCTTATCTCTACATTGAAGTGTCGCCAAAGATCAAACAGCTGACTATAAATTAAGTTTCTCATAATAAATCACTATCTCCATAACCTTTTACGAACGGAAGCCATTTTAACTAAACAATTAAGTATTTTATAACGTTTCCTCATCGTTTCCGATAGAGTATAAACAAACCCCAAAAATCATGTTAAAGAAAAGTGGTGTTTCAAGTTTTCTAAACCAAACAACGTATTAATTCGGAACGAAAGCGTTATCAAAAGCAAGTTCGTGCAAGCCGAAAGAAATTTAATCTTCAAAACCTTTATGCAATCATTAAAGTTAAATGAAATATGCAAATAGCCGAGTAATTTTTGCAAATCCTGTACAGTACGTGCAGAAAGATAGTACAATATCGCTAAAGGCCAGTTTAGTGAAATTGTTAAGTAACAAGATTTCTAAAGGTCACGGATGTCACTACTGGATAGGATCTCTCTAGTATATAATTTCCATAAGTTGAATAGCTTTTATTTGAAAGGAAATTTCAATTTTATGCCCTTCTCCAAATGACCTGCTCTAAACGATCTTCATAACATCAGCGAATTTACGTCTTTTATAGTAATCTTTCAATTCTATAATGGTGTCGTCATAGATTAGATTTTTGAGTTGATAAAATTCTTCGTTTTCTTTTTAATAGTATGTAGCCAATTTATTATTTTTTTTTGCCTTATTAAAAAACTGTTAATAATGAAGAATTTTAAATTCAGAATAGTTAAATGTTGCTTTTTTTAGTGATATCGTTGTTTGTTTTTTTAGATATAAACTAACATGACAAATTTTAATATCCTGCATGAAAACGATATAGAGAAAGTTTTATTATAAAACATGATACTATCTATAACCTTAGATCCAGGTGTTAAGAACCTTGTAGAAGTTGTGGTAAAAAGTAATATAATATTACGATAGCATTACACGAGATGATGAGATGCTGCATAATGTCATGTCAAGATGGTTGTAAAATTGTGGTTGTAATAATACTGATAATGACTTACTACTACGAAGTCATTGCTTCCGCAATTATAAATAACAAGAAAATGTTGGATGTCTTATTATTTAAAAGATGATAGTTTTTATACAAAGTGATTTTGGATTACTTTAAAATAGACGTAACAGCTAAATTGAAATTACAACGTGTAAGCAAAATATCGCAAAACCTCTCGGGTGATGGGTCAACTCATGAAATTGAATAACTTTAGTTTCACAACTTTTAAAAACTCGCTTTTTTTTTTAGTTTCATACATTGACTCGATTGCCTGATCAGTTTGTATGAAAGTTCAATATGTGGAACAAAAGTTATTCAGTTTCATGGGCTGATCTACCACTCGAAAGGTTTTGCGTTATTTTTCGAACACGTTGTATATATTTAAAACTCGTATAAGAACCGATTCTCAAAATTAGGTTGGGTTCTATCTATTTCACTGAATAAAAAGGTAGGTTATTGGTTTGTGAAAACGTATCCGCAGTTTTGACTCAAGAAATCAAGTAAGACATTATTTTCAGGAAGTTTCAAGTATATCTCAAGAAGAGCATCTCAGATATAAAAATATCTAATTTCATATCTATTTTGATCTTGGCGTTCATCGACAATAACAATTTTAAAATATTTTCTAGAATGACATAAGTTCAAAAATCCATATTCAATGGGCCGGCTACTCACCAGTAGAAAACGAAAGTGGTTACGTTGTGGACGGTCGTGATCTGTTCTCCGATCGGTGATTAGCAACTATAATTCACGCCATTAATGATTTATATTCTAATCAAGGAAAGTTGCAGTGTTTTCCGTGTTCAAGAAGGTTAATCATTAGACTGATGGTTTTATTGCATTGCATACAGAAGAAAACGCAGTAGTGATGGAAAATTGTGTATGACGGCGCTAGGTGGTATAATACTGTAGTTAAATTTCAGGATCGCAAAAAAGACTGAGTTAGTATGTAACTTGTAAAGAAAAAGGTTATCATTATTGTCATCGTCATCATAATCATCGTCAATTGACCTTTAGTTACCTACTGCAAGGCTGCAGAGTACTTATACTCGTATGTTACAGTTAAAACATTATAAAAGATGATAATATTGAGAAACGACGATTCCTTTTGAAATTCTTAAAACATAGCAGGAAGCACCAAATATGGGAAAGGAAAGGAAGGTAAGGGAAAGGAAAGGAAGGGAAAGGGTAGGAAAGGATTAAAAAATAGATAAAGATAGAACAAACAAATAACACTGTTTATTGACTGAGAATGTTAGTTTCCTGTACATTTCCGCCTCAAATACACCAGGAACGCGGAACTAACCCGTTTTTTACGCCAACCATAAAGATGACAAACTATTATAACTAAGACTTGCCGTGCAAACGTTAGCAAGGACTTCGAGTATCATCTTATGATAGATGTTCATAAAATAATGCCATTAGAAGTACCTTCAGCCCGCAAAGCGGGTACGTTCTCACACGCGCTTGAAGTGTAACATCAAAGATCTTCCTGAGTTTTTGCGCGATGCGAGAGTCGACGACCTATCGGTGCGCGTGAGCATCGTCTGCGGATAATGAAGGGATGTTGGATGATGTATTGATGTTCGATGTACAGAATTATACCTATATCTAGACGAATTTTCTCGCAGACACGATTTATAAGACAATTTTATTTTTATTAAATAATAAACATTCAGTTTACAGATAACATCATCACATTGTAAAATATTATACAAAGTATTACAACGTTGAAAACTAAAATTTAAACTTGGCCTAGCCTGTATCGTAGATTCTAATCAAAGAAAATTCAGGCTACCAATATTTACCTATACCTATATTATATCAAATGTATATTTTAATCACTTATTTTATATATTATAGTATTATAAGTTTAGTTATTACTTTATGAATATTCGTTTTATCAATTTCGTTATAAATGTATGTAATATTCATATTTAAATATCGTATTTATGTAGTTATATAGTATGTAAGTACTAATTACTATGTATGTTTATTAATATGTATTTTGCTCTATTCATATAATTTTATGTACTTCTGTGTATGTCTGTTATATTTTAGTTACTATTTTAGTAGGTATGTTGTCCCTGTAAAGAACATTTTGTAGTTGATATAGGTACTTACTTGTACGATATACTTGCACTATCCCGCGCTAGTAGTGGTTTCCTATACCCAAAGGTTGCCTGGAAGAAATTGCTATGAAGCAATAAGGCCGCCTAACTGTACATAACACGTTCTTACTTGTTTTTGACTGACCTGTTCTTACTTCCACTCTGTAATTATTTCTTTGTGTGCAATAAAGTATCTTCATTCATTCATTCTATCATTCATTAATTTATGAGTTTATTTTATGGTACCTATGATATTTTATGGTCAACATAACACACTTGGTATTAAAAAAAAAACTTAATTTGTAACAGAGAGACCACCCAAAACAGAACAAAGAAACGAAAAATAATGTTAAAATAAGACACTTCAAAACAAGAACGTACAATACAAAAGAAATGTAACAAACACCAACAAATGTATAATATACAGATCGTCAATATTTAAATCTGCCATTTCTTAGTTCAGTAACGCGCAACACGTAAAGCCACAAAGTACGAACAACGCCGTAAAATCGATGCCATTACAGAAATATGCTCATAAAATGTTCCACACTTCCATGCAACCTCAAACTACACAATATGTGGTCTAAAATTGGCTTAAATTATAGCATAGAACAAGTCTTCGTGGTCTAGCAGTCAGAGCGTTTGAATCTCGATCTAGAAGTTCGAATCACAACGAAAAAGAAAATTGTGACACAGTCCTCAGGTTTGGTCAGTATATAACAGGCTCAAACATTAAATTATCAAAAAAGTAAGATGGATCCATATTTTAGAAGACGCATGGATTGATAAACACAGACTATGCATTGAATTGCTTCTTCTTGGTAGCTTTATATAAATTGAGCATAGCAGAATTCGTTTGAACCAATTAACTTAATAACAAAGGCTAAAGGTTAAAAATAACAGCTACAGTTCTTATTTGGGTAAACAATTCGCTTTTCCCAATCCCTTTCATTGTAATCAATGTCTCCCTAAATAGGGCTGCTTTGTCACTCCAGGTGCTGCCGAATTCTCTCTGTCTCCCCAGTGCAGAGCGAAAGCGACCACGATGTTCTAGGAACACCCCCGGAGCCGCCCGTGTGCAGGCTTCAGACAAACCCCGCATCGCATCTGCATCGGACCGAACCTCTCTACTTCAGCCTATCGCCACGGGACTTGACGTAGCTCGGAGTCCATTTTCGGAAGCAGTCAGATGCGCAGGAGATATTTAGGTGCACAAACGTACGCGCAAACGCAAGTGCACACACTCGTGTTCCCCCTCCTTGACCCAGTGGAACGGAAAACCGATACGACCGGATGAGGGTTCCGATGATGTGTCTGGCCAACGGTAACTACGCCCTCTACCGTTGCCCTAGGCCATCCACCTTGCCTTGCTATACCGCTGGGTCCACCAAACTCGTTGCATATCTGCTGTGAGCTGCCTTCCCCACCGGTACAGGCTTCGAGCGCTTAGCAGGAGGTTTCCGCTGATAAGTCTTGCTATACGGCAAGTCCCCCTCAGCCAGGTTTATCCCACGAGCCGACGCGGTAAACCAAAGTGTGGCCGCTGCGCGCACTACAGCTGAAAAGCCACTGCTGCTAGATAACAAGAACGTGTGCGCTCAGCGAAGCACCACTGCCCTCAATGCACCGGCTAATGGGGCTCCAAGGATAATAACACTAGAAACTCTGATACATAGTCCCTTGGTCGCCTTTTATGACCCCCACGGGAAGAAATGGAGTGGTGATATTCTCGACCGACACCATAGTATAGTAGGACTGGTCGGATGATGCTCTTGTACACAAGGCCCTTTAGCTTCACCGGTATCCTGGGGTCGCAGTAACTATATAAATAAAAATAAATCGCCGAAATATATGTCAGCGCATATAATAACTTCCAAACGACTGCACCAAATTGTATTTTTAAATCATTATATATTATAAATAACAAAATTCTAAATATCCCGGCGAAAAAGTCAAAAATTTATCTAACCGTGTGAAGCCGGTGCGAGGGCGATCTGCATGTTTTTATTATAAATGAAATTGTTTTTTGTGATTTGGCTTGTCCTGGAAGTGAGGTTCAAGCTTTCTTACATCTTTACGAGTTGCTAACAAAAATATTAATGTAAGTACTTCAGAAGTTAACAAATTCACCATTATAAACACATTTTCAATCTAAAACTAAACCAGACAAGAAAATTTAAAAACCTGCTGCTCTACATCATTTCCTATATTACAAACTTTAAAACAGTATATCGCAAGAAAGTTGATTTTGCCCGGTTAGTGGGCGCAGACACTGATTTTAATAATTCTTGCGAAAATTAGCTTCTGATAGACGTTGCAATCTGTAATGCCAGTGTCTTTGCAATGGACGTGAGAGTAGACCGGGCCTATAAAATTGAGGCGTACGCGCACATTCAGGAAACACTCTAGGTGACTGGTTTAATTAGGAATGAGAAGTAGGTAATCAAATGCAACTGTGGCTTAAGTAATCGTTGCTAGAAAAGGCGCTTATGTTTGCGGTTGATTTCGATTTCCAGATCTCTTATGTACCTAAATATTGTTAATTCATATTATAGATAACTTTTGAAACTAACAAAACTTCAAAATATATCTAATGCATCAACCGTTGCCTGAACTTAAGGTTTCAATAATTATTACATTTTGAACTTTCATTAAAGTATTTTTATATTCAAGGGATTTGAAACTGTCATTGCACCGTATCACAAAACATTTGGAAACCAAAGAATAATATAAAAATATTTATCAGTAGACTGTGCTGAAATGATGATGAACATAAAAGTAATCGAATAAATAAAAAGTATAACAAGACTTAATTCTAAATTCAGCCGAACGACATCTTTTTCTCGACAAAGGTCTCCACAAATTTCTTTAGCGAATGGTTAGGATCAGGACCATAATCTTTCTGACCGTTAGCAGGTTGTCGTGATCCTTATGGAGAGTCTGCGAATGCTGTTCTGTTATCGCCACTCCAGAACTCTTCTATCCTAACTTGCCAGATTTCCAAGCAAAGCACCACTAAAGTTTTGCAGTTCTTTCGGCTACATCAGATCACCCCTTTTACACCAATTAAAAGTATAAAACGGTACCCTAACAAAGTATAATTTAAATGAGAATGATTTGTGAAACTCTCAATGAATCTTCGTACAATTAGGTTACAACTTGCAAGTCATCAATAAGAAAATAGCAATACTAAGCGTATCACTAAAGCAATCATGGTTGCAATTAGTTAAAACGATCTTATTCACTAATAGTAAATTGTCGGTATTAGAGATGTCCCAATAGACAAGGTGTTGTAAGCAGGGCTTCTGTCAACAGTTGGCGTGGATAAATAGTGCTTGTTTAGTTCTTTTGTAATATATTTCAAAATGTAACTAATTGAAATAGATAAGTAATAAGAAGTAACAGTTTTGTGACTAACATTTCTATAAAGTCATCTAACTACACATTATTTTCAACTCATAACCTTTTGTGAATTTTCCTGGCAAGAACTCGATAAATAAAACAAATTAATAAATATTGGAGCATAACAATATTCTGAATCAATTTTAGTATAAACGTTTGAAAGATTTCATTAAGAAACAATTTACCGGAATTTTTAAGTTCATGTATATTTCTTAATAGTATTTTAGCAGAATAAGAATCGAGAAAATAATGAATTAAGTGACACAATGAATGTAAAAAAGAGGCGTGTTTCATTAATTCATAAGTCACGTCCTTGACTCAACCTAAACCTTTAAGTGATGTACTGTTCTAATGACTCCCATGGATTTCTCCAAGCTTAGCAAATTAATTAGAAGAAGAAAAGGCCGCGTGTCATCGCCATTACGGCATAGACTGTGAAAAAGTGGGCTAAAGACAGCACCATAACACACCGACAACAGATTATTAACTCTAAACTTTATTTAGTTACCAATAGAGCTGACGATGAAAGCAAAATAGTTAAATTTCGCAGAGCAAAACTCGGTCGTGGGATGCGTCTCACTTAGACCGAGTTCACGAACAATACTAAAGAAATGTCTTGAAGATGATTCAAGGCTTTGTATTCCGATTTCTTCAGAGTTAGTTTATATTTGTTTGAGCTCTGTCACTTCCTAGGTGGAAGCCCGTGGTATAATTTTTGCATTATGGTCCATTGTTTTTGATAAAATTCATTCCAGTTCAACCCAGTTCTCAGTTGATTCTAATTTACTTGGACTAAGAATTAGGTGCCAAGTTGCATGTAATGTAATTTATTGATTGAAGCTCTCATGCGTTCTTTGACATTGTTCCTGGTTTTGCAATTTCATTGCATTATTATCTAATTGTGCGGCTAAATATGTAATATTTATATTTTCGTAATAATTTTCTTGTATATATTTAAAAAAAAAAATCAAACCCTCAACCAGCTGTAAATTTCTGCTCCGCTAATCGGCATATTTATTACGCTTAACTAATTACCGATTAATCTCGGAGCTGGTATGTAATTAAATTCATCTCATGTCTATAATCAAAGCTAAGTAGTCGAAATATCGCAGTTATTATTTCTTCGGAACATTTGCACAGAAGATCACTGCACTGAAGCAAAACGTGTTAAAGACCGGAAAAACAACTACTTCCGAATGGTTTCCACTACTCTCATACACTACTGGCACCACCGGTGGCACTGGTGGTGCTTAGTGCCGTACTATTATTTTAATACATAAGTGACATGACATATAAATAAAACCCATGTTATTTTATTCAAAAAGATATTGTTGTGAAAATACTATTACTACTGTCTACTGTCTGTCTGTTTTTACTTACTTACTTACTTACTAAATTTAATTTAAAATATTAAAATAAACAATATCAGTGAAAAGAACATAGCTCTGATTCTCATCACGACTGCGAACAGTAACACAGACGGATACGAGGCGTGTATCACGAGAGCATAATCAAAAGTATAATTATGTTGACGTGACCTCGAGGTGGCTTATGTTGTGATTCGCACAAGAAAGTGAATGTACAGAAATTTTTGGACAACTTTCGCGGAAGATGCAACTTTGATAATGCTTGTTAATTATTGTTTAAAAATAGTTTTGTTTCTGCTTTTTTAACTTCGTTTTCATTTATTTTGTTTTGTGATAGTTTTTATTTTATTTTAATCTTACTTTGTTTTGTTTATTTATAAATTTACATCTGTGTACCTATGTAAAACCTATATAGGTGCCTTACTTACCTACCTACCATATTTATTTCTTGTAGGAGTTTAGATTTTAACATTATTATTGATACTTTACAGGTTTCTATATTTAATAATACTTAATTATTACTCATACATACAAAATTATGATGTCATTTCTTGAACGGAAAATAAAAATTTCTCTTTCATTGTATTCATCAGCCATTTTGAGATTTTTTCATTAGCTGCCATACTAAAGCTACTAGGAAATCACTTGCAAGGCACTTTAGATACAGATCTCCGTTTCGGTCTACATAAGTACAAATCGTGTCATTACACGACGCCTGTTGTGAACATAAAATTACCAAGTGGAAAATCAAGGTATTTAGGCCAGAATAAAAATAGTCTGTTTAAGAAAAGTATTGGCCAATTGAAATAAATGGTTAACATCATCAACAGCTCATATACGTCCGCACCACGGGGCTCGAGCCTACCCTGAATTAGGGCTATTAGGCCTTAGTCGACCACGCTGGCCCGTGCGGATTGGTCGACTTCACACACAACCTTCCAATTTCTTCGCAGGAGAGTTTAGGTTTCATCACGATGATGTTTTCCTTTACCGTAAGAGCGTCGAATATGAATTCAAAATTCGAAAAGTCATTGGTACGTGGTGGGGATTGAGCCCGCGTTTCCCGGATGGAAGAAAACTGTCCGAACCACTAGACCATCGACGTTCTCCGGTTAACATTTTATTGAAACGTATTTCAATCAATCAATCAGCCTATTATATATAGCCTAGCCACGCTAGCCCAACCCGCACTGGGCCAGCGTGGTCGACCAAGGCCTGATCGCCCTAATTCAGGTTTGGCTCGAGCCCCTCAGTGGGGACGTATATGAGCTTTTGATGTAATCAGCCTATTGCAGTCCACTGCTGGACGTAGGCCTCCACAAGAGCACGCCAAAGCGCACGATCACCCGCTTTCCTCATCCAGCCACCACCAGCGACTTTCCTCATGTCATCAGTCCACCTGGCAGGGGAGTGTCCCACACTACGTTTCCCGAGACGTTGTCTCCATTCGAGAATCCGTCTGCTCATCGTGCCAGCTCATATTGAAACATAATTAGCCACACAATATTATAGGGACTACTTAGTAGCGCAATTCCTCCGGAAAAGATTATTATAAAGATGAGGTCAATGGTTAGTCGCATCTTACATAACAATCGAAGTTATGGGTTTCTTTTGCTAGATAGAAAAAATATAACATTCAGGTGGTTTTGGTGTATCATCATCACAATCAGGTCAAACACTTCTTCCAGACGGACGTACCATTTGACAGATTGGTGGATGAGTTCCTCAAATGATCATTTATTCTTGTATTTTTAGTTATCACCAATTTTTATTACCACGTTTTTTACTCTGACCTTAAGCATAGTCAGTGGCAAGTGTTACTGCTATCTCAGATCACCTGCAGTCTCAGTGCGATTGCAATCGGTTAAAATTTCATCTTGGCTGGATTCTTTGAACAGAGCGACACGATGCGCCATTTTAGTAGGTTTGGTATTAGTAGTGAAGCCCCGGCAAATGGTGTGACCGTGGTCGGCTATTGTCATCGTATGGGTGTACGTACATTACAGTCAAGCATAATTACGTCTACCAGTTTACTCTAAGCTAGCAACACAAGCATGTATATTGTATTAAAAGGTATAGTTTTTTTGTGACCAGTATCAGACGTGAGACGTGATCAGTATCCTAAAATCTTATTATTATTGAATCCCCATTTAGAAAAATCTACGACTATTTCTTTTTCTTTGTCTTCTCAATGAACGTTACTAATATTGAATAGAATAGAATAGAATAGAATAGAATATACTTAATAATACTTATACTTAATATTGCTGCATACCACTTACATATAATTTAACTTTAGTGGGGCATAGTGTGTAAAAGCGTGGTCTGCGCGCACGCAATGGCGAGTAACGGTCAGTGATCTGATAAAGCGCGCAGCAAGATGTATTATGGAGTTACGTTTGATCGCTTCAGAAGATTGTGTTTATGACAAATTGCGAACTGTGTAAAATAGGCCGCAAATGATAATGAATGGTGCAAAGAATCAGCCAGTTTTAAGACAAATAATGTCAAGCGTAATTTTGAGAACTTCTTAAACGAATAATAGGATTTCTTCTCTGATACTCAACCTCGTTACTCGTAGATAATATTATAAAACTCAGCTCAATATTCTACTCCAAACTCCTTTGCTTCGTTGAACCCTGGTGCCTTTACAAATATATTTTTTTGTAAACTCTATACCTATATCTAGAAAGGTATAGGTCAGAATCAGTACAGTTGTCAAAATAAAAAACTGCTATAATATCATAGTTGATAAAAATAACAACATAACACCATGTCACTTTAGCACTTAAAAGATATATCTAATAAAGTTACTGACTTACATTCAGTTCCATAACCTGATCTCCAAATAAGCAATGTCATTGCATCGCTTTACATAGATGGATATGAGATATGTATGATACTGTTTTGTACCTCAAGGTAACTTGAAAAAATATTGAATTAGTTTGCCAAGAAAAAGAAAAGTTGAACCATTTGTGGTTGTTGTCAGCACATATAATTACGTACATAAAGAAAAACGTACTAATAATTTTAAAAACAATTCTACAGTCTTATATAGGCAGGCCAACAAAAAAAAAGTTTTGGAGTAAACAAAACATAAACACATAATATAAACTACAAAATGATGCAAAGTAGCTTACGAATGGATAACTATAGAGGTCGGATCTAAAAAGAAAACATATTACTACTGATTTTGTGATAAGACAACAAAGAAGCTACGGCTAAACTTAAACACAAATATGAGAAAAATATTTTATATATACCATACATTATACAATGATTACGTTCTTCTCCACAGAGGGCGTACACTGGTAGTGAACGTGCCATCCATGTTAGCATTGACGTCGAAAAATGATTTATAAAAATCTCAATTCGAATAAATTTTTTTTTGACTTTATTTACTTTTGACTTTTACTAAGACGTTTTTATTCAAATACTGTTATTACGATTGCCTTTTTATACCATAAAATAAGCTTTTTATTAGGTTTCGGTTCATCATCATCAATGGCCCGTTACAGTCCACTGTTGGACTATGAGCCTCCGGTTTCGGTTAAAGGAATAAAATCCATAAAACTTACATCAATCGAAGATTTGCCATCATTGGCAATAGCTTACTGTAATTACCATTTAATAACTATCAACTATAAACAATTTAACACTCGCTACTGTTCACTGATATTATCTTTGTAAACAATATCGCGCTTTAAATTATTAAAAACAAAGGATCCCGCGGTTTATCACAAACAAAAATCACTTCTTTTTGTCATTCTAATGGAATTGTTCCGCGACAGTGAAAGTTGGAAAGCGGTCTGTGATCTTATGAACTTTAACCATAATTAGACAAATATAATACATTTAAAACGACTTCTTTAGAGTAATTGAGACATTACTGTTCAGTCTCACAGAAATATGGACATTATATGAGTCGTGTAGTTTATCAAGCAATGAATGTTGAAAAATAAGGGTTTCTGGGTTTGTACGTGATCAGTCCAAGCCGCTTAGTGGAAAGATTGAGATAAATGATAAAAAGCATTTTTGATGTTAGCGCATAACGGTTAAATGAAATAAGGTCATCTAGTTATTAAACTAATAATATGTTAGATCGTCTTTGGTTTCATGCAAGACAAGGTTAATGATAAAGTGTGACTTAAATTGGTGAGTAATGAATGCCTTCATTAATGATAAATTAACCGAGTTAATTTGGCATGAAGCACTAAGTTAATTTCACAAAGTCTTGTCATGTAATGATCGATCACCGGATCTTTAACCATTACAAATATTTGCAAGTCGAAACATTGTTGGAAATATTTTACAATGATTTAAGAACGTAACTTATTTTTCTTTGAAATCTCTAAATAATACGCTATTTTAGTTCTTTGATTCAGGAAATAAGCCATGTAGAATTTAAGACATAGAATGAAAATTATAGGAAGTGCCAGAATAAAACGCTCCTTTAAGAAAATTCGACATCTGACAATCAATCTGATCATCTGAGAGAGGAACATAATAATGTTGTTCATCATTATTAGCTTGAAAATGTTGGTCTTTCATATATAAAAATAAAACGGATCTTACCCATAACCCGCCCCGCTACCGCCACGGAGAGCAACACTACGAATAGTCCTGCTTTCGCCATCGCACTTCACTGTTCTTAGTTCCTCGCACAAATATCACACATTTTGTCTAATGCCACTACAGCACTGGTCCCGAAGCTGGTTCATTGAGGTCACAATGTTAGGAGACGAAGATTCTGAAACAAACATTTAAATTAATGATCACTTAAAATGACATATTATACTAACAAATATATTATTATGTCGTCCGTCAGTGTTAGGCTGTACTGTTAACCCTACTAGTATTGTTGCTTCCAAAATATTCTAAAGTTTAACTTACTGGTAGCTGAAATAACGGATCAAAGTGTTTTTGAAGAGCCCCGAAAAAAAAAGCATTTGTTGACAAAATTTAATATTCATCTGCATGGACTGTCCAACTTAGCATCGCTTACAAACTAACTACAATAATACCATAAACGCTTTATGAAAATCTTGGTTAACTTTATGAAGAACTTAAATTGCATAACAAACAGTGCCTCACGCATGCGCGGACGCACGCTACGCGGCAACAGATGAACCGCGCGGTAACGGCAATCAGGTACCGGTGCTGAGGAGGCAAGTCTCGGAGGTGAGGGGGTTTGAGTTCAATACGGACACGACCAATGGATAATACAAGAACTTAAAATCTCTTCTAAACAGTATTGGTGAAGAAATGGGTAACATGTTTTTATAACTTTTGACAGTAATGATCAGACAAAAAATAATTATAAAGATATCATATCTGATATTTAATTCACAATTTCACAAATAAGTTATACCTAACAATGTGCTACTTGAAACATATAGGAGTACAAAATATTTAATTTGAAGCGCATAAATAAAATTTAATTTAAGGAATTTCGCAAGCATGCCTGACCTAAAAAAGTGGGAGATAATTTAAATAACGTGAAACTATTCGCTAACCCGTTAGATGCAACTCTACAATTCGCATACATTGTAATAATGAGGACGATGTTGTCTCCACGCAGCACACGTTTCATAATAATGGTAGCAACCATTCCCTCGGGGCACCCCCTACATGAGAACTATTGATAAGAATACATTCAACGATGTATATAATTGTATACTCCCAGGGGCCACTTTATAGATGGACTATTTGTGCAGTCTATAGTGATTTTAATTAATGATTTATGTGTTTTTTTTTTAAACATATTTTATTTCAAAACTAAAGCAATTTCCTTTCGAAATCATCTTTTCCTTGGCATTTAACAAGGTGTTTTCATTTATTTATATTATATTCATTGATCACTTTATATATTTTAAGTATGTGTTTTATAACTCTTTACTAAATTATGCAACGATCTCTCATAAGCACTCCATGTATGAACGATATCTTCTAATAATTTAAAAATAATGATCATTGACGTTAACAAGCCGCAGAATTTGTATCAAGTAACACCGTAAAATCATAATTTTATGACAACTTACAGCGTACAAACCTTTTACAAGGTGCTGTTTGTATTTGCAGTATTACATACGAGCACATAAGAATACCTACATCATTTCATCAACAGCTCATATACGTCCCCACCGAGAGGCTTGAGCCTACCCTAAATTAGAGCGATTAGGCCTTAGTCGATCACGCTGGCCCAGTGCAGGTTGGTCGACACAACAATTGAGTTTCTTCGCAGGAGTATGCAGCTATGCAGGTTTCATCACGATGTTTTCCTTCACCGTAAAAGCGTCGAATAAACGTACATATGAATTCGAATTTCTAAAACACATTATTACGTGGTGGGGATCAAACCACTAGACCACCGACGCCCTCATTTGCATGACTCCTACATCATTTGCTATGTAACAAAAAAATATCGTTTGTTGTTATACATCTTGTACAAATCTAAATATCTGTGTTTACCTTTATCTAAATACTAACCATTTATACTTTATGTAATCGAATTTACGACACATTTTATTGTCTTAATTGTCATTGTTATTACTTTGCAAATCTTCAAGATCTGTGTCATCTTGCACATATTCTGTATCATCTTGAGCATTCATTGCTTATGCCTATGTATTATTACTGGTATTAAGTAAGGCTGGCGGAAAAGATGGGGCATTCTTTGCAATTGTTTCAAGAAAATGAACAAGCGAAACAATAGTGGCCGCCCACTTGATTTAATTTAACATTTTCCATACTAATGTTCCTGTTATAGAGATTGCGCAGTCAAATATGAATAATTCAATGGAATCCCTAACTGTTCTATAACAATCCATCGGCTCTTTGATCTTCAGCATTCTTAAATTTTATACAATTTTGATTGGTTGTTTTAATTTGCTTAATATTATGATTTGCCGAATGTGGTTTATTTTTAATTGTAATTGTTTATGAAATGTCTCTTTGGAACCAGGAATGCTTAAATTTCAAAATACTATAAAGCTTTCACTGAAAAATACTTACAAGAAATACAAGTTTCAAAGCCATATTGAAAAAGAAATCATTATTTTTAGTATCCTTTATTTATAGTATATTGGCCAACTTCTTTTTGTAATGTAAATGAATTGGCGATTTTCTAGTTACTTCATTAATTTAATCCCAACTGTACAAGCAACTATGCAGTAATACTAGCAATTACACCCTTACAGTTACCGTCATCTACTAACCGCAAAGCTTTATCATAATTTACTGTTAGTAGTCAAAGAAATTGTATATTACGTAGTCATTTCGCTTTCTATAATATTTAGCTGAAACGATGTTTTTATCGAATTATAGAAATGATCGGAGGTGATTATCCGTGACTGGCGCTGCTGGGGCACCTTTGAAAGCTTATGCTTTCCCGCGTAATCTTACAAGTTGACAAGATTATGTACTCATTAGAATAATGACCTGATACATAATATTTTGTAATGATTTTGCAATGAATATGTAATATAAATTTTACAATTCTGGGGTTTCTAGAAGCAGTTAGACGAGGCCAATGCAATTATTCCTTTTATAGTTGAAAAGCTCTTTGGTTATGCAAAAAAAAATTATGTGATTCAATAAAAAAATCATGTCTGCTAACAATATTATGCGTTGCATCTTTTTTTACATTCCAAATGTTGTTGTGTTCCCTTGTTAATTCACTTTTTTGAACGAGTTTATTTTAAAGTACGTGCTAGTCATGATTTTAACGAGGCATTTTGTTACTATTTATATTTTATTTACAATAGAAAAATGCAGATTTAAAATGTTACGCCTAATTCTTTTCTTATAGGCGGTGATACCTTATAATCCTGTGAGTTGTGTCATTCTTTTCCTTCTTCTTATGTGGGTTGTATTGTGAGGTCGACTGGTTGACTGATCTCTCAAACCCTGGTGTTAGAGTTACAAAGACCCCAAAGGAAAGATATTGTAACGAGGCATTTGTCCTCTTTCCTGTTTTATGACTGGCAACCTTTCTTGCTGGTAGTTTTATCTATCATTTTAAATTCATTTTCAAATTTAGATTTCTTACGTTTCGATTTTGTTTTTTTCCTGCCAAATTCTTCACTTCATGTCCTGATCTCAGATAGTAATTTATATCTTATATTTTCTACCGTTTTCCATGACAGTTATATAATAAATAATATAATATATAAATATATAAATTCCTCTTCTTCGGACTGAACCTTGGTTATAGCCACATAACCCTCTACAACACTCTTCGTGTAGTGCTCGGCAGCTCCGTGGCGGCTGCTGGGCTTCTTTAACAACGCTTTATATTTTATTTTATAATTTTGGTTAAATTCTCGTAAGAATAACTTTCTGATAATATTTTTCTTTAGCTTCATATCTCTCTTTAATCGTATTTTGCAATATCTTTGTCGGTTCATTTTGAGAACATTAATAAATTTTGCCGTTTTTAAAGTTTGAAATAACTTGCTTATAGGTATTTACTGTTTATACAAACCGATTGAAGTGTGAATTGAACATACATTTTATGGTCATGTTTACAACCTATTATGTACTTATTAAAACTTATGTTAACGGTTAGTGAATAGTCTTATTAGTTTAAGGAAAATCACAATAGTTTACTTTTTACAACAATATTATTATTGTTGTTAAACTCAAATTATGTTATCGATTAAATGTACATAATAACTATGCCTTACCATTCTCAAGAAAGAGCATCCAATACAAATACAGAACTCTGAAAGACTTGAACACAGCACTCACTACAATCCAAAATTTGACATCAAAATTTCCGTAACAAGAAAGCGTCAAATTCTTAATTCAAATTCTTACGAATTCAAACCACCCGCGCGTCTGTGATTGACTGCAGTTGCCGCGTGCGTGCGTACGCGCAGCTGCCGAGTTGCGACTGGGTTTATGAACTTGTTTCTTTTGCTCGGAACTTGACTGGAACTTACTATCGTCTCCCATACTGCGCTTTGCTGTTGACTTTCTATGATTTGGTTACATTTTATTAGATTTGGTGTTAACTCGCATCAATTTGCATCTTTTACTGTTCCGGCCTTGGTAATCTCAGTTTTTGTAGATGTTACCGTTATTTCATTCGCGTTATAGATTTTCGTCAATGTCATTGTATGCTATAATATTTATTTTTATTCGTTTGTAATTTTTTAAACAGATTTTCTTCAGAAGGAAGGTTATAAATTGAATCTTTGAGTAACATTTTATTTTTATTTTAAAAGTATACTTAGTTTTATTATCTTGAATTATTCCATTATATTGCTGGTATTTGGGTTTTATTCACCAAAGAGATAAATAAATTCTGACACAGATTTTGTGAGGACAGACGTTTACCTATTTGTAACGCACAGAAAAAGAATAAATCATCAAGCTAGAACCATAAAGTACCACGCTAGCCCTGTGCGAATATTGGATTAAAAAATCAACACTGTTTTACCCTCCATGGTAGGAATTAAACTTTAGTCACTCATTTCTATTTTTATTTTGTTTTTGAAAAAAGCTAATTTTGTTATTACATCGAAATTTTAATTATATGGTTTGGAAAAGTATCATCATTCTTTATAAGTAAATAGTTATTCCACCGTCATCATCACTAACAACAGTTGCAAAAACTAATTACCAATCAGACAAAAGTCCAAAATTTCTCCGATTCCCTCTCCCTTTTATTCGAAAAATGGTAGAAAGTTGATATGATTTCATCGCGAGTGAGTAGTGAGTACCTGAATCATCATCGACACGTTGTTCATGCTCTGGTTCACCCCTTTGCGGAGGGACTCGATCATCACGACTTTTTACTTTCTAGGGTTCCGTTGAGGAGAATAACACCAGATGAAATGCTTAGTTATCTATGGGAATGAAGATCAAACAATAACTTTGAAAGGAAGATTTGGTCCTAAGGAATCAAAAGTTAGGAAAATAGAGATCATTCGTATGTGGAAATTTGCACGTGATATTTTCTATACTAACTATTATAATAAGCAATGTAGCGTGTTTCAGATAAAAAAAACAACGGAAACACGGATGAAAACTTGAGAAAGTTTAGGAAAGGGAAGGCTGCATAATTAAAATAATATAGGTACTGTGTTGACAATAGTTTTAATTCTCTAATGAAGTAAAAAGAAACCAATTGCAAAAATATTTTATGCAATTTCAATTTAATTAGGTCTTCAGCCTTTTTTTTTCGTCGAAATACAAACTTTTTTAATAAACCCTCCATTGATCAAATTAAACTCACACTTAGCAAGTTTATTTTATTAGCATTTAAAATCATTAGTTTTATGCACGTTCGTGTTTATTACTCGTCTTACAAGACTAACTTGTTAATTGAAGGGAGAGGTTAGCTAGTAATGTTGTTATTTATTATAACGAAAGAAACAGTCTTTTACAGATGAGTTACCTAGTAGGGGGAGGTTGGTGCTTCCTGCTTAGAACAAACTGTATAAAAGTACCTTAAAGTGTTATTTCTAGTCTTTCGATACGACAGTGTTAACATAGTTTAGTTTATTATTAAATAAGTTGTTCAGAAAGTTAAATTATTGTGTTTCCTCCATTAATATTAATTATTTAGATTTTTATTTCCATTATCTGACATAACAATGCGATGGCAGGCAATGTTATCAAAAATATTTTTTTTTTTTTTTTACAGACCTAATCACTATTTATACCAGAGTGGTAATATAGTGGGCGCGGACTTGTGGGGGAGCAGAAGGCTCGTACCCCTTAGGAATTTTATGACAACGTATCTGGGGGCGCCCTCAGATGGGCTCGGACCGCGGCCCAGAACGTTGCCAGGGCGAGAAGCGCGTCGGAGAAGAATGACCCCTACCGGGTCTTACTGAATTAATTCTACTATTAGTTCCACGTCCCCGCCGGCGGGGGCGGTTGCTACCTGAAGGGCATTCTGTATTAGTGTGTGGCCTACACGCAATGGCAGCTTTAATCGCGACGGTGATCTCATCGTCCGGATCTGTGAGAGCGTGTCTAGGACGACGCTTGAATCGCGTAGTGGGATGCGGAAAGTAAATTGACGCTTTTCTCACCAGAAAGTTCGGGTGAGTAACGGCCGAATCGAAATATCGTTTAGACGCTTGACGCATGTACTCCTTAATTGAGGGGACCTCGAGGTCAATGTGGAGATTCCTATTGCGCACGTACCACGGACAGCCCGTGGCCTTGCGCATGAAACGATTTTGAATCACCTGAAGGGGACTCAAATTGGAACGAGCCGCATGAGCAAACACCGGACACGCGTATGTCAATACGGGACGGACGCAAGCGGTATAAAGACGGACCTTCCTACGTAGGGAGAGCTTCGACCGTTTGCAAAGGAGGGAGTGGACCCTTATCAAAAATAAAATAAATAAATAAATATATGAGGACATCTTCACACATGCTTGCTTCAGTAATAAAATTATTATTAATGTATAGGTTCAGGTCAGGATCAATGTAACATTCGCTTAAGTTCTAAAGTGTACCAATTGTTATTGTGTAAAGGAGATCTATCTGAAATTAGTTGGCATGTTACTATTTAAATGCAAATTTGGCCCCTTTAAAGAGACAGAATGACAGTGATGATAAATTTATATGATCTTGAAGAGAAATATTCACATCGGCGAGCTCAATTGTATTTAATTTTGTTTTCTTACAAGAGTGAAAAAATAAATCTATTTCAGAGTCTTTTTAAGGCTACACATCTACAAACAATAGTAAACTTTTGATTGAAAAACAAAACATTGCCTTACCTCGCTTAATCTCTAATTTTTTTGGTGTAAAGTTGTACCAACCCACCTTTAATTTAAAAGTTTTCAATACTGTAATAATGCAGTGGGTTTATGAATGATTACACGGATATTGTTCACAGTATTGCATAGATCATCTGAAGTTTCGTCGCAAGCGTCCAAATGTCGCTTCATTCAGTTTCAACACCGATTTATTAAACAGTAATAAACTTGCGATTTGCATCAGTTCGGTAGAATGTATATTTTATTAGGTCAATTTTATTTGCATAATATTGTATTACGAAATTTTCTAATATGTCATTTTGTTACATTGAAAGTATACACGTCTTGTTCAAAAGAAACTGTGGAACTAAACTAACTGAACTATAGCTTTTTTACCAAAATACTTTTTCTCTCTTGTGAGTTTCAAAATTTATTAGACATGCTGATGAGTATTTTGGTTATTTGTAATAAAAATAATTTTAAATATTAAAATTTCCTTTTAGAATAAAATCAAAAGTATGTTAAATTACACGTGAATATAATGTCCTGGGCCAGCACGCAAATAAGAAGAAGATTTATGTTCTGAAATAATATGTGGCAGGTAATTATTTATTCCAAAATCAACAAGACGCTTTTAATTTATTTTAAAGAATAATTTAGATTTTAGACGTTATTGAAATATAAAATGCTCATCAATTCCAAGGAAACCTAAAAACTGGATCGTAAATCTTACATCTAAGTATAAACTAGATCAATCAAAATATCCTGCTTTAAAAGTTAGATTTACAAGGCTTTTGAAGATATTCACATATAAAATATTGTATGATGATAATAAGTCTAGTTTAAAATTCAATGTGTTTTAGCATACATACATACTTACATGTATTTGCGTAGTTATTAATTGATGTGCATTTATAATTGTATTCAAATAGATTTATGAGATAAAAGACAGGACACCGTTACCACTCGCAGCTCGTTTCTGCATCTTTTTTATCAGTTTCGTGAGCATATCAGATGGACAAAAAAACAGGTGTTAAATAATGAGTCATTGTTATCTATAGCTCTGGATAGGAAGCAGTTGAATGGAAAAGTATAATAATATGGGCTACTCTTTTTCTTGACCGTGTAGATCTTAAGATCGACAATCTACACTAGACAAGTCGTATGATCCCTCAAAAGATGACATTGTCCTTTTGCAAATCAAAAGGTGATAAAAAGAGGCTAACGTTCATGTATTTATTTTTTGACGAATAACAACATGTAGGAAATACTTTGTAACATGTTCGTTAGCTAACTTTCCGCTTAGTTTCTCAATTATAAAATGTAACTAATAGTTAAAACGTTAAATGAGCTCTTCGAGATGTTCTTTGAATGTTTTATTACGGCAATAAACATAACTGCTACCATTCAGAACAGTAGTAACAACTTGTTAAAATAATTATCAGAAATGTTGAAACAAACTTTACTGCATTTAAAGAAACATCACTTACGACATTTCTTGCATACAATATTGGAAATGAAAAGAAGTCTTTCAAAAAGTGTGTATTATAGTGATAACTATAAATTAATAACCTCATTTTCGTAAAAATAATCACATAAATATTTTATAATAATTACGTTTGGTTTGATTTGGTAATGCTTTTGTGATTAATTTTAAGTTAGTAGCATTTAATTCCATATGACAAAACGTTTAATAATAACTTTATTAAATCATTTACCTACTACCTTGAAAAATATTTTTTAATGCTTGCTATTGTTCACATTGATTGGGAATTAAAATTAAAATCATGAACACTTCTGTATAACAAAATAAGCACAGCTAAATATATAAAAAAAAAAACAGAAATCAAAACATTAAACGATCAAATTAAAGAATCTTTTACAAACAAGAGATTTACAGGATTTAGTTTAATCGCATCTGGTTCATATTCAGAGAGAGTTGACCAATAAATGCCAATAATAATAACTTTTTAGGAACATTTAATCTCTAACCATGGCCTGATTATAAAATATCAATGAAAACAAAAAGTTTTTATTAAATGATGGCTGAATTGAGATTGTGTCACGGAGTGGACGGAAATTGCCAGCGTTGAAAAACTGTTTCGCCTGGCAAGAAACAAGAGCAAATATGCAGAGCTCACAGCTAACCTCCAGTGGGAGAGGCACCGCAAGAAGAAGAAGAAGTCCACGCACTTCACAGAAGAAGAAGTCCAGAAGAACAAGCACGCCACAATGCACGATCACCCGCTTTCCTCATCCAACCACCACTGGCAACCTTCCCCACCATGGCAATCTCATTTATTTTTATTGGCAACTGACAGTGGCATCCCTGTTGGCATCGCCCTAGCTCGATCCCGCGTTTTCGCTCGAGCAGCTTGTGGTCTCTGAGACAGACGCTATTTTCTCAACGGTTTTTTTACAGCTCGTTCTAACTTTAACAGCCGTTGGCCGATTCAAGACCACATTATGTTACGCAATGAAGCGTACGACATTTGATAAAGTTTTAATATAATTGTGGTATCGATGCAAAAAGTACTAATTGATCGCTTTAGCTAGGAGTTCAGAAGAAAGTTCGTATTTTCGTTATTTTTACTTTTGTAAAGAAATTTGGCAATTTATTTTATACTATAATACATATTAATGAAGTATAGGTTGTTTAGAAGGTCTTCAAGTTTAAGTTCTTGTGCGTTCTATTAACTTTTGTAATAAATACAGTTTAGTAATTTAAAAAAAAAATCTTTCATCTAAAAATCATATCAAATCGTAATACAAAATGAATAAAAAAAAAATAGTACCGTTTGTTTTATAAGGGTACAATACCGCAACATTACTTCCTATCTAGAAACCGGTAGCTTACCAGCTAAGTGGTGTAAAAAAACTGTTAAAACTTTACCATTTCACAAAGTGGTAGATTTTACGCTATAATAATATTTAATCTGTAAAAAGATCACTTCGAATCAGACCGTGAGGAATGTTTCGTTTATTTTCTTTGATGTTACGTAAAAGTAGTAAATCGAGTTCAGATAGTTATGGTCATAACGTCTTGTTACTGCTTATGTCATTATTATGATAGGACTTGTTAAACATAACAAATGAACTCCTCATTGAAAAAAAAACTTTATATTTAAGTTAATTTGTAAAGATAAGATGGACAAAGTAATTCACACGATACGTAGCATAGCGTAGCGTAGCGTTTCGCGTTGCGTGCGCATATTTAATCATCCAGCTTATAAAAAAATATTATGAATAAAAAGTATGAACTAATCAAGTAAACGAATATTATATGATCACTCTATTTCATGGTATAGAACGTATACGAGCTGTTGATGATGAAAAAAGTGATGTGTTCATTTAAAAGTAGTGTATGCTTTTAAAATATAATTTCAATAAACCAAACAACAAAACGAAATACATTGAAACAACAACAACGACAGCAATGTTTCATTTTGACCACACTGTCCCATACACAAGACAACGATAAAGAGTTGACAATCACCCCAACAAGATAATAAGTGTAATACAAATTCAGGAAAAGGAAGGTGCTATCGATCAGATGCACAATGAATGCAATTTGCGTATTAAATCGCTGTGTCGTTGCGCCTGCAGTGACTGTAGTTTGATGCAACTGGACGTACAACGTTTACTCGTATTTGTATAGAGCTGTTATTACCACTATAAAGTTATTCAGGAGAAAAAAAGCTGAGATAGCGAAGTAAGTTAGATTTCAGTCAAAGTTAAATAGAATCGTTAGTTTTGATAGTGAACAAAACATTATTTCTTATGTTTTATAGCTGTTCAAAGACAGATAGAGATGAAAAAAACGATATCGAAACTATTGAACAAAATATTATCATATTTAAAGAGAATCCTTATTTATTATTAATAATACCTCCTGAGTTGGTATCCTCTTAGTTTTTGAGTTGTCAGACCTTTAAGGTTATTAATGTTTAACAGTCTCAAAGGGTAGTTAACTGTGTAGGGTATAACTTCTTCACAACATTTTGCATACCCAAACGTTAACTATTCACTCATGCTTTCAAAACACCAAGTTTTGTTCAGTTATGTGAAAGGAGAGCATTCAATTTATTAGCAAATCTTTCGCTGGAAATGATACCAATGAAGGGTGGAGAAGCTACTACACGTGCCTGATAATCCAAAAGGCCCCAGGGGGGTCGAGACCTACAGTTTGAAAAACACTATCTTAGATAAAGGATTACTATCTAAATATTGTTTATTTTCTTAACAGCAACTCCTGCTCATTCTTCCTACATAAAGTGTGGAATAAAATGAGTTCAAATAAGAATGTTGTAACGTCACATTCACATGGCGTAAGTATCGTACAAGCGGTAGAGCTTTAGTTCATGTGGCAGAATACTACTTTGTGGGTGGAAATCAAAGTACCTGCAGTAGTTTTGTTCAAGAAAATCTTATTTTGAACTATCCACTGACAACTCTCCTAAGGTTGCCAAGAAGAAAGTGCTATATATACAGCAATCAGTTGAGCAGTATTTTTTATAACAGCATACTTTTTCCAGACTGCTTCAGAAGGATGGTTATGTTATTTTTTATGTTTTTTACTCTTGTATATTTTATATAAATGCAATAGAGTTTTGTTTCAGCTTTGTCAAAAGCCATTGGCTGCTCAATAACTCTGACAGTCATTCGTGTGGTCGACCATCGACCTTACAAACCAAACAGTATTTTATGTTAATAAAACAAGAAAAAGTACTTATTCTTTTATTAATCTTTAAAATTATCAACAAGAAAATCTCCCTAATAAATAGGTACCCGCATAGAAACAGGCATATTCCAATTTGCATAATATATTAACAAGACGAGACGATACAATATGAATATTTTAGATTATGCAACCGACCGTCCTTCAACCCATACGGATATCTAGAAAGCCACTTTCACTACTAAACAGATTAGAATTTCATTTTTGGAATAATTATCGCGTTTTATCAAAAACATCTGAACATCGAACTATACTGGTTTGGGACGCGGAAAACACTTTATCAGACGGCGAAACTTTACTTTTCCGTACATCGATGATTTTAGTTACAAAATTTATACAAGACGTAAAGGTAACAAGCGATGGATATTAAATCATCTATCGCGTTAAATGTGAAAATTATACTATCTTTGTAAAGATCGTGACTAGATCCATGGGAATCTTAATCAGTGATCAATAAAAATGCCTAAGAGTTTTTAATTGCTAATTTAAGGAATGGCAGATTAGTCAGTCTCTTGAATCTTTTTAGATAATATTTTTTTAATATAGATATTTTTTTTCGAGTTTCTAAATTATGCAACAAGTATGCATTTTAAATGCCAAAAGAGAAAATTGATTTTTGAGTCTGCGTGTTGACTAACTTAGTTTACCGAGCTAGTCGTACAATGTATAGAATTTCTGCCATAAAATATTATTTCTCTTATTTTATTTTTTAATTCCTACCTGAACCAAGAACTTTGTAAGTGACGTCACCTATCATATTTTTATTGCAATCCTTATCAATCTTATTTTTTCTTTTTCTTTTTGCGCAACAATAAACGCTCACTTTTATTTACTTATTCAAAAGATTGTTTGTCTAATAAAAGCCTATAATTTCAAGCATGTTATGAATTAGGTAATATTGTATATACCTTTTAACAGAATTTGCTGCAATTTTATATTCGTAAACAAATTCTTGGCAACTTTTTGGCAGTTCCGGTCAACCGTATTAGATACACCTTGTATTAATCATAGAGATCGAATTACCATAGATTATTTAAACATCGAATAGACTAAAGTCTACTCCAATAAAAAAAATAGATACGTAATAATTTATAATATAGATATAATTTTCCAGAGAAAATAAATCTCGAAATTCTGGATGTTTATTAGTTTTAACGGCAAAACTTATCTTTTATAGCATACTCTTAGTGGTTTATCAATTTACATGAGCCGTTCAGTGACCTTTGGGCTCTATAACTCTGTCACTAGGGTTTGCAAGCTCAGTAAATGTAGACTGTACAATCTACACGATGAAGAAGATGAATAATTTATTCTTCTATCAGCTTAATTTTTTTCGATTTTGAATTTCCATATCTGATAATATTGCGTATAAGTAATATTTTTTCGTTTGCGTTCTTAAAACTACATCAATATAGTGAGAATACTAAATTTAAATATTTAAGAAGCAACATAATCCCAATAATAATAATAATAATAATATCCACGTTAGTATGCATTAAAATGAAAATAAAAATTAACAGACTTAATTGTTTTTTCTACCAAAGCGGTATAATGTAGCTGGCGCGGACTTACAGTAAGTAAAATCAAAGTTAATACGTTACAATTCTCGAGTTTATTATAATCTAAGGCCAAAGGGCATTAGTCAGGCTTTCGCTCTCACCAAGAGCAGAGTCGGTCGTAACACAGGAACCGCCGACATCACTGACCAGCCCGACTCGCGTACCTATTTACATACACTCGCCTTTGCAACGCCTAGTTGTATGCTATACAAAATGTACAAGTTGTTTTTAAAAATCTTGTATATAATTTTTATTGTTGTTTTTTTTTTCAGGCAAAGGATTACTTGCCGCCCACAAAAGCTCTACTCACTCCTTTGGGGATAAGAACATGATCTTTATATATAAATGTACGGATAACTTTTATAAAGGTAATGAAGCAATAATAAAACAAAACAAAAAAAAAGAATAAAACATTTTTTTATAACAAAGTACAACAATTTCGCTTTTCTAACCCATTGCTGGAATTCCAGTATAGAAAAACCACATTTTTGTAATTACTTTATACAATCTTACAATATTTAACAGAGGAATAGTTGCTTAGCTAAATCTTAATCTTTGAAGAACATCCTGTACTCTTTGTAGTTTTCTATGCTATTGTATAGAATGTCAAATGTAATTTGTTTCTAACTGGCTCTGAGTGACATATAGAGAGTTCTTTCTTTTTGTTAATAAGCATTAATTATTCATTGAATCCTACGCAAAATAGTTGTATGTAATGTTGGTAAGGACTTGGAAATATCTTTACAAGATTTTTCACTTTCACCTTCTGTGTACTTTTTGTACTCAGTTGAATCCAGATCTCTTTGATTAAAATTTAATTAGTGTTATCACTAAAGTATACGACTATCGTGGATCAGTCAATAAACTAAAATTAATTTTTTCATTTAGTTATAATCCGGTAAAATTTAATATCAGAATTATCCCTTTATAGGCAAAGGGTGCATTCACATTAACTACCGGATACGACACGGAAACATTTGTTACTGTAGTTGTAGAAACTGAGCCCTACGTAGACTCATTACTCATAGAGTTAATTAAGAATCATTGGAATGGCATAAAGACCCTACTTTAGTTGTAGAAACTGTATATTACGTGTAATAATTGTTCGTATTAGCCAGAGAGATAATTTGGTATGAGAGCCCTATTTTAGAACTTAAGCCATACGTACACTTACTTGTTATTACAAGTACTAGCTTTCCGCCCGCAAATATTTTTTCCTCGGGCGATGTACTTTGAATCGCTCACTGCACTCAGGATTCTACTTATTAGAATCCCTCGCTGCGCTCAGGATTTTATTCTAGAATTATTCCCTCCGCTTAGGATTCAAAATAACCACCCTCCTTGCCGTAAAGGATGGTTGTTCCGCCTTACACGCGTACTCAAAGTAAATTTTCTACGGTGACTAAATTCTCACCAAAGACAAAGTACCTACTTCAAAAGAAGGTACTTATTGCATAACTTAGACCTATGACACAGATCTAATAACTGTGAAAAAAATGCAATAAAATGACACTCTTTTTATTGGAGCGTAAAATGCTAATTAAGAGAGCCTCTATGTTATCCGTAACTGACTGAAATTCTTATCTAGGGTGACCAAATTAGGATAACATTATATACAAACTGGTACTTACTTGCAACTGGAAAGAAAGACGAATAGTTCGCAGCGACTGGTTGAGAAAAGTCTTTTTGGTTTTTGATTTTGGATATCACAAAACTTACAGCATCCCGAAAAAATGGCTACGGACAGAATTATGCTATCTATTTATTTAGCACTATTCTACACCACTGACACCAGGGTTTGTGGGTTCGGTTTTCGACTTTACAACCCATACGATGATGATGATGATGATCTATTTATTTACGAAGATTTACTGCACTACACAATTTAATGGCGGCTCTACCGGCTTACTACCGGCCAACCACACGGCAAACAGAGATATGGAAGCGGTTGCTTGCTAGTATGTTGTTGGTATTGTCTTCCGTGCACGTGTCATAACAAGCAACTAAAAAGTAACTGAAGTTATCTATCAATATAATGTGCCAAGCGGTGGAGCGTCCAGCTCTCGTTACGGAAGTTCTGGGTTTGAGTCCCGGTGGAGATAATGTCAAAACAAAGAGTAACACCAGTTTGATTGGAGCATTTCAGACTGAATCACCTAATAGACCGAAAAATAAGACGATTCCGTGCTTCGGAAAGCATGTTAAGCAAGCTAGTATTGAAATAGTCGTTAAGTAAGTCTTGTCAGGAGTCATTGGCGGTTTAATGATTTAGTCTCATTAGGGTCGGTCATCGACCTTGCAAGTCACACGACATGATGACTAATAATCTCTAAGCATGATGATAACCATGGATTTAAATTATTCAATCAAAATTACAGCATAGGAAGGAATATCTTTGGTTAAACCTAGGGTTAAACAGTTGATGGACGGAAACTGATAAAAGCTCTAACCAGTTATTTGGAATGAATTCTAAGCAAGAAGTTCCATAAAACATGAAATAAGAATTTTAAGAATGCTCTACCGTATGTACCTATAGGGTGTTAACTAAACACAAGACTTCTAGGATGATTTGTTTAGTCCAAAAAATAGAGCATTATTGTTCTAGAACTATTCAGAAGTCACATTTTTTTATACAAACTGTTTTAATATAACTTTTTTCTATAACAATTAATGGCTGACCGAGTTAACTTATATGAATGTTCAAAATTATTTGAGATAGAGAAGTTATAGAGCAAAAGTTATTTAATACCATGGGTTATTTAATACCAAATAATGATTTTATTTAAGTAACCAAGACTCATCAATAGTGTTAGTTATTGGCTAATAGCTATGTTAGTAGTCATAAAAAAAATATTATTTTTAATCATTAATATTTAATTCTACCTGGTTTGAGCTTCCGTTAAGTTACGAAAGAATTTGCATTCGGGTAAACGGAAATCAATATTTATTTACGCACAAAACTACCACAGACCCAGTTTTCTATACTATTAATAAAATCATAAATACATAACCATTTTTACCTAATTTTGTAATTAATTTGAATGTTTAATTTGATTTTGTTTTTAAGCACTCTGCACTGGACACCCGATTAAAATATTATACAAAAGAGAGTGGGCAAATTGGTCGAAAAATTAAACCCACCCCCAGAGTAGATACATAGCACGTTTGAAAGAGCGTTAAAAATGGAACATTTCATTATATGGGA
This sequence comes from Carpatolechia fugitivella, assembly GCA_951230895.1. Lineage (NCBI taxonomy): Eukaryota > Metazoa > Arthropoda > Insecta > Lepidoptera > Gelechiidae > Carpatolechia > Carpatolechia fugitivella. The sequence goes on from OX579656.1 coordinate 17,092,279, forward strand.
CCAAAAAAATCGCACCCTATGAAAATGAGATATTCAGGTTTTTAAAACTTTTTGACCATTTCCGCGTAAATAAGGCCGCCCCCACAATAGCCACATAGCACATTTGGAAGAGTGTAACATGCGTAACATTTCATTATATGGGCCCGAAAAAAACTCACCCTATAAAAATGAGATATTCAGCTTTATATAACTTTTAGTCAAATTCCGCTTAAATAAGGCCGCCCCCACAATAGCCACATAGCACATTTGAAAGAGTGTAACATGGGTAACATTTCATTATACGGGACCGAAAAATGAAATGTTATGCACGTTACACTCTTTTAAATGTGCTATGTGGCTATTGTGGGGGCGGCCTTATTTACGCGGAATTTGACAAAAAGTTTAAAAAACCTGAATATCTCATTTTCATAGGGTGCGATTTTTTCGGTCCCATATTATGAAATGTTACGCATGTTACACTCTTCCAAATGTGCTATGTAGCTATTGTGGGGGCGGCCTTATTTACGCGGAAATTGTCAAAAAGTTTTATAAACCTGAATATCTCATTTTTATAGGGTGCGATTTTTTCGGTCCCATATAATGAAATGTTACGCATATTACATTCTTTCAAATGTGCTATGTGGCTATTGTGGGGGCAGCCTTATTTAAGCGGAATTTGACTAAAAGTTATACAAACCTGAATATCTCATTTTTATAGGGTGCGTTTTTTTCGGGCCCATATAATGAAATGTTACGCACGTTACACTCTTTCAAATGTGCTATGTGGCTATTGTGGGGGCGGCCTTGTTTACGTGGAGTTTGACAAAAAGTTTTAAAAACTTGAATATCTCATTTTCATAGGGTGGGATTTTTTTGGTCCCATATAATGAAATGTTACGTATGTAACACTCTTTCAAAGGTGCTATGTGGCTATTGTGGGGGCGGCCTTATTTACTCAGAAATTATCAAAAATGATTTTAATATTGTAATTTTTATAGGGTGAAGTATCCATGTTAACTGATTAAAATGAAAAATTCACATAACTTCGCTTTTTATTTAATTACATTTTCTTCAAAAATCCTAAAATAGAGATTTTGTTTTTTTTATTTGTGCTATATCACACTAACAACAGATTAGATTTCAAATATAGTTAACACACATTATAATTAGGATGCATTAAGTCATTTGGCAGTACAGTTAATTTTGGACCGAGGCCCTTTGATTTCTGCCCACTCTCCTTTGTTATGAGATGATTATTAATTATTATTTAATAAAATTGTATTTATGGTTGTTATGTAGGTGTAGTAATAATGATATATGAGTCGGTTTAGTTGTTAGTATACCATCCTACGAAGCTTAAATAGCACAGACTAAATACCGATCTAAAGACAAACATCATTATCAACAGCTCATATTACTGGTTATAATTACGTATGTTCGTCTTAACCTGTTTCACAATTCTTCTTTGAGTCGATGGCTCGATAAAAGGTGGGCCATTGTCTGCGGAGTCGCGCCACACTCGCACCGACGGTCCGCCCCGTCTAAAAAACCCCACCGGAGACGGTTTTCTTTACTCCGATCCGACCGACCTGGGTACAGAGATTCAGCAACCGTTCTCCTATGACCGATTCAGGAGTCTGTTTAACGACTTCCAAAGAGTCCTTGGAAGTTCATACCCAGTGGGGACTTTCCGAGAGCGGGACGAATGGAGGAGACAGCGAACTTTGCGCCCGCCAGATATCACATCTGGCTTGAGACGCCTCGCCATGAAACATGGAACTCTTATTGTGAAACCGTTTCACAATACGCGGACGTTAATTATTACAAAAACGTAAGATCGTTCAGTGTTTGATAGACAGACATTCACCGTCCAAATATAGTCATATTTCACAAAAAGTTTATCTGCAAAGTCATGCAATGTATATTTTACAGTTGTAACATCTTTTATAACTAATCCGTAATATTGCGTGCGAATCGAATCGAAACGCAAATAATATAAAAACGGTACGCTCTACTGACCGAGACCACGTCATATTCTTTTGAGAGAATACACATAATGCAACAGTTAGAGAAATAACGCAAAGGTGGTAACTCAGTCCTTGAAACTGAACAACTTTTGTTCTGGAAATTTGCCTAAATCGCCAAAAAAAACTTATCATAAAAATTCACTTAAGGCCGGGTTATTGCAAAAATTAGCAACTCAACGCGGTTTAGTTGAAAGTTCAACCGACGTGTTACTGAAATAACGTTTATATTAGCGTGCGATGCTTCACGGTGGTTACGTCCGACACCGCGCAGGAATCGTGCGAAAAACTCGTTTTTCTTGAACTCTTTTGCTTATTAACAGAAAATGGCAGAGTTTATAAAAAATGTAATTGATTTAAAATCTAAGTCAATAATTGGCAAGTTATATTAACGAAAAAAAAAAACTATGGTTATTGCATTAAGTTACGAGATCAAGGACGACAAAAATTTTTTTTGCTGCTTTTTTTTAAAACTTGTGCTTCTTATATCTAAATTATTATAATGTATTTAAAAATTCTACTCGATTTAAAATTTAATTAAGAATATATTCTGTTAGGATATATATTTTTTACATTTATAGAATCAGTACAAGTGCTAGTATTTGATCGTCAAAGTAGCGACTATGGGCGCTATTTCCACATAACCCCGCCTTAAGAAAAAAAAATATCACGTTGTAAAATAATTCACATCTTGGTGTACATTTTATGCAGATTAATATGGCATCAGTCACATGATATCTAAGGGTTTAGTAAGGATAGATAACTGATAATAATAACGATACTAAAAATATAATAAATGTTATTACAAAAGAAATAACAATCTTGGCATAAAAAAAGCTTTGTTATTTTATGAATAAACTCAAGATTGGACTTGATACCTGGTTTTAAGGATCCAAGCAGAGACTGACAGATGCTAATATTAATTAAAACTACAACACAGACTGTAATAAATCCTGAACATGTTTTCATTGATTATGACCGATGATCGTACCTCAAAACAAAAACATCAACTTAATGCACACATATTCTAAAATAATATTATTTCATCAAAACAATCGCACCTCCATCTCATAATAACGGTAATACAAAATTGTACAGAATAGTAATCATTAGTATGGGTTGCCGCGTTATCAGTTGTTTCCCGGAAGGACGCCATTTCCACAGTTACCCAAGACAAGATGGCCGCCTGCGATTTCTTTTGATATGGCGTGTGCAACAGTATTGGTGAGTTTCAAGGTTGAGTTTAATTATAAGTGTGATAGATCTTCATAATTTTTAAGATCAGACTTAAATAACTGAAGATAAGACGGTATCTCCATTCGTGTCTCGGCTCTTAAGATAAGACCTAGGGTCAATAAATGTGTTCACTTTCCAAAACTCGAAATCTTCTTACTTTTTAATCAATCATGTGCTTCAGTCTAAACATTCCGTTCAAACTGGGACAGATTCTTAAATTGGATTAAGTTCTGTACTTATCGAAATTCAAGTCCAGAACTGCTCTGTCACTAGACCATACTGCAGTATTTTTACTGCAGCACTTATTATAAGTTTTTATTATGGTATGGGCATGTAATGCGGAGAAATGAATGTAACGTGGGGAAAAATAGATATGTTGGGAGAGGACGACCAAAAAAAAGATGGATGGATTGTGTAAAAGATAATATTATTATGTTCAGGAAGGATGTGAGTGTTGAAATGACGGCTGATAGGGATGAATGGAGGAAGAAAACATACTGCGTCGACCCCAAATGATGGGATAAGGGCAAGCGAATGATGACTTATTATGAGTTTTTATAATCGAAGACTAACCTAACTACTCAATCAAAACAAAGTCAACTCTACAAAATACAAAACTACACAATCATCTACGTACAAAACGCTACATCTGCAATACTCGTCATAAACATAATTGCAGTACAAAGCTCAACCTGACCACAGACTCACCACTCCGAAAGCTGTACAGCATCACGCCCATTACGGGACCAGTTATTAAGTCATCCGTCCACCCACGTTAGATGTAGCACGTGTTTAGTATGTAATGTTATCTCCGGGCTTTTACTTTCACCCACCAAATGAGTGGCAATTTTGAATGGATGTGGTATGTTCAGCGGACTTTTAGTTCATAAAATGGTCTACTTTTACACCCGTAAAATGTGGCAGAAGATGATTTTCTTTTTTTGGTTGAGTCAATAAATTTAATGTATGTACTATGTCTAACAAATACTATTTTAATAAACTAAAGTTTAGTTTTTAAAACTATCGTAAAAGCACACGTAAGTTAACTTTTTATTTATATTTACAATAATAAATTTTAGCTGGGTTGGGTTGGGTAGCGAGCGATCTTCGATCACAGAAAAGGGCCCGAGTCAACATTTATAGTATTTCCTTTGACGTATCATGACAACCTATATTTAAATAAATAAACTACTTATATAAATTCTACATTATGTTTTTTTGTGATCTTAAATGGCTCAAACGTTAATATTTATCTGCTAATGCCTCCTCCATTCTGGTATTTTTGTAAATCTATAGCTAGTCAAAACAAGTTTGGACATCTATTAGTTATTTTATGCATCATTTATTTACAGACAGCGCATTATGGAATCACTTTCTTTTTTAAATATTTTTCATGAATGAATGAAACTAACGCAATGGAATTGGAATTGTTATGTATTTGTTTTATTTTAACTAAGCGATTTTTTTTCTGAAGACTGAGGGTAGACTCGAGCCCCTTGGTAGCTGCTGTTGATAAGTTTCTAGCACTGCTAGATAAGTAATAATAAAGAAAAATACTAAAATTTAAATTCATACCGGCTCTGGCGAGTGTGGCACCAGTAGACCGTCAGAATAATCCCTATCATAATGTTATCAACATTCATAAATGAGAAGCTCTTTTTGCAGCTCTGTAAGAACAATAAACTTTTTTTAATAAATAAAAATTTTTTTTTTTGTGCGGGTAGTTGACAAGTTGATACAGGTTTTGAATTTGCTCTGATATTTTAATTATTAAAAAAGTAATACAGTAATTTAATTAATGAAACCATAACAAGTAGTACCTGCCAACACTGTCCTAGCGTTTCTATCACTTTTTACCGTGAATAGTTATACACTTCACTTTGCAATCACATCAACACTATGGAAGCAGTTAAGAAGACTATGGACAGCATGACTGCAGCATTTAATTCTGCTATGGCTGAGCACCAGGCTCGCTTGGAGAATAGCCCTGTTTCCAATGTTCCAGCGCTGGCAGCAGAATTTTCTTCATTTAAATCATTTGTGATTGCTGCCCTAAACAACCTTCATAGCCAAGTTGATTTGTTAGCCCAAGAGATTGAGCGCTCTGAACTGCGTAGTCGTCGCAAGATGCTATTACTGCATGGTGTAGTGGAGGCCAAATCTGAAGACTTGGCTGCTGTGGTGGTGCAGCTCGCGGTTAAGCATCTTCTGCCAGACTTATCTGCTGATGATTTTAGCCGTGTTCATCGTATGGGACGTGACACTACTGGCAAACCTCGTCCTATCCTAGTTAAGTTCCGTAGTGCTGAGCTGCGGGATAAGGCCTGGGCATCTAAAACTGGCCTCAAAGGAAGTGGTGTGACACTATCCGAGTTTCTCACAAAGAAAAGGCACACCCTATTTATGGAAGCCAGGGAGCGCTTCAGCGTGAAGAACTGCTGGACTCGAGATGGTGTCATATTTGTCCTGGGGCCGGACGGTACTAGGCATCGTGTAACTACAGCGGCCGATTTAGACGACATCTCCGAGTCCGGTGAAGCGTCGTCGTCGCCGCGGTCTGAGGTTGGTGCGGATCGTGCAAGGACGAATGTGCAAGACACTGTTAGCACAGCTGCAGTCGCCGCGGGATCCAGTGCCGCTGCCGCGAAGAAGAGACAGCCGTCGCAGCGTGTGCAAGCTGCCGCCGTCGTGCCTAGGCCCATGAAGGGCCGTGGCAAGCAGTAGGGTAGCTTTTTCGACGCCGGGTGATGGATTCACAAGTACCGCCTTTCTCGCTATTTTGTCTCTGCAACCGTTTTTCTTATTTGTGTGTTATTTTCGTTTCTCCTATTGTAGGTGTGTTTGCGTACGTATTGTTTCTTGTGACTTGTGAAGTTGTCTAAACTTGAGTGTGTTTCAAAACGAGTGGAGCGATCGCTTGGCAGCAGTCTGTTTCACTCGCACTCATAGGGCTTGTAACAAGCGAAAGTGTGAGTAATATCGCTCCGGGTGGTTTTCGCACGTTTTGAAACGCACTCTCTAGTCAATGAGTTTACTGTCAAATTGTGTTTTATTTTTGTGCCGCTAGCGATAAGTGTTCTGTATATTTTCCAATAGTGTTCGTTCTCTTTCTAAGATTATGCCTTATCATGTAATGTGTTTTGTTATTTATGTTTAATGTTCTTTACGTTTCATTTCACGTTAGCGTTTTGTTTTTAAATTTTTTACTCTTATTTAAGCTGGGTCAGTCGGCGGGTACATGAGACAATATTTTTATTAGTATTTTTGTTTGATTACATTTTTTATATTTTAATAGTATTGTTTTTAGTAGTTTTTATTAATATTTTATTTATTTATTTTTTAATATGGTTATATCAACGGCTCATAGCTCATCTGACGATAGCGAACATTTCCTGTCTTTCTCCTCATCATCTTCTGATGATAGTTTTCATAGTACCACACCTTCACTTCACGAATTACTAACGGAACAATTTGCGGATGTTAATAAAAATTTTAATGTCATACACATAAACGCGCAAAGCATCCCGGCTCATTATGCAGATATGCTTGCTTCGTTTGACATTAAAAACATCCACGCCATACTCGTTTCTGAGACTTTTCTCCACCCATGTCTCCCATCCACATCCTACTCTCTTCCGGGCTTTCAACTCATCCGAAACGACCGCTCGAGTTCTTCGCATGGCGGCGTTGCCATTTATCTACGTAGTCACTTCCCTTTTAAAATTCTCAGCAAATCCCCTCAGCCCCCTCCTCCAAATTCAGCCGAGCATCTCTTCCTGGAAGTCACTTTATCCCACACCAAAATTCTTCTAGGCGTTTACTATAGTCCCTCCCTTAGAATTAGTTATTTCTCTTCTTTTGAGGCCCTTCTCGAAGAATTGCTCCCTTCTTACAGTCATTCCATAATTATGGGTGACTTTAACACATGTCTTCTAAAAAATGATTCTCGTTCACGCAGCCTACACTCCATTATTAATTCTAGCAACATGCGCATTCTCCCTCTCAACGCTACACATTATTTTCCAAACTGCACTCCTTCTTGGCTTGACTTGATAATCGTCTCCTCTCCCAACCATGTTGCTAAACACGGGCAGTTCACTGCTGACGCCTTCTCCTATCATGACCTCGTTTATCTTTCGTATAAAATTCGACCTCCAAAAGCCAAACCCCGAACTCTTTATCAGCGTAATTTTAAAGATATGGATCTCGCTCGTCTCGTTGAGGACGCTAGCAAAATTGACTGGTCTGTGGTTGATCGTGCAAACACAGTAGATGAGCAGGTGCAGGTCTTCAACTCTCTCCTCATGGGGCTATATGACACGCATGCTCCTATAAGAGCCATAAGAGTAAAGCATCTTCCTGCTCCCTGGCTTACGGACGATATTAGGTCACTCATGGACAAAAAGACTAAGGCCAAAGGGAGGTACAAACTGGACCCTTCTGATAAAAACCGTGACAAATATCACTCTATACGGAATCGCTGCAATACAGTGATAAGGGACGCTCAGATACGCCATATCCATCTTAACGTTGAAAATGGTAATCCATATAAAGTATGGAAATTCTTAGGTACCCTGGGTGTTGGTCGCAAATCACGCAATGATCCAATTTCTAAAAATATTAATCTTGATACACTAAATCGACACTTTTCCTCTGCTTCGTCTTTAGCTAGTAACATTAAGTCATATACACTACAAACTCTTTCATCGCAACCAACCCCAAACATTCCTCCCTTCACTTTGAGTCAACTGTCCGATTGTGATGTTAAGAAAAGCATACTTTCTATCGCCTCGAATGCGGTTGGTGGTGACTGCATTAGCCGTAATATGATCGTCCCCTTGATTGACATTGTTACACCTGTCATCACAAAAATTTTTAACCGTTCCATCACCTCTGGTACTTTCCCGTCAGCCTGGAAAGAAGCTCTGATTATTCCGCTTCCTAAAAAAGCCAAACCTACTTCTTTTTCAGACTATCGCCCCATCTCAATTCTCCCCTTTCTTTCCAAAGTTCTCGAGCGCTTAGTGCACCGTCAGCTAAACTATTTCCTAAATTCGAACTTACTTCTTAACCCATTTCAGTCAGGTTTTCGCTCCGGTCATAGCACGGCTGCTGCGCTGGTCAAAATTGCAGACGACATTCGTTGGGGTATGGATAACCAGAAACTTACAGTGCTAACGCTGCTTGATTTTAGCAATGCTTTTAACACTGTGGATTTTGATATCCTCCTCCAAATACTTCGCTCTCTTAACATATCTCCGACGGCAGTTGACTGGTTTCATAGTTACCTGTTTGGACGTCGGCAGCGCATTCGGGTGGAAGATACGTTTTCCACGTGGTGTTGCACTAATGCTGGCGTCCCACAGGGTGGCGTACTGTCCCCTCTACTGTTTTCCATTTTTATAAATTCAATTACTTCTTCCTTATCATCTTCGTATCACTTGTATGCAGACGATCTCCAAATTTACTCCCAGTCACGTCTTGAAGACCTACCCGTTGCCATTAACACCATAAACAGTGACTTGGCTCGAATATCAGACTGGAGCCAACGTCATGGTCTCAAAATTAACCCAAGCAAGACTCAAGTGATCATAATTGGTAGTCCATGGTTTCACTCGAGAATAGATAATGTTTCGTTACCTTCGATTATTTTTGATGGTGTTCCAATTGATTATAGCAGTACGGTGAAAAATCTTGGTGTCTTGTTTGATAACACCCTGTCCTGGAAACCTCAAATTGCTGAGGTGAGTAGGAGGATCTTTGCTGCTTATGGGTCTCTCAGAAGACTAAAAAATCTCTTGCCGACCAGTACTAAAATCTCTCTTGCTCAATCACTTCTTTTACCAATCTTAGATTACGCTGATTGTTCATATCTTGATCTCACGGAAGAGCTGCTTGGCAAACTCGAGCGGCTACAAAACGTCTGTATTAGGTTTATCTTTAATCTCAGGAAGTATGACCATGTGTCATATTTCCGTGCTAAATTACACTGGCTCCCTATTCGTCGTCGGAGGGACTCTCATGTTCTATCTCTTCTTTATTCTATACTCTTTATCCCTTCTACCCCGTCATATCTCAAAGAAAGATTTGAATTTCGTTCTCTCGCCCTTGATCGCACTCTACGCTCCTCCCTAGATCTGTCTCTTACTATGCCCATTCACTGTACTCACTTCTACACTAATTCCTTCACCGTCCAAGCCATAAGGCTATGGAACTCGCTCCCTCCGACCATAAGACGTGCCCCGTCTATTGACGCGTTTAAAAACCGTCTGAAAGCCCACTTCCTTTCTGTCTCCTAGTGTAGGTAGGTGCCTACTCCATTTTAGTGTTTCCCTAGGCAGGTACAAGCTTTGAGTCCGTCATAAATCTATATTATATTTATATATATATATATCGTTTTTATGTAGTTATATAGTATGTAAGTACTTATTATTATGTATGTTTATTAATATGTATGTTATTGTAGGTATATATTTCACGTAGGTTATTTAGTATAGATAATTTAGTATACAACTACATTTTGTAGTTTATACGGTATACTTGCACTATTCCGCGTTACTTTATAGTCTCCTGTATCCAAAGGTTGCCTGGAAGAAATTGCTACGAAGCAATAAGGCCGCCTAACTGTACATGACTACCTGTTCTTACTTCCACTCTGTCATTTATTATTTCTGTGTGTGCAATAAAGTATATTCATTCATTCATTCATTCATTCATTCAATAAACGTAAATACATTTACAAAAATTGGTTATTATAAATACATACTCTATAGACAGATGATTTATGTCTTCAACTACACAGACACCTTTAGCAATAGTAGAGGATTCGAGTTACTAATAACTCGAGTTACTAATAACTCGATTCCTCTACTATTGCTAAAGGTGTCACCAGTCATTGATTTGTTATTGGACTTTTCATAGATAAAACTAAATAATAGCAAAATATTATAAAATACCTACCAAAGAGATAGCATACGAAAGTAATAATTAGAACCCAAATAATGATAGTGCCATCTTTACAAGCGTAGTAGAAGTTGAAGTTGGAAGGAGAAGTTGTCCTAGCTTTCCTAATCAACTGAGAAGTTCAGCAAAAATAAACTAGATGGCGATGTAAGAACTAAAAGATCGTTGTTCTCAAATATTTAGGTAGATGTCGCGGAACAGTGTCACGGACCGTAGTCACGGAACACTCTTTCTCAACTCAAAATTATCCTTCACATATATTTTTTTAAAACAACGTACGAACCATTAAAACTTGATAATACTTGGAAATTTGTTTGATAGCCAAAGAAGGTAGGTAGGTATTTGATATGAATGGTTACAATGACTTAGGCAATGATAAATGGTAAACTGCAGTGTAACAAATTATTTAAACTGAACACAGACTTTTTGAAGTGATCGCGGTTTTAGCTTTTTGTTTAATTAAAATCTACCTTGAGTAATTTGTTGCAGGACCAAGACAAACCAGAAAGCGGTGATTAATATAATTTATAGGATTTGTCTAACGAATAATCTATTGTAGTTTGATGTATGTGACTGATGGTACTTCACAATCAACTGAGAGGGACGTTGTATCAAGAAACGTCAACGCGAACCATCAAGATAACTTTACACATTTAAACATTGTAAATTATGAAAACGGAGAAAATGATTACTTTTATTTCTGTATTATGTGACAATTAAGATTAAATTAAATCACTAACCAGGCTGTCGTACGTCATTTTATAATAAATTATCTTGTTACAAATCATATTCATAAATAGCTTATTATCCTCGTAACCATGGTCATTATAATATTAATTAAAAAACGAAATCAAATGAAATTTTACTTTTTTATAGATTCTGAAAAAAATAGCATATTTTTTATGTTGACACAAGAAAAAATCTTGATCACGTCCTTATCTCGGAATATCTTTAACGGAAAATGTTCATTTCACCTCTCGACAGGTGTGAACATGTTTCACGCCCGGACTCGCTCGTAAATCACCGTCAACAAGATTAATGACGATGACACGATCATAATATTTACACGCAGAAATGTAATTAGGTTTTCACTATTAGAATCTCGTGGATATGTTTACTGAAAAAATCACTAATAAATTGAGAAATTATTCGTAGCAGTATAATAAAAGAAAAGGTCAAAATATTTCTAAATTAAACAGGCACGAGCGTTTCGGTGGAGAAGAATACGAGCTACAACAATTAACTGTAAACACTAAAAGGGTTTCATTTTTCATATATTAACTCGCAAAATATTTTGAATGATACACAAAATGCGAAGAAAATTTTGATGTTTGTTATTTTTACCGACTATCCTTTGAACTGTTATAAAGCTTTAGTGAAAAGTTTCGACACAAAACAATTTACATTTTACGAAATGTTAAACTCTACATAACTCATATCACGTAACAAAATGGACGAGTCCCAAAAACAGCTAAAACATTTTAACTGCACTCTCTACAGTTTTACGTTCACTTATAATTGGGGATGTGCAGAGTTTTAATGTCTGTTAATTAGATAAATCGGCAGCGGGCACGGAGCCTCCTGCTCCCGGCCTCCGCCCCGGGGCAAAGCCCTGTGGCCTTCGTGACGGGAATACACAGGCATTTGCATTGACGCTAGCGGGGCACTTTTAATTGCTGAATGGACAAAAAATGCTAGCGTTTTGTCAGACTTTTCTAATAAGGGCCCATTTTTCCATTGCATTTTAATGAGAAGATCGCTTTGTTGAACGTTATTGCTTTTATATTACATAGCATTTACGGTCGAGATAATTAGATTTAGTTTTCTAGCTAGATTGAATATGAATCTGTTTGCTATCATGACTTCTCTCAAACGTTTGGAATCACAATTTGAATCTAGAAACTAGAAGACTACTACTCAAGGAGATTAAAAAATCTAATAATTTTTAAGAGATCATTATTCTCAGTTCTTCAAATGGTTGATTTGGCCACAAAAACCTCTAGAAGAGACTTGGCAACGCTCGTATTTGCATTTAGATGAGGTTCGCGAGATATTGAAACGTAGTTAGTAATTAAATTAGTTCTCGAATTAAGAGAAACGAACTCAATGGATTTGGGTCAAAGAGAGTGACCTAATTTTGTTAGAAAGAAGTCTGTAAGTTAGTAACTGTTTTCATTAATCGCAGTTTTTTGTTTTGCTGCATTTTGGATTTACGTTAGTGTTAATTTGAGGAATCTGTATCAGAAAATACTTTATAGTTTCCAAAAGGCTTATTGTTGTGAATATTATTTGATGCCAAATAGCCATAAAGATTTCTGTAATTATTATGAACTCCATAGGTATACGGCAAATAATATCCATAGTTTGACAGAAACACTGCCATGAGAGGATTGACAGAAAGATGATTCAAGCTATTGTATCTGTCTAAGAATCGTATTGGAAGTGGCAAGTATACAATCTGTTGTTTGTTGATATTTTGTATGTTTGGAACTCGTGATTTTGCATAGTTTGTAAGTTTGTCTTTGTTATTGATATTGTATTTGTCGAGAATATCAAGGAAATTATTTGTTAAATTATGATACACTTGTTGAGACTTAATTTCTGGTAGTGAGTATACGTATCCTGGTTTTGTGTCCTCCTTTATTGGTTCCAGGTCTGTTTCTTCTGAACTTGGAGTAACTTCATAGATTTGAGTTTTATTACTTTCTAGTGTATCATCTTTTATTTCAGCATCATAATTATGATTTTCTTTCAAATCAGATGTTTTTGCCATTTTAATATTTTTTGCATTATCATAGTTACGTACATCAATCTTTTTAGCTTTTCTGGTACTTTTAGATGTAATTGTTTCAATTTTAGCAATATTTCCAGAATCGATAAGCTTTTCACTAAGTTTAATGCTATTTGTTTTTGAAAAAAGTTTAGCCATTTTAACTTCAAACTCTCCGTAGACTTGTTGTGGTTCGACTAACTTGATTGCATCATTTTTGTTTTCAAAATAACTTTCTGCTGTTAAATTAAAGTTTTGATACCAAGGTTGGTCAATGCGTAGTATATTTTTTGCTCTTGGAATGTGAACATGAAATCTTCGATAAGCTTCTTCATTCGATATTGGTGTCCAGCCTCCTCCTTGCTCATATTCGGCGAAGGCGATATTCAGCGTGACAAAGAATACCATCTGAAATATCAATGTTATACATTTTGTTACCCTGTATTACGTTATACATTTTTTTTTGTCCGATACTGGCGGTTGACTTTATAAAAAAAGAAAATAAACACTTGTCAAAATTTTATATTTTGGAAGTCTTGTAAAAACAAGTAGCATCGATTTACATAACCCCTTGAGTCGTGTTTTTACAAATAAATTCGAACAAAATATTAACTTTAGAACAAAATTAGAACCACCAAACACTAAAGCTCAACCTGCAACTTAATCTTAAAACTAGTATCACTTCACAAGAACCACTTTCAGTAAACTGAAATGAAACGTCACTCAACAAGACAATTGGAAGAACAACTCACGGGAACGAAGACCCTCATGTTGTAGCTTGTAGAGTGTACACTGTAGACGCACTAGGCACTAGTGAAGAGCTCTCGGCATTAGGTTGAGTGGTCACCGGCGACGAGGCGCGGAGTGATGCTAGAGCACAGGGACACACCACCTTTGAAGTGTTAGGATTGCTTTACAATGGTAGAAAACAACAAAAAGATTTTATGATAAGATTGAAACCTTACAATTTTTGTTATTTGATTGCAAATTAAGGATCCACTACTGATAATGAGCAAAGTTCTAAATCAGGCTTTGAAATAAAACATCCGATATTGTAACTACCTATAGATTATTATTAAAAGTCATTCGTATTTGTAATCAAAACATTTTGCAAACAAAATTTAATTGCACATCAGTTCCTGAACAGATTTTCAAATTTTATTTAAAAATTTCCTCAAAAAAAAAAAAAAAGTGAAAAAGCCAAAAAAAATGTTACTTACGAGTAAATGTCAATGAAAATCCCGTGCTAAAAATACCTTGACGTCAAAAAATGATTTTGTTAAATCTGACTTGGAATAAAGACATTTTTATCTTTATCTACCTGCAACATATTTTCAATATGAACACCGGCCAACAAGGAACGCAATCCACTCAATGTTTTAATTGCTTCTTTGCAGCACTTGCTTCGCCGCTCGCCTCAATACTCGCCCGTTGGTTGAACACGGGATTGCTTTCAACTTGCTTTCAACTAACAGTTGTTACTCGTCTTCTAAGTGGACTGTGGGACCTCCTTTACGATGATTGGGTTTCTTATAAGTGCCCATTTTGTTTTCAACTCTGGAGTTTCCTTTGTTTAAAGCTTGGTTTTTAGCTATTTTCCAAACGTTATGTTTGTAAGTGGAAATTTAGTTTGGTGTACTTTGTGTCTGTTTATTTTAAATGTAAATATGCTATACGATGTTTTGCTTTTCTAAAAATCACAGTGGCCAGTACCAGACCGAAATTCAGTATATAATTTAATTTTGTTCCATTTTCGGTTTGTGAGCGGAAAAGTATACCTTATATTCAACACAAAAAGTGTTATGACACATTTTATTGGCTTACATAATATTTTTGTCTATCTACAAAATCTGCCATGTTTAAAACTGTACGAACTCAAAAAGATGGGATTTATTATTTAAAATAAGTTTACTACAAAACTCTGATGAGTTTTTATAAGTATCTCAAAAAATTTATATTACTTTTTATGTTTCAATCTAAATACTCAACAGAATTTTTGTCTGAAACTATCTATGAAAAATTCTCACGTACTGAAAATATTAACCCGACTTCAACATAAAAGTTTCATACGCCGCAGAGACGCATGTAATAAAGCAATAACTTTTGGTAATAAAAAATACTGGGTTATGCGCTTTTGGCAGCAGAGCGGTTGGATGCAGGCCAACGGGTAACGGGCGACAGTTTCATAGGCGCAGTGAGCGGTGGCCTTTATGCCCGCGGCGTTCGGCTTGTGCAGCTTATAGCATTTTTGGGTCCAAGTTAAATAGCTGGAATTTTACAGCTTTAGATGCAACACGCCTGTTCCATGTTTGTGTAAAGAACAATGCTAGAGAACTAGTCTGATATTATTGTAAGAAAAATACCCGGAGAAATTCTTTTTTCTTTTTTAGTTTTTTATATCGGGCATATTTTAACTGGTTTTAGACATAAGGATTTAGGAAATCTTCTCGTGGTGAAGATTTAGTAAATATATTTAGAAAAAATAAACTAAAGGAAAATAAAATTGAATCAAAAAATTTAATATTATTATTATTAAATATTCTTCATATACAAATATTAATGTTATTATTATTATTTAAATCAAATCAAATCAACGGCCCGTACAAAAAAATCAATTTTTATTTGTTTTGTTTATTGTTCTCATTTAAATAAGAATATATTTTAATATAATTCACACTTATTAAAAAAATAAAAGCAAATTGAAGAAATACAGTTTGCTAAGCTGTTTACACCAGGCGCTTACACTTGGTTATCAAGCTCTGTAACTGTAACGCCTGATACTAACTTAACTAAGAAGATACAACAATAAATTAAAAGATGCCGACTTGCCTGGGGAGAAGTGTTTTAATTCACTTTCAGACCAGTATGTCGTAGAATAATTAACATCAACATATTATTGTCGTGTGGGTTCTATCCACCGACCTCACAAACATTTTGGCGTCTAAAAATGCTCATGTGACAATTATATCTGTGGATAATAGCCCCAAAAAATTGCTTAACGTGCCTTCTAAAGCACTGAAACAATTTACTTTTCGGACAGTCAGGTGATTCATTATTATAATTCAGCCTGCAATGTCCTAACCATACTGGAGACAGTCGTACAAAGAAATTTTTGTTCAACCGCATCATCTCTACCTGGTCATCTTCTTTTCTGAGCTAGAGGCAAACGGAAACCAGGCGGCCAGTTCCTCCGGTGGTATGAAGACGTTCAGAAGAGACACATGAAACGGTGCAACATTGAGCCTTCCAAATGGGAAGCACAAGCAGCGAAGCGTTCAGAATGGAGACGTTTGATTAGAGATAAATTATATGACTTCGAGGAGCAATGAAAAGTAGACCTCGACACCAAACATGATGACCTTAAGGCTAGACCACCCATAGCCATTACATATAACTATGTTAGTGGAGTCCTGACATGCCCTGTGTGCTCACGCACTCTGCGGACCAAAGTTGGCTACTGCAGTCACAGCGCGAGAATTAGCCTAGTTCGCGCAACCTATGCAGTCGCTGTAGTCGAAATCGGCCAGGATATGATGACCTGGCGTGTCGGTGGTCTAGTGGCTAGGGCCGCTGCCTCCCGTCCGGGAGACACGGGTTCGATATCCACCACACGTACGTTTTAGAATTTCAAATTCATATGTACGTTTATTCGACGCTCTTACGGTGAAGGAAAACATCGTGATGAAGCCTGCACACTCTTAAGAGAAATTCAAAGGTTGTGTGTGAAGTCGACCAACCCGCACTAGGCCAGTGTGGTCGACTAAGGCCTAATCGCCCTAATTCAGGGCAAGCTTGGGCCCCTCAGTGGGGACGTATATGAGCTATTGATGATGATTATGTCTACCGGGATTCGAATCTAAAAATAATGTAAGTTGAACGCTCTAATGCTTGGCTACGTATGGAGAATAAATTATGTTCTATAGAACGCGTTTCAGTTTTAAAACAGATAATAACTGACCGTGCTTCGGAAGGCACGTTAATCCTGGATATTATCACAAGGTATTTGTTACCAAATCAAAGCTTTTAAGCCATGAAAAATTTGACTAAAAATGGTAAGACCTTTTTATAAGTAGTCTGACTACCTATCTAGTTATCTACTGCAAGAATTGAGATTGATGAGAATATAAGTTTTTCTACCCCATTCCCTGCGAATTCTAGCAGACGCATACTTTAATTATTTCTTCAACACGATTTTCTTAAATAACCCTAGGGACACAAAGCAACATTTTTCACCGCTTTCATATTCAGCCGAGATACACCGGGAGCAGGAGATAAAGTGGAAAAACGTGGGGGTACACCAAGCGCAATAAGTGTCAAGTTAGAGTTTGGACGTGCTCATGACGGGGAGGCTGATTCTACTAACAACGATTAAAAGTTTATTATTGTTAGTGATTTTAATTATATAAGTATTACTTTAGATTGCGTCTTTACAAGGACATATTAAGATCTTGTGTGGTGACCGCCGCCGTGTGGCCGTGTGGTGACGGCAGAGTAGAATACATTTGTCACCAACCCCTACTCTTCCCGTGGGTGTCGTAAGAGGCGACTTAGGGACTACACATTGAACAGGGAACGGGCAGCAGCGCTCTCTGATACAGTAACCTTTTAATCTGCGATCTCCAACCCGCCTGCCAAGCGTGGAGATTATGGCACAACCCTCCACTTAAGTGGAGGAGGCTCATAGTCCAGCACTGGACTGTAACGGGCCGTTCATGTTGATTGATATCTTATATTCTGAAGATTTTTTTTTACCCTTTCAGACCGTAGGTGCACAATTGAGGACATAAAATATTTATTCAAAAAAACTACTTAAATTACTTTTTACGTAAATAAGAACTGTTGTCGTCGCACAAGGACATTAAAAATTATTAAAAACGGTACCTGTAGCGTTATCTTTTGCTGCGTACATGAATTAATAATAAAAATTTATTCGTTATTTATGCTACCATACAAAAACTCAATACAAATTCTATTGACTACGCAAGGATATGTAAAAAACACCATTTATTAACGTTAGAAAACCGACGATCTATAGCTGATGTTATCTTCTTGATGAAAATTGTCCATGGTCTCATTGATAGTCCTGAGTTACTTTCCCTATTGAATTTTAACATCCCTGCTAGATCTCTTCGCAAGTATGATTTACTTCATTTAACACCTTGTAATACTAATTACAGATCGAATACATTTATGCTGCGAGCAGTTAAGACTTTCAATTCGTTGTCCGGCAAACTTGACTTAGATTTATTCAATAACAGTTGTGAGTCAGTAAGGCGTCAACTTACTAGTCACATCTTTACATTGGTTGATTAATTGCAATGCGCTGCGGTTCTCATCTGCGGATTTATTTTTTGGTTTTTTGTTTAATGTTTCAATTTGTGTTTTGTGGTGTTGGTAAGCTGGTGCTTAATGTACTTACTTGTCACGTGAATGTCTTCTTGGCTGTTAGTCTCAACGTAGTTTAATTTTTTTACCTAGTTCTATCTGTGGGAACCTTTAATTGGTTTAAAAGTTGCAATTGTATTAATTACTTAGATTTAATATAACTGTTGGTTCTCCTGTCAAATAAAAAAAAAAAAATAACTGACTGGTTTCGTCCAGTGTTCACGACAGTTTGAAGTGTACGAGTAAGGGCCGAGTTCACGATCAAACTAATTGGATGTTTAAACACGATGCGACGTTTAATTGAGTGATTAGCAATATTTTGGTGTTCACCATGCACTAAACATTGATTAAGTTCTTTAATGACATGTTTAACTTAAACGAGGTATTCAACTTGGTTTAAACGTTGTTTACTGTGAGGGCGCATTCCGAATCAGACTTTCAGCGCCGTCAGTGATCAGAAAAGCTGGCTGACAGTTATTCAGAACGCGATTACGCGATGTAGGGTTTTGTACAGAAAATCATGATTATTCTTTTTGTTCACAAACGTGGACAATCGCTTTCAGCTGTACCTTTTTATTTTTTAATGTGTTCAACCGTCGCTCGCTGCCTTAAGAAAATTTATTTCACTGTTAGTATTTTTTTTTCAGGTGATTATATTTAAAAGATGTTCGCAAGAAATGCTCTGAAGGCTTTGAGTACAGGCTACTAATCAGATTTGGCGTTGTTTTCAGATGAAGAAGACGGAGGTACCCCTAGAAATACCCAAAACAACATCATGTGTTACACCATGAAACTCTTCGAGACTCAAAAAAGGCAAAAAACAGGCTCCGGCAAGAGTGCACTGTCTCTGAGTGTATGGGTTTTGTCCTGGCTGTGGTACCATGGATCTCATCTTTGCCTTATGAATGCTAGTAGAGGCCTACAGGGAGAAGAAAAAGCCCTTACATATGGCTTTTCTTGATCTACAGAAGGCTTTCGACTGCGTACCGCGCCAAGTTTTCTGGTGGGCTTTGAAGGAGAAGAACGTGCCACAGACCTATATTGACATTATATGAGACATGTACCATAACTCGGAATCAATAGTGAGGACCGCCGTTGGCGATACTCACCCATTCCCGATCACAGTTGGAGTTCACCAAGGCTCAGCCCTGAGTCCTTTTCTGTTCAGCGTAGTGCTAGACGTAGTTACGGCGCGAGTTCACGAACCATCTCCGTGGCTTATGATGTTCGCTGATGACATTGCACTGACCGATGAGGACAAACAGAAACTGGAGCATAAGGTGAATCAATGGAGGGGTGCGCTAGAGAACGGCGGTCTTAATGAAACTAAATGTTGCGAAGACCGAGTACATGGCATGTAGCAAAACGGGCTCCGACCCCATAAAATAGTAGGAGACGAATCTGTCGTGAAAACGAATAAATTCAAATACCTTGGGTCCGTGCTGCACGTTTGGTAAAATCGATCACGACGTCCAAGCCCGAATAAGCGCTGCTTGGGAAAAATGGCAAGAAGTAACCGATGATACGATCCGATAAAGTATGCGATCCCAGGATACCGGTGAAGCTAAAGGGCCTTGTGTACAAGAGCATCATCCGACCAGTCCTACTATACGGCAGCGAGACCTGGCCTGTCCTCGAAAGACATGTCCAGCAGCTACACGTCACGGAAATGAAGATATCGCGATGGATGTGTGGCGTTACGCCATTAGATCAAATTCGTAACGAGCACATCCGTGGCAGTCTCGCAGTCCGTGACGTAGCGTATAAGCTTCAGAAAAGTCGCCTCCGATGGTATGATCATATAAGCCGCAGACCGTCAGACTACGTAGGAAAAAGATGCCTTGACCTCCTATCCAGGGCCCTAGATCACGTGGTAGGCCTAAAAAGCGCTGGCTGGACGTCGTGAAAGCGGATGTGGAAGAGAACAATCTCACACCTAAGGATGCCGAAGACCGGGCAAAGTGGAGAAGATTAGGAAATCGGACCCCAGCACTAGGCCGGGAAAACGCTAGGACGAAGAAGAATTACCCATTGTTTTGAGAGGATTCATTATTTTGTTTACTTTAGAAGAGAGCAAGACTTAATTTTGTTTAAATATAGTTTAAATTCATACTTTAATAATAATATTTTTTTGAAATAATACACTTTTTTGTTATATTCATGAATATCCTATAAACCAAATACTTACATTGTTTGAGCCGGATGTCCGCATTTGAGCACATAAAGAGAAACTCGATTTTCTCAGAAAATAATTAAATACCATTTTTTTTTCGTATTTCGTTATTCACTTTATCATTATTAAACCAAAAAAAAAAAAAGGTATGTAGACGAAGAAAAAAAAATCAAGACTAATTTTAGTTTTGTTTAGTTGGGCGTATGCCGAATCGACACCATTATCTATCTGCTTCCGAATCATGTTCCCACATTCCCTACAACCAATAAAAGCAACGAAAAATTAGCTACCTAGCTTCTTCCCAAAGCGTCGTCGCGGTGTAGAGGTAAGGCTGTAAAGAAGTCTATAAAACTAGAAACAGATAAAAAAATATTTTTTAGGTTTTTGCAGTTAATGTGACGGCTCCGTAGCCCAGGTGGTAGTGTATCTGCCTCCGACGCACGGGGTCGCGGGTTCGAATCCCGCCCAGGGCAAACATTTGTGTGATGAGCACTTGTGTTTGCCTTGTGTCTGGTTGTTGTTTATCTATATAAGTATGTATTTATCTATTTAAGTAATGTATATCAGATGTCTGGTACCCATAGTACAAGCTATGCTTAGTTTGGGATCAGATGGCCATGTGTGAAGATGTCCCCACATATTTATTATTTATTTATTTATTTTTATTTTTAATATAAATAAAAACTGGTGCAAAGGTGCCTTAAATCTTAGCGCAAAAGATTGTATCAAAAATTCCTTTTTGAAGGAAGTTAGCAGAATATGTGATTCCTGGGTAGAACCACGATTACAAAGTATGCGAGAAGGACTGTGCTCGGAGATTTGGTGTTTTGCATTTTGTGTTTATTTTTGGTTAGTTGTTGATACTTTGAAACAATACACTGTTACTGTGTTGGTCTTGAATATTACAGGGCTGTATGTCGTTATACATTTTTTAAGCAGGAAATCGCCTTCCAACTAAATTATACTCAGGAAATAATACTTGACAATTACGTAGGTACAAAAACACTTTAAAAAACATACAAAAAATATTTAGTTTACGAAACAATAGAGTATTATTCTTAACTTTTAGTAACATTATTGCAACATCATAATAGTATAGAGCCAAAAAAAAATGAAAGAGCAAAAAAAGATCGACAAAATTTTTCATTTTCTACTTTATAACCTATTTCCGGCGCAGTAGAATATAAACGACCAGTAAAAAAGTAAAGGAATATTTCCAAACATGAACTTTAACAAGAAATATTGATTATTTGAACCATTACACGACCAAATCGAACATGAAGCGATATTCGTTTGAGTGCGTATCGCGGAACATCGGGCGGCGCCCTCCATAAAATAAAGGCACAACCCAAATAAAACAGTCGAACGAGCTTCGGACCATAGAAATAAAGTTTCGATAAGCAAGTGACCGGAAAATTCCAGTTTTTACGCAAGACCGGGCCGGACTGGGTCGGACCGGCCGTGCACGCGCCGGATATACGGCCGCTTCCGGTCTATCAGCCGAGGCGTTAGAAGCTAAAACCTAAACTGTAAATGAAAAACCAGCTAAGGTTTTGTAAGCCTGATATATATAATGCCTTTTACTAATAAAGGTCTTCATAGTGAAGTTACGAGATTATCTTGGAACAACGAGTAAAGTTATTCCAATACATCTAAAAATGTAGAACAAACTGATGTAACAAATAATGGTTAAATTAAGGACTCTGATTAATTTTTATTCCAATACATCTAAAAATGTAGAACCAACTGATGGAACAAATAATGGTTAAATTAAGGACTCTGATTATTTTTTATTCCAATACATCTTAAAAGTGTAGAACCAAATGATGGAACAAATAATGGTATTAAGGACTCTGATTATTTTTTATTCCAATACATCTTAAAAGTGTAGAACCAAATGATGGAACAAATAATGGTTAAATTAGGGACTCTGATTAATTTGTAAATACAAATTTTTGATAAGTAAGTAAGTCATGTTAGGCATGGTGTTCATTTACAATTTTACAAAAGTTAAAAAAAAAATTGTCGTTGCAAAAAAGAAGTAAATACAATATTTTTCGAATTAACACAATTTTATATAATAAATAGAGGTCCTGCGAAGCAATTTTTTTCTAGTTGCATGAAAACTTAAAAGAACAAGACAATGAAAGAGAATCCGCTCAATCAAATGCAGATTCCAGCAAAACTTCCGAGGACTGATTTTCATTTTACTGGAAATATTTTTGCTGAAATGAATTTCTTTTAAAAAGCATTGAAATAGTGCTTTATTAAAACACTCGAACAGCAATATAAGCTGCGGATGAAAGTTCGATTCACTTACCCCAATTCATTGCAATATCGGTCCAAGTAACCAACTTTAGGATACTTACTGAACAGTTTTATTTGGTTTTCAAAGTAAATTCAATGATTCAAGTAGAGAAAGAGAAGATTTTCATCGTACAATTGCTTTATTGCTAAGGTAGCAGTATATTTCAGGCAACAAGTAATACAAATAGTTGAAAAACTCGCTAGTTACCATTTCTAATTCCTCATCGTGTAAGTCGGTTGTTGATTGACCCCACAAAATATAATGTTATAGAGCCGCCAAAGGCCACTACTAAGCTCAATAACGACTACAATACCTTTAAAATTATCAAGTGATTCAGTCTGCAATGTCCTAACCCAATTGAGGAAAGTTTCCCAAATAATTTTATGTTCGACAGTGTCCTCACCCGGATTCTCACATGAACCTCCAAAATGAGAGGCATAAGTAATTGCTTATATACGTCTACTTTTTGAACTCACTGCCCCTCTGCGACTGAGAAAACTACTCTACCTCTTCTGTTTGAGACTACCAGCAGCATTTGGTCGGTAATGAGCGCCAGTCGATACTTCGGAACGAGGTCTGCGCTCGCCTAAGTTTAGTTTTCAATTTAAAATCGAGAAGTTTGTCTATGAAGCCAAATTAAATTTCAAATTAAAATTTCTGAAATAAAGAAAAAGAAGTAGACAATTGATAAAAAGGTTCTAATTTGTTTTAACAAAGGTTCTTCTTTGTTTTAACAAGTTGGAACCAAGTTAGTTGTTATTTTATAGTTGGAAAAATGACATTAATTAAATTAATCAATACTAGCGATCCGCCCGCGGCTACGCTCGCGTTGTGTAAGATTTTCCCGTGGTAATAAGACTTTTTCCCCCAAAAAATTATATGTAGTAATCCAGGTTACAAACTATCTCCATTCTAAATTCCATCCCAATCCGTTGAGTACTTTAAGTGTGAAGGTGGAACAAACATCTAAACATACAAAATATATATTTTCACATTTATAATATTAGTGTGATGTGATGTGAAATGGAAATAAACCTTTTAAAGTACCCATTTTTTATACTTTTATACATGAAATCCAAGATAATTTATTAAAAAATAATAATAAATAGGTATTGCTTATTTTAGTATTTCTGATAATATAAAAATATCGTATGTATCACAAAACACAAGGCATCACATTGTTGTTTTGTTTGGCAAAACCAGTTTACCTGTATCCAGTCGCCTTCAGCCTTAAAAGATCAAACTGTTATATTACAATATGCTATCGCCACAGAGTACTATAGCTATCACTTAGTACGGTCGGTCAAGAAAGTGGTTGACCATAATATATTACATTCAGTTTCTAGCTAACGAAAATTGCTAGAATCTTACAGATCGAACTGCAAACGATACTAATCTATATTGTTTTATAATTGGCAAACGACATTCATCCTTAGGGTGGTTATCAGTTTTTTGGCCGACTGTACACATCGTGCAGCGCTGCAGACCGGAAAATACAGTTTGCACTGAAACCGACTTTTTTCTTTATGTTTAATCCCGCATGTCCAACTGCGTGCTTGGAACTGTCGGGTGGAGAGGGCAGTGTGAATGTACCACTTTGATCCAAATATTCACGATTTGGTTAATCCTTTTTTACCCGTTTAGTTCTGTATTGATTTCATCGTTTGTGGTTTCTGGCTCTATAAAAAATATGTAAATGTCTCAAGTTACGTGCAGTTTTATCAAAAAGTGACTTGTGTCAGTCTAGATTTTTGTGGGCCATATTCAACGTGTTTTCTAAATAATGCGAAAACTTTTGGGTGAATCTGAACAACGTCCCAGAAGTTTCACAAAATCTATTTTTTTTATTATCATCAAAACGCAAAGAAATAATATGTATTGCTGTACTGAATTTCTTTGCACTGAAAAGTCTTGTTTTCTCACAAAAATTGTTTATACTCGCATTCTGATCTTCATTTAGTAAAGTGCGTATTTCTTAAAACGCCCTTAAACCGCCCTTAAAAATGTTTCTCTTCCAAGGTTTTTGAAGAAAGCATTAATTTTCTCCCCATAAATATTCAGAGGGATTATACGTATTAAGTCCAAATTCTTATTTTTTCTGTCATTAGCGTGCTTTATTATTTAGAGAGGAAGTGCCCCGTTTGAGAAATCTCCTCGTAAAATTCAAATTTCTTTCCACTAATACCTCTTAGCTCCGCTTCATTTTTTTGCTTAAGCTCTTATACGTCTTCTGTTTAATACATAAATTTGGAGCAGCACTAAGACTTAAAGTATGGGTTTATTATGGTATCATAACTAAATGAAACAAATCATAAACGATAAAATTTAATCTTCATATAGATGAAAATTTGGATTCTGTTCAGGTAGATATAGATTACGACATAAGGTTACCAACTCATATAACGTTTCGCGCTTAGAAACTCGAGCGAACCCTGGATTAATGGGTCTCTTTTGAATTTACTTCGAAAACGTGAGCAATGCTGGATTCTTAGAGAGTGTTAAATAAACATTAATTTGAAAGATAAAAAAAAAATTAAAGATATTACGAAATTCTAACGAAATTGAATTAATATGGCCTTTTGATTAAACATAACGCTATAAGCAGACCTAACGCTGTTAATTATCTACATTGGAGACCATCTCGTGACAAAGTGAGTTAGTTAGCTAACGTCGTACAGTATAATGCTTTTAGAGGCGCTCTATCGCATAATTAGCTCGTGATTGAGATCGCGATTATTAGATCAACATTAGTCGTGCGCTGAGAGTGCTATCGAGTTTGTAGCACTCGAGAAGTAAAGTAATATTTTCAATGTAAGACTATCAGACAATTTTTTTTTCTTGAATTATTTTATTATAAATGCTGGGTTGCTAGTAGTCTGTCTTTTAGTAGTGTCTTAGGCTTGCTTGATAGTGAAATACAAAATGTATAGAGGCAACCAGCATTTGTCACCTAAAATAGAATTAACTTGCTTGCTTGGCTAATAGACTAATATGAAATAGAATTTCTCACAAAACAGAGTTAGATGAACAAAAACAAAATTAGCGAGCATTTAGTTTCCACTTTTAAAAACTTTCACAACATTTTTTTTCCAAACTTTCGCATCAATCTTGAAACTCTTATTTTCAGAACAATTAATCTTACAGTGGACATTGCTAGTCACGGCTCACGACAAACAACATAACTCACAATAATCGCGTCCGATCAACAGACGAACGTCGCTCGTATTAGGCTAGTCTTCCACTTATAGCTATGTGAGGAAGCGAAGGGGCGCATCAGGAACAAAATGCTACCAATGTATTCCTAGTCTTGCCACTCATGGAACAATAACAATTACAGGTCGTGCTATGGTTGAATACGAGAAGGAGAGCTACTACGAAAATGAAGAAGAGTTACTGTTAGTCAAAATATATATTAAAAAAATATTAAGAAAAGTTAGAAGACAAAACGACTGAAATCAAGATTCTCGACTCATGTTTAGATACAAAAAGTACATGTGAGAATATAATTTTAATGTGGTGAATAATGCTTTAAATGTATTGATATTGTGAAGATTTTAACAATAAAGTGTAAATAAATTGTCTTGAAATCAGACAATAGAAAATTATACACCAGCTCTGAGGCCAATAAACAGCTGCTATATTTGACAGCTCTCCGTTCATATCATCGGCCAAGTGTACTGGCATGCTTATCCAATAGCATATTTATAGCTGCCATTACGACCGGCAGGCCATTAGCACGCAGTAAATCCATATTAGCCAATACAGCTGCGATACCTACTGCGCGCTCGTTTGCATTCGGCAGTAACGCGAAATGATGACAGATGAACGCGTAAAAGCCTTTGATAGTTTACACAAAGGGTAAATTTGCATTACGACCTGTGTAAATGGTCGTTTGGTTCAGTTTGCATAAATACAATTTGAATTTTATTGAAAGAACAGTAGGGCGTTAAAATAAATTTGACAATTGTGATTAAAATTGAGTAGTAATATATATCTGATAATAATATAATTTAAGTATTCTACAGGGTTGGTACCTAGGATCCATTCTACATTTGTTTTATACCTTCGACCTAAAAGTTTTCCAACAAAATTTTTTTAAACTTTTAATGGCAATATTCTCACGTGTTCACTCAATTTTCCGACAAACCTTAAGCCAAGCTGAATCCGCACAAAAACCCTGCATCTATTAAACCGTAGCATGTAGAGTTCAGGTACGATGCACCCGTCAGACCGGCTAATGCCGATTAAGCCAGATTTCCCCTTTTTATAGGATTAGCTTTGAGCTCTAGCCTCGACTCAGATGATTTCGCTTATACTTGTCTAAGTAAAATCTACATCAGGTTGTGTCGAATTTTATAATGCATATTCTTTTTACTACTATTTACGCTATTAGTATACTCAACTAAAACAGATTCCGCCATTGTGTTAGTGAACTCACCCAAAAAAATGTAATGACGGATCTGATGTAAATACATCCTATGAAAATAAATAATTTTGACTTTGACTTTGGAAAATTCACGTAATTTTGCTACTGTTGTAACTTTTTTCAAATTATACAGGTATACAGTTAGTTTTATTTCATATTGCATCGTTTTAATCTTAAATTTTCTAAACTAACTAAAAAAAATGAACATTTGAAAATATGAAGTAATGTTAGTATCATAAATTACATGGATTCCTGGTCCTGTCACTTGAACACTAAGCAAAGTAAACTTTTCATTGCAAATGCATTTTCTACAGAGTAGACGTATCAATGCCAACGTGTCCGTTACGCTTACCCCTTACCCATGTCTACTCTCGTCTCTTTTTAAAAACTCCTAATTGAATCCGGAATCTTTGAAGTTTGATTGGAATTTCCACTAGATCCTGTTTTCACCCTTGTTGTTTTTGGGAAATTAATTAAGCGTTTTTTTTCGGGGGTGTTTTTGCGAGTGGCAACGTTTTAAATAACGTTATAAGCACGTATAGAAATGACCTAAAATCCTTTATGATGGTAAAACTTAGAAGTTAATGTAGAATTTAGGTTATAAGTTGTTTTAATAATTAGTAAGAACTACAAAGACAGCAGTTATAAAAAGTACAAAGATCTCAAATATAAACTTTGACTTGTTTTAAAAGGGAATGTGGAATTGCAAAAATCCTTGTTGTGTTGAATTGATTGGTTTATTACCAATCAATTCAACACCACAATTGCATAAACGGTTTAGTAGCGATCGAAGCACCTGTATTTCCACAAAGCCTGTACTCCGAAACAATAGTTTACAGTTTATCTGGCAGTCTGTAGTCTACGAGGAAGTTAGTTTGAAGTTCGGTAACTTATGTAGATGGAGAACTGAACCTGCTATAGAGCTAGTTCCGGATAGGAAATAAATCTGATTTCCTCTGACAGTCGAGCCGACACGTTTTCAAACGAATATGAATAGGCGAATGATGTTCGCACGTTTGTGAAGCTTTGTGTGTGAAGGAAATTTAATCAACTCGTAGAGGATCCGTTCTGTAAACTGTTTACTAATATTTTTTCTGTTATACGAGTAGATGGAAATATTATCAATATATTGGCTTAAGTTATGTGATTTAGAGGATCAGTAATATATAACCGTAGATAATAAGTAGGTTAGTTAATTAAGTTGTTGTTAACAATGAGACACGACTACTTTTATTTAAATCTTTTATAATATTAGCCTTTTTTTCTTTCAGGCGATTTCTTCCAAATACGCTACCATATAATAGCTGTTCAATTATTGTAAATACTCATCTTTCGTCCCTAGAGACTTAGAATATTTTTACACTTAATCCTTTTGTTAGTAAGGGTTTTTTTCTATTTCAACCCAAACTTTTACACAAAGGTAAAGGTATTCTGGCTACTGTGCAACTGTTCCAAACTACGTCACGCCAACACCCTCATCACAGTTTCTTTGAAAACCACACGCCCACAAACTGTCTCTACTCTTAAAGAATATAGACGGACGACGGGTAACCAACTGCAACTTTTACTTTAAATAGTTTTTGTTTATTGTGTAATACTTTAGCTATATTTAAATTGTTTGTGTTTTAGCATATGTGGTCGGTTTTCACAAAAAAGACCCGCATGTAGCAGAAATTATTAAAGTTACATTTCAGTTAGCATACTAATTTAGCAACATCATTGTGTTAGTGTGCCATAAAAAAATCGAAAGCTAGATGGCAAGCAGCCTCTATTCTTTTATATTTTTTATATATATATTATGGCATAAATAATATTTTTTATTTAACCCAATAAACTTCAACACATTATCAATAAAAATAATAAACGTTTTAAGTTATCTTCGTTATCTGTTTGTGTGTATAGGTACCTACCTAGTACCATCAAAGAGCATATGTTTTAAAAGCATAATCTAATTGTGTAAAAAGTCCGTGGTTGCTGCCAATGCTGCCCGTCAGACCAACCCAGACCCTTCAAGCCCCCAAGTTAGTGACAACAGTTAACTTACGCATATTTACTGCAGACGAGGGTCCTCAGGTGGTTTAGTTAATTACTTCAGTTAATTTGTTTAAGCCACGGCGATGTTTTAGAAATTAAACAAGTGCGTAATAAAATCTTGGATCCTTTGCGATGCCATAAATCTCCAGGAGCTCGGCAGTTGTCACGTGGAGGTTCAGGTAAAAGGGGTTACAGAGTTGGATTACGTAGCTTGTTTGATTTAGAGGAACACAGGTCTTGTTCAAATTCCCAAATGTAATTCTGGGAATTTGTTAAGACCAGGCGTCGAAAGCTTTTAATGAAATTGCAACAGTTACTGTTATGTTAAGACCAGGCACTGTTATGTATAAGTTAATTTTTGATCGTAGCACAACTACTGAGAATGTAGCGCAACAAATTTGTTATTCTACTTTTGTTATCTTATTTTAAACAATAGATAATTAAAAAAATCCAGCACTAAAATCGTTGCCAGTTTAAAGTTATTTTTGTTACTTCACTCAATAATTTGTTTCTTATAAAAAATGTTATCTCCCAGCAACAAAAAAAAAAGTATAAATAGTACTTAATAGTGCTTACTTTATTCTGAAACTAAGGTAACAATTTATACTGTAAACAAAAAAATATTTTGCTGCGAAAATTTCGACAAGAACCTACACAAAATTTAATTATTGAAATTCTGAAATGTAAATACAAGATTTGCATGAATTCCGTCTACAATATCACCACCTTTTTTGATAATTAAAAACCTCTGTGTTGTGGCGAGCCATTTAATCCCAGGAGTAAGCAAAAAACTTTCTCCCAGAACAGACCCTTCCCAGAAAAATGCAAATCTTGACATTACCTTCGCACCCTTTTACATTTATCCGGTTTTATCCGGTTCCCTCACGACAGGGGGTATTTAATTCCACCTGGAAGAATGTGCGAAACGAACGTCACGTTTTTTGCAAAGCTCGTAACATTCCAGCAGTCCAGTCAGCTTGTTCTGTATGCCAGAGTAATGAAACTTTGGAGACGAACATGGTTCGTGTAATGTTTGTTTATAACGGAATTATTTGAAGGGTTTTTTGTGTCATATAAAATCAAGAACAGGTAATTAAATAACAAATCATGTAAGCAATATAAGAATGTCTCTTTAAACTTTTTCCGTAATTAACCATATCTTATCTTTATGTACAAGCAAAAATCTCTATAAATTTAAGTTTAAGTTCTTGTATGCAGAATTTTTCAGTCTTTGCTCTTTCTTCATCTCTCCCTCTCCTGTTATCTGCTGTATACTGTTTCAGTGTCTAGTGTACAGGATGCCGTCGTGTTTTAACGAGGGTAAATTAAAATTCCAGCGCCTCGCCCTTGTTTTGGGATTTTCACTATTCGAGGTTTGGTTACATTTCGGATTAGCAAGTAAACTCTCCGTACTTATTATTTAATTGTAAATTTATAATGGTATTGGTGTCAATTCCCGCAGCTAAAAACTAAATTTAAATTTAATATTAGTCTTGTCACTTTCTGACCCACGACGATGAAAAAGAACGGGAGATTGTCGGCTCTTTTGAACGTCAAATTTTATGTCACAAACGTCGATTTTAAGCGGGATCCTCAAACAAGCCGTTTAAAATTATATTGCACACGTCAAAACTTGACATTTGCGCTATAAATTTTGGCGCTCACAATGGTTGACAATCGCCTGTCCTTTTTCATGGTCGTGGGTCAGAAAGTGACAAGACTAATACTAAATTTAAGTTTAGAGTCGCTGCGGGAATATTGACACCATTGTGTTGGGAATTCTTGCAACTTAATCCTGTCCTAAATTAGAAGAAATAAAGTTTAGTTTTCTTTAAGCTACAAAAAGTTTAAAAGTATATTTTGCAAAATATAGGTAGACTGTCATGACGAATGTTTTAAAAACATTTCAAACCCTTATCTTTAAATAAAATACAAAATTTTTCAACTTTGCTAGAAAAACAAAAGAGCAACTTAACACATTTGTCTGTTTCCGCGCCCCGATTGCAACCTGCAAAGCTCATACTATCTTTCAAATTCGGAATCTATTACAAAAGGCGAGAGGATCCGACCCGTCCGCGCGAGATTTACCTGTCCGAAAACCAAAGATATTGAAGTTCCATGACTATTGCTTTTGTAGATCTGCTATTCTATTTGGAATAAACAATATCATAACCAACTGAAAGATTAAAATTTAACAAGAAACACTCAATTAAACTAAAATATAAAACGAATACGTTATAACTATCTTGAAATGCTAACAAATAAACAGCAATTTTAATTATCTTGTTATTAAACTAGTACGAAATAAAAAATAATAATTACATATTTTAGAGAGGACCAAGTTAAGGATGCAATTTTTCGTATAAAATAATGTAAGTCAATGGGATTGGTGTATCCGAAAACGAAAAAAAATACATATATTTTTTTTCGTTAACATCTAATCATCATCAGCAGCTCATATAGGTCTCCACTAAGGGGCTCAAGCCTACCCTAAATTTGGGCAATTAGGGCTTAGTAGACCATCATCAATTACTGGGCTTAAAATATTTTTACACCTCAGCCAACTAGCTATTTTTAGCTATGACTGTTATAGCTAGTTAAATTAACCAATAATGCATGTTTTTCCTCGTCGGACCAAACGCAAGCGTAGTAAAGTCCTTGCAATCCGACTATCTGTCACCTATCTAGTATACCAAAAACAATTTCACATGTCAATGCTTCGGACTATCTCGGCCATTTGTCTCATGCTGAGGTATTGCATTATCACGACAACTTTATCCCGAGACATGAGATCCAGAGATTTATTCTTCTGCGATAGGGGTGCTGATTTTAAAATGGAATTGTAGAGTGTAAAATGGAACGTCACAGAAGTGCAGCGTGAATAAGAGGATTCGGGGAAAATGAAAATGAGACCAAGGAAAGGAATTTTGAAAAAGAAATTTTCTTAAGATTTTACCAATGTCAAGAAAACTATTTTTTTAATGATTTTAACATTATATATGCAAGCATAGTACGATCATATCATATTTTTTTTTATGAATATCTCATCATCAGCCGAAATAGACATAAGGCCGTGAGGGACAAAGGACCTCAAACACTTTACCACCAGACATACAAAATCTTTTTGATAGGTTGTCTTTGAACTCGATCCAACCAATTTAAAAATTAATAAAAATACTCATTTGTACTTGGGCATCTACAAGATAGCTACATTGCCATAGATAGACTTATTTTAAAGATAGTTGATGATGATGATGATGATGATGATCTATCCGACCGATTTCGGCCATGGCGACCACTTCTACTCTGAGTCAGTCGGGCGCTGGTGCACCCGAAGATGGCTTATGTAACCGATCTTAGCAGCAAACTCCCGTGCACAGTGAAGATAGTTATTTATATATTGAAAATAATGTTTTTAAGTATTATACCTGCTTTCATCATAGATCGCATCCCTGAATCAAGACCAGGAAAAGGATGAAGGGAGACGAGAGACGCGAAGGGGGAAGGCCGAGCCAAGACTAATGCTGCCGAAGGTTAACTCGGATTTAGTTATGTAAATGGAGATCAAGCTAAACTTTTTTGCTGAAACTCCAAAAGTCGTACCAAGTTGAGAATCGATTTGCTGATTAGATATGAGATTGAATTTCTGCCGAAATCAAATCAATTCGGGTGAGATTAATGAACGTGTTTGGGTTTCGTCTGAAGTTTGATTTATAGAACATTTTTGGGATGATTTATTTCTAGTTTAACTTCAGGTGAAGACTTTTTAATAGACTTTCATGACATTGCAACAATAAAATATAACTTTGAAATCAATTTTTGTTCAGTACATAAATAATATTTTTCTAGATTCACTTTGAGTAAAAGATTTAAATGCTTTTTTAAATTGAAAGTTTTTTTTTTACTGCAGAGAATATTATAAAGTTAACTCATTTTTATTTTTAGCTACGACTCTTTTTATCTTTGTAACAGATAAAGAGTAAAGCAAAGGGAACCGTTTATCCAATTGCATTATTTCCCTGGCTGTTTTTCTCTTCCACCAGCCTTCCCTGCTGCACATTTACATTTTTATCTCTCGCCACCCCAAGACATTAGTCTTGATGTAAAACAAGAGACATTGAATACCCTTAATTGTTGCTTGGATCGGAGTCACTTCGCAATATACATGCAAATTGCTCAGTTACCGCTTATTGTCATGGTAATCTACTCAATGATTGCTTTTTTAACTTCATAAATTTTAAGTATCTTTTTTTCTGATGGACTGATGTAAATCGCAGGATGTTGGGATTGAAGATAGTGGCATTTTGGTATGTTGTATCGTAGTTCTTCATGTTTAATAAATTTTTATTCTGCTACAATAGTTGCAAACACATTTTATGTTGGTAATGTATTTTTATGGAAACCATCATAACGGCTGTAACTTATTTTCTTCATCTGTTTTGCTATTACTCATGCTATTTTTCGTTAAGTAAATGCTGCAGCATGTCGAGTGTTGGAATAACAAGGAAATTTTGATTCATGGTACAGTAATAATAAATCCTTTTGGTGATTCCATCACGGTTTGATGAAAATAATTGCTAAAATTAAAATGATCAGTTAAATTGCCAGGCAAAAATCAAAATCTTTCTAAATAAGAATCAATGATAAAAACTTAGAGGAGTTCTTAAATTCCTTAAAACATTTAAGTATGCCTGTTTACAAGGACTGAACACCCATCTCACTGATCCCATAACCGAAACATCCGGAACAATCACCCAGCAACAATGTAGCAAGTTCGGTAGGGTCCTCAATCGACGCAACTAGAAGGGCATTAGCGGCGACAGGCCACTTCCTTTCCCGAGGGAGCGTGTGCGCATCAGATACAGTATCAGAGTGAACCGTGATCGACTAACACGCGGTCATCTCACCTTCACCTGACTTCAGGGTGACAGTAACACTGGCCGGTGAAAGTGCCCGTGAAACAGGAACCTTCAAAATGTAGGAAGCAATTTAATGAAGATTAATTCAAATTTGAAATTTTTGTCGTTTTCTTTTTTTCAAAGGCGCTTTGTGGCCAGTGTTTTACGGTAAATATTTTAGTTTTTCAGAATTGTTGGTGTTTCGTGTCTTAAAAACTTGACGATTCTTTAATAATTGGCAGCATCATCAAAAGTGTATCGTTCTTGATGGAAAATTATGATGCTGCACCTAATTCGTGAATTTCTATAAAAAGTGCGTTAGTTAATTTTTGAAATCTTCAATATTTGAAATTTAAATAGACAAGTTCAATTCTGTGTAAAACTGATATGGATATCCTAATTTCCTAGCAAAATGGCTAACCCTAAAAAATGGAACACAAGCGCTTTGAACAGTGTAGTGTTGTGGTCTCTTTGTGTGGTGACGATGACGATATGTGGCTACGGACTGTTCCGCCAGCACAAACTGGAAATGAGGGTAGTAGAACTGGAGGAACAGCAACAGCTTCTCAAGAAGTTGCTGACATCGTCACAGAAGGACAAACATCCAGGAGCTAGCGATGTTGCAGATCCTAGTAAGCTGTTACGGCGAGAAACCAGAGATGCTAGTGATTGCATCTGTCCAGCAGGTAAGTGATATAGTTTATTTTCACCTTAGTCTTCATTCACGCTTTCAGAAATTTTCGTGTGAAACAAAAACTACAAAATTTCAGTGAAGTCATCGCAAATTTTCACATTTGGTTGTTTTGGTGGATGGTTTAATTATGTAAAACAAATTACCACTTTTAATGCTCTGATGAATATATACTGTTTTGTCCTGAATTGATTCCCGCAAAGCGGTTACGTGGCTGTAATAACGGTATTAGTAAGCCGATGCATCAAGCGGAGGCACCACTCAATCACCATTGTAGGCGTTCAGGCGTCGATGTGACGTAATTAATCGGTGTCGGATCCCACAACAATCGCAGCGCCCGCGACGGCTCCACCGGTAACTGCCACCACTTTACAATATCCGCCCATAAACTCAATTGGGACACCATCTCTCACTCATTCAACCGAAATACAACTCACCCACATTAAAAATAAGACCCAAACTATCTTCCCAGTTTTAACTCTCTTACGCTGTTACGACTCTCGTCTGTGTTGGACGGGACAAATTGTAATGCTCTATTGTCACAGCCATTAGACGTAATGGTTCAATAAGGAGTATTGAAAACGTTCTTTCAGCCGGTGACCAGACCTACAAATCAGCCTTTATTCAATTTACGGCCGCCGCAGGGCCGTGCGAAGGGAGGGCTGTTGACCTCAACCGGATATTAAAAATGGCTCATTCAATTACATCAAAGATTTCTTATCTATCGGACGGAGGTTTCCTGCGATCAATCGCTCAATTGGAGAATTCAATAAGACGTCATTGTGCACCCTTATTTAAATGGTAATATGAAAAAGTCTAGAGGGTCTGAAATTAAGTTTGATGAAATTCTGTTGGCGAACAATGGGGGTAGGTTGTTGAGAAGTTTTTTTTTCAGAAATCGCCAGACACCAAGGGGCGCTAATTACTTGCCATTGTTTGAGGCGCGAAATAAAGGCTTAATTGTCTGAGTCGAAGCGGGAAGTTGGTCTGATCCGGTGTTATCTGGCGCGGCCAAGCGCCGAGTTCGCATTCACTACTTCCTGGATACTTCGAGATTTGATTAGCCAAGAACGAAACTTTGAGCGGGATCTTTTGTTTAAACGTTTAGACCACTTTTAAACAACGACCTCTGAAATGTAATTAATAAGTTAGTCAGTACAATTTATTTCATTAGTGTCAGAGAAGACGGTTATTGCTGTTGCTTGCAGCAGTATTTTTAGGTTTGGAAAGTTTTCATAGAAGCCGTTGGTCGGAGCATAAAGTATTCTCTTTGGAGCTGTTGCCCTACATATTGCGGATGAACATTCCTGTCGTTCGGCCAATTCAAGTTGCAGTTAACGCTTTCGTTGATCGGAGATGAAAACCTAGTGGACTATTCTTTTAATTTTGTTTCGTTTTGCATATTTTATTCTTTAGTTGTCTTATGAAAATGTCTTTATCAGGTACCGTAGTGTAAACATTGTCAAGAATTAAATTTAGTTTCAAATCATAATTTCACATATTCTTAATAATTTATTTACATCTTATTTTAGTATATTTACTGTTTTACCTAAACAAAATTTCATAATAAGCGAGAGTTGTTTAACTTTATCTATACAAGAATTAGCTCTCTGCACCAAATTCGAAGCCACAAAGCTAGCGAATGGAATAAATGTGGTTTTTCTACAATGCGGTTTTTTCTATTAAATTTTTTGTCTTTAGTTTTTTTTCTTATAAACAAGATTTCTCTAGTTTGTTGATAAATTAAGATTTTTCATCATTTTTGTAACAATGGGAAAATGGGTTGAAAACGAGCCGAGGGCGGTGCTAAAAATGCATGGTTAGATTGAGAAAGTGCCTAGAACGACGTTCAAAAAGAGTAATAGGACTGAAAACGTGCCTAGATTGGGATTGAGAACATGCCTAAAGCGAATGTTGACTGAAAAAGTACCTAGAGGGACGTTTGAAGCACGCAATCGGATAAAGTATGTACCTAAAGCGAGGCTTGAAATGCCTGATCAGACTGAGAACGTGCATAGGGCGACACTTTACGCATAGCACTGGCTAGGTTACAACGCTGCTTTCACGGCTCCAAGTTACAGCGCTGCAGGGAGCAATGTGTCTGTATAATTGTTTCATTGCGCGTTACGGTCCGTTATTGCCTGAGTTCCAATAGTATTAGTTTCTTCTCTTGTTTCGACAATATCTTCCGCAACTTCTTGCGTCGAAACGACCTGTTATAACTATAACTGTTTGAAGTTATGTTTCAAGTTTTTATTGTTTGGGAGGGTTGAGGAAAGAATAGCAGTTCGCTGTAAGAAATAGGTTAGCTGGAGAAAATTGTGTCATGAAATACGAGTAGTAGACATTTAGGATTGAACTATCAAATTTCAAATACTAACATTTTGAAATTTGTAAAGGTACCTTGCACATTTTTTATTTCCATGCAATTATCTTTTGATTGGTGATATTGTAACAAAATAAGAACTTAGCATTATTTGACAAAACACTTTAATCTATTTTAAATTCAGTTCGTTTAATTTTCCTTACATAAAATTAATAAAGTTCTCTTCAAAACATCTTTAATTAATTACACAAAAAACCTGAGTAGGTCTTAAAAAAATATTTAATTAAAAAATGTTTAACCGCTCCTAAAATGCGTAATTAGCGAAAAGGAAACACTGATCCTTCGAAAAAAAATTATACGGGTAATAAATTTGTTGGGACAAAGGAGGGTCCGGTTACCGGGACGACCGGGTATGATAATACCCGGGTCCTTTATTTTGTATGATAAAAGGTGAACAAAGGAAAGTAGATGTATAAAATATGTACGGCGCCTAATCGAGAGTCTAAGAGACTCTTACGTAGTAATAATTTTGTATGAAATCACAGTAGGTACTAAAGTTTTTCTAAGAATTCAATTAGTGACACTGGTTCGAAAAATTGTTGTTGTATGAAAATAACATAAAAGCTTGCTAAATCTCTCCATCTGTCTAATATAAAATGTTAACATTTTAATTTCGTAGATATTTTGCGTGTCGTAGACAATGGCTACGATCCGGTGACGCGTAGCAACTTTATACAGTGCGCGTAGCTTAACTGTAGCAAAATTACTACAAATGAAAATCTCACTATTGTAAATACACATCTATCCACTGACGGATATATAGATATTGTGATCTTCTCAAAGTGTGAATTTTGGTGATTTGTTACATTTTTATGCAATGTTATAAATGAAATAATATTTTTTTCATAATTTCTTGTCATCTTGTACGCTCTTTGATGAGTAGAGAAGTTTTCTCTCTTTTTATTATCTTTGAAGACTATCCAGTCTAGTGGTTACCAACTATGATAAGTTTAATAAAATTGTTTTGTACACAACTTCTCCAATTGATATACGAAGTAATTTGACTGAGTAATTTTTTTTTGCTGTGGCTGTTCAAGGCTAAGGCCATTTTGTTTGCCCCCTTTAAGTTTGATTTAGACTAAATATTATTCATATAGGATAGGTGATTCACAAAGCAATTTTGAAATTTAAAACGCAAAACAAGTGCAATGTTATTTGGATTTGTGCCAAGTAAGTCTGTCCCGTGTAGATTTACGTCGCACAGTCGTGGTGACAAATGAGATTCGCTCAAACTGTCTTATATCTTATAAAATCTTCTTTTAAAACAAGATATATGAAAGTCCAAGTGAAAATCCAGCAACGAAGCAATATATTATAATAATATTATAATATATTGCAAAGAAGTTCAATTTTGATAGCCAAACATGGCTGCAAGCATGATTATCTTCTCGTGAGAGCACTCCTCAATGATTTGTGGAATGGACACTAGAACTTTTAATGAACACTTATTTGTATAAAAATGTTGTGTAAACAGGAAGAGTGAAATAGAAACACAGGCTACTCTTGAAGTCAAAACCAAAGTGGACAGGCTAGCAGAAAAAAAATGACAAGTAAACAAAAAACTTTTTTTTTGTTCCATGGTTCATGAGATATCATCTTAGTATCTCAGTAATTTAGGGTCCTTATTGATGATAACTCAATTAAGGCTACATGATTTTCATGCTGTAACATAAATTTCTTTGACAAACCGTGTGTGAGATTCTCCATATAAATTTACTAAAAAATTATCAATATCTCACAATAATTCGCACAGAAAGTTAAACATGTGGAATGAACTCGAGCGTGTAAACTTGCGCAGACTGAGGCGCATTATTGAAACCTGATAAGACGCCTGCCACTAAGTTGCAGTTTCTACACTCTACTTGCACTTGCACCGCAGTCTACGCCGCGCGCCGCCTGGGGCAAGAATACAGTTTGAATATAAGCATATTTATTTATACACGTGGTGTTTATTTGTGCTGTGGGTGTACTTTATGTTGTAATATTTTCAGTTTTATTTTTGCAGTGCCCTAAGCAGAGTAACACAATAAATTATATAGAAAAGAATAGCTAATTTATATTAAGCTTCTAGTTATTGTGTATACCTATAGCAGAGTTGCTATTCTACCTTCTCCTGTTATTTTTTTACTGGCAACCCAGTACTTTTTAGTACAGGCAGTTTTATCATCCATTTTCAAATTTCATCTCTCACCCTGTTAAATTACTCAAAAAAACATTTAAGTATGTTAATAATAACATTACGCATCAAGAGATGAAGAAACCAACTAATTCATAACTGCATTGGCATCGCGATAAATCCAACATTTTACTTTGGGACGTCGGCAAAGCAGACAGATAATAAAATTAAAATGTAATAACGCGCTCGTGTTGCGAACATTTGTCAACATTACACTCACATTAGTTACAGCCCGATATTATTACAGAGCTTCATGAAATATGACTTAAATCGTTTTGGAAATACATACAGCTTTTTTCTTTTAATTCCATTATAAATAAGAATAATAATAATAATAAGTCTATATTTCAGGATTACACCCATAGACAAGAATATATTAATATATAATATGTTCATAGATGGATAAGAATATATTTATTTACAGAACACAGTATACATCATCAAACAAAAACAAAACAGGTACATAACAAACATGCGTAAACGTATAAAGTC
The DNA here is from genome assembly GCA_951230895.1 of Carpatolechia fugitivella. Taxonomy (NCBI): domain Eukaryota; kingdom Metazoa; phylum Arthropoda; class Insecta; order Lepidoptera; family Gelechiidae; genus Carpatolechia; species Carpatolechia fugitivella. Next base: position 17,132,220 of record OX579656.1, read on the forward strand.
AAGTGAATGCCGGCGCAGGCGCAGACGCAATCCGATCGCTTCCCATCTACAGACCAACCGTAAAATCCGTCAAATGGCTAAAATTGGAACGAGGTACAACCATTACTATGGAAATGTCAACTTTACGTAACCGCGTACCAATGTGTTTTAAAATTTTGAACTCTTATTGTTACTTTTTTCAACGCTCTTACGGTGAAGGAATATATCGTGATGAAACCTGTACACAACAGCGAAAACATTCAATGGTTGTATGTGAAGTCGATGGGCAACCGTGTGGTTGCCTACGCCCTTATCGTCTTCGCTCTTCTCCACAGATTCCGCCATTGTGTTAGTGAACTCACCCAAAAAAATGTAATGACGGATCTAAGTGTAATAAATCCTATAAAAATAAATTATTTTGATTTTGACTTAAGTCAGAGTAGGCTCAAGCCTATAAGAGCGGGCGTCAATGAGCTGCTGATGATGATGACGGCTCTGAACTAGGATTCTTTTGCATCAAAATTTTATTATCAAAAGGAAATCAAACCTTGACCTTGTAAACAGAAAGCCTAAACATGTCATTAAAGTCATAACTTCATAAGTAGTGGTTTAAAATCAAGCCTGATTATAATATACGCGTATATATAATAGCTGCTCTAAGACCACGTAATATCATTTATTTTTTTACATACATTTTTCCTCTAAGTGCTTCCTTCACACTTCGTACACCTACTCGGTGACAAGTGTCAGGCGCATTCGTTCGCGTATGTAGCCGAGCAAAGCTACGAGATTTCCGCCTGTTTTGAAAAATACACCCTATTTACATAGAAATAGGAATGGAAAAATCAGTGGTGTGAGGTTTAGTGGTTGATTTTAGAATCACCGATCGCGTTAGTTTGATTGAATGAATGAATCGTTTATTAACTTTCTTTTTATGCTACACCTCTATGTTTCGTCATTTGTTATTTATATGTAGGTATTATTATATTATGTTAAAATATCTATTTTTTATTAATTACTTCGGTTACTCGATAAGATCATTTCTTTCGAATTTTTACAGTTTTGTGGCTCACAAAAGCCGCTAATAAGCTATAATATTTCTAAGATAATTTGTTTGTAAAATATAAGATTGCGATTTTAAACTAGCAGGAGTGTTCATTATCATCATGAACAGAATAAAAGTTAATCTTTGGAATAAATTTCAAACACAATATTCAATTATTTAACTTCACGGTGTCCTTTTAAATTTACTTAAAGGTGATGACGTTTTTTATATAATTACATTTCACTTTAAAATAAAAATCCATAATATTTTATTCGAGTGAGTTAGTAAGAGTCGCAAGTAAGTCTCAAGAATAAGCCCCTGTGTTTTGTAAATAAGCAACCCGCACAATTTCAATATTTCACTCGTGCAACGTGATTTAACCAAATAAGGAAAGGGAATTCATTCAAAATAGGACTTCGTGACACAAAGCCAAAATTGAATTTGGTTTGGTGTAAATTACTACCAAATAAAATCAAATAAATTTTACGCTCAGTTAAGAGCGATTTTGGATCGGAGAGATTTTAGGATAACCAGTTGTTAATACGGATTTAAGGTATTATAAACTAGATTGCTTGATAAATGTAAAAAAAAACTCATAAGTATATTAATTATTTTTATTTAATAAAAGGTCGAATTTTTTGGCCTCTTCTTCAAAGATTCCGCCAGAACTCACCCAAAAAAATGTAATGGGGTCAATATCAACATAGCGATTTTTAGTCAGTTTTGGTGGCACATTTTAATTTTAAGTTTTTCAAAGATAATATTATGTGGTAATATTAATAATTAGGAACATTCATTACATTTTTTCTTATTTCGCATAGAACCATCCAGGTAGTTACTGAATTATTAACTCTCAAAGTATTGTAACGCCACCAAAACTGAAATGTGCCCACCTAATCTGAAATCAAGCCACCGAAACTAAATCTTGCACACCAAAACTTAAAAAATATTAAAGGTACTTAATTATTTGTTTTAATTAAGATAACTGCATAAGTAACACGAGTTCATTCACTAACCTCTAAATGCATCACTATTTAGTAAACTAATTCAATAAATAAATAAATCATTTACCAATTTTAAATTTAATACTAAATTGTATGAATTTCAGTTTTGGTGCCATAATTAATTTTTGGTGGCGCATAATTCGCCACCAAAACCACCAAAATTGAGCCACCAAATCTGAATAATCTTGAAAAAAAATCATTAAAATTAGACAAATTACTTTACAATTGAAATAATAATATGCAATCGAACACGAACCAAGAAGTCATCTAGCAGTGTTTTCCTTTGAAGAGAGGAATACAGGAGATGCTTACAAATTGAGCCACCCAAACTTAACAATCATTGAATAAAACGCCACCAAAGGGCTTACTTACGTTTTGGCGGGAAAATGCTGCGTACAGTCACAAGTCTACACTTCACAAGCGCTAGCGCATGACTGAGGGATGCGGGGCGGAGCCAAGCGACAAGTCCCGAACTAATACACGACAAGTCACGACGAGTTGAAATCGCACCACCATAACTGACGATTTGGCTCGGACAAACTTTGATTAAGTGTCTTGTGTATTCTTATAGGTAAAATTAATTATTATGCAAACAATATAAGGCTATTGCTAAATAAATATTGAATGAATCAACTTTTTTTAGTTACAAGTTTAAGACATAGTCAGGGTAAGTGCGTGTTCTATGTAAAGTAAGTTGAGGACAAGCCACCTGGTACTGAAATGTAACAGATATTTTTTTTTGCATACAATCTGTTGGGATTAACAGAAATATAATCATTGAGCCAACCGTATTGTTAGTTATAGTGTCCCATATAATATATTTTAAAACAGAAAATGGTCTTGACACCACGATTTTCAACATGGACACTTAAAAAACGCTGCTGGGATATTCACCCAATGGCGGATTTAAGTGATGTAATAACATCCTATGGAAATAAATAATTTTTGATTTTGATTTTGGAAGTTCTTTTTCTTCTCTACAACTTCCGCGGCCGAGTAGTCGAGCGTTCGACTTTCATTACGGAGGTTCTAAATTCGAATCCCGGCGGGCACACTATCAAATCAAAAATGTCTTTGTGAGACATTCCCCAGTTTTTTGGTCAGAACATTACAGGCTGAATCGCCTAACTGTCCGCAACGAAAAATAATTCCGTGCTTCGGAAAGTACAGCCGTGGGATCCAGCTGCTATCTACGGAAGTAGACGAGCCATCTCAGTGGCTTTCTTGGAGGATCTACACTGACAACGAGGTTTGCGTGATCGATCATGTTGACCTTACTACTTACACATACATAATGACAAAAAAGAAGATTGCACATGTATGCGCATACAAAAAAAATGCATCTGATTTCTCTGATTTAGTTAAGTGCCGACTTACCCAATCCTTTGTCCTCATGCAAATGTGGAACTTGTAGAAAAGCCATCCAATTTTAAACCAAATCCTTGGAGATATACCACGCTGCAGTTTTAAATGATATCTACCGCAAATAAAGGAAAATAAACCCTAAAATGTGAGTGGTAGGATTTGAATTCGTGTCGTCGTGATGGTAAGTGTGAGCTTAGTTTTATGAGGACGCTTTTTGGCGGTAAAGCTAGAGCTGCAGCGCTGAATTCATGCTAGGACCTGTTAGATGTAGAGACATTACAATATGGAGTGTCCAGATTCTTGTTTATTTAAATAAAAGATGTCCTTTCTTTTTTAACAAATGTTTCTCTTTGCGCGGGGCACATTACTCGAAGAACCGACAGCCGCTGTGGTAGAAAGGTTCTCAAGTGGCGACTGCGTACCGGAAGACGTAGCGTGGGCAGGCCTTCCACAAGGTGGACCGACGATCTGGTGGAGGCCGCCGGAAGCTATTGGATGCGGGCAGCGCAGGAGCGGACGCTGTGGAGATCCTTGGGGGAGACCTTCCTCCAGCAGTGGACGTGTTTTAGCTAACTGAGCTGAGCTGAACTGTAATTTCTCTTTAGTCTTTTGACCAAGTGGTAGTGCAACCGGCTCTCCTAACGGAGGTTCTGGATTTGAATGCCGGTGAGAACACTATCAAATGAAAATCACTTTTCGAGACTTTCCCCAGTTTGGGTAGGACATTGCAGAATTTTCCGAAACGAGATATAATTATCTTTCGTGACACAGGTCCGACTAGTGTGGGGATCAGGTAAATTGTAATTAGTAAACTTCTACTGTCTAGTAATCAAATAAATATTTTTTGTATTTTGTATAAGATAATATTATTATACATACATGATTCTGTGCTTCAGTAGGTACCTTAAGCTGTTGTTCTTGACTATTATTTGCTAGCAGTTTCCTGTAATGTGTCTTACTTTGTTTTAAACATTTTTCTATTTTAATTAACTACGGTAAAAATATGTCATTACGAGTCATGTCATGCCTTTAGTAGCGTTTCTATAACACCAACTATAGTTTGTGAGGTTATCGTTCTTAAGACCCACATGATGAAGAAGAAGTCATATTGTCTGGATATTACAAGGTGCAGACGACCTGTTCCTCTTTCCTCCAGAACATTAACAGTAAAGTGGTGTAACTGCATTGTCCCGGATAAGCAGAATATTCTGAATGTTTTGCATACTAATTCTGTTAAAGTTGATAAATTTTGTAGTTCTAAAGCAAAAGAAAATATTTCGTTCGTAATTCAATCATATTTACTTATATCAAAAGAATTGAGATTCAAATGGCAAATTTAATTTTGTATAGTTTTAAGCTAATAAATAGTAAATGTTACTTATAAAATAATTACAGTTGTATTCTTTCTTTGTATACGAGTAGTCTAGTTAGAAATAAGTTTTTGTATGAGGTACCTAATAACCTGCTCGTTCTTTTAATAATACTAATAATTTTATTGGTAAAAAGATAAATATTTTTAATGGTATAAAAAAACACATATCTAGGTCAGTTTTATAATTTTATAGATCGGAACTGAAGTTTATCGCTAGACCAGCCAGTACTTCCATTTCAGAGTTAAGGAAAATTGACGACTTACCGAATATAAGGACGGATTGTTTGTTTACAAATAGGTGCTGGCTATAAGTTTACTTTTGTAAAGTCTCGTGTATTAGCAATTTTGCATTAAAATCTGGTATTAAATAAGTAAGGAAAAACTGAAAAAAATATGTTGTGAAAAATATTAGACATAATTATATTTTTATCTATCTCCGAATTTCCTGTCCGTCAAATAACCTTGTATCTTAATATCCGGGCGCACAGTAGTGCAGTCGTCAAGTACGTTATTGTCGCACTGCAGTATGCTTTCACGAGCCGCGGCCGGTTGTAAAGTTTACCGATACTAAAACCGAATGGTGGCTCACTACACTACCGATGCTGTGGTAGGTTAAAGTAAAAGTATAATAAAATAATATTTTTCACAGACGTTACGTTTAATAAAAAACGTGACTTATCAAAAACATTTAAACATTCTTGAACTTCTTCGTTACCGAGATAGGTACTGAGGTAAATAGAAATCACATTTATCTGCAAAGAACACTTTTATTTGTAATAATAGGAAGGGCATAGGTTCAACAATAATATTAAATACAACTATAAAACTTATATGAAAACTGTCAACTATAAAACATATATGCTATAGCTGTTGGAGTAATTCTACCATGAAAACTGTCCGCATGCTATGGCAGTCGGAGTGATTCTACCATGAAAACTGTCCGCATGCTATGGCGGTCGGAGTGATTCTGCCATGATTCTACGTCAAAGTCCACGGCAGAGACCGTATGAAGTTTATTTGCTCTTTTTCAAAATATGGATATTTGAAAAAAATACCAAATACAAATATGGAAATCTTGCAGCCAGCATCAAATTATATAGCCAACACGCGGACCATCTAGGCCCAATGTTACGGTACCTAACAAAAATTTTAGAAAGGAAAAAACATTACTTAAAATATATTTAGTCTATTACTATTAGATAGTCTATTGTAGTTTATGTCAGTCTGTTATTACATATTGTATCTCTGTGTGGGGTGGTACTTATAAAACAGTTTTAATAGCACTTGAACGTGCACAAAGGTTTGTTTTAAAAGTCATGCTCTTTAAACAAAGAGATCATCCTACAAGAGATCTCTACGTTGAAACTCAACTATTAACAGTCAGACAGCTCTACGTTCTAAAATCAATCTTAATCACGCATAGACATCTCCCATTGGACCTGAACATATCACGACGTAGACCAGGGCTTCCTGTTTGTCCCTCCGTGCCATGCCGATCAGCATTTGCTCGGAAACAACATAAAGCACAAAGTGCATTTCTATACAACAAAATAAATAAGGAGATATCTATATACACATTAACTACACGGGAAGTAAATAAAAAACTAGACAAATGGCTACAGTCCTTAACCTATGTTCAAACCGAAAACCTACTTACTCACATCCAATAGATATTGTGTAAATGATAAATTAATAAACTCGCTTCACATTACACACTATCATCACATTATACACACACAAACACATCCACACTTTTACATACACTTTTACATACCTATTATCTACGACAGACGTGGCCAGCCCACTGCCACTTCAGCTTGCTACACTTCTGGACGATATCAACCACCTTGGTCCTCTGCCGGATGATTTTGTAGTTAAGATTAGTAGATTAGATATTCCGTCTCGCTCTATCAACCCTCCGGGGAGTTAGTGCTTTTAAAGTGTTATTAGATTTCTTGAAGACGACTTTTCGAATGCCTGCTAAATTTATAATATAAAAGTTACCACACCATTACAACAAAATACAAAATATTTCGTTTTAAGGAATAAACGTCTAGCCGAGATGAAACGTTTTTTGAAACAAACTAATTTTTTTATATCCTGATTAATATTATTTCTAGATTTGCCAACTGGAATTGAATTAAAATGTATTTTCTTTATAAAGCATTTTTTAAAACATGTTTTAATTATTTCTTATTGAAGTATTGAAGCAATAAACTCAGTTTTAAAAGTGAGTTTTATTTAAGTTAAAAACTAACAACTAACTAACTAAAGCAGTGCAACAGCTAAGTCTAACAAATTTTTATATACAAAATACCTACAGTTCTGCGTACGCAAACATTGAAACTCGTCGAAAGCGGCGGCGGCGGTAGTTTATTTTCTTTAATTTCCGCATACTAATGTGACTCGAACGGTAACAGGGCTCACTGTTATTCTTTGCGAACTGAACTCGACGCTCGAGTGCTTGGAATCGGGATAACAAGCGATTAATTCTCCTTGTATTGAATTGCAAATGATCGGTAGCGCCCTCTGGACTTTTCGGATAGGTACAATATTTTTGGGAAACTTGGCTCTTGAACATCGTTTATTAATTTTACAACGCAACAAATTAAATGAATACTTTTATCTTGGACTACTATAATTGTTTGACTGTTTTGTTTTCTCGTCTCGTTTATTGTTCATTTTGTAAATTGTATTTTTTTTAGGAACTGGGTTACAAGATTAATTAATAATAAACTAATAATATTCATTACTAATTAGTTTATATCTTACTTAATAAAAAGAGATATCCTAATAGTATAAAAAAAACAATCTTAATAAAATAATGTTACTGCGTATACGCTCGGTAACGCAGGATTGATAATTGCTTATTATGATTAATATTTATAAAACATGTTAGCAAAATAATGCAAGCCGTTTCGAGTTTTCCTGTTTCTAATTTCTTTTTTCATACTTTGGAAAATCTAAACTATTGTTAAACTACCACCCGAATGCATTTTGCTTACATGTTCTATAGCTTTGTAAGTCGGTTTCCTAATCATAATATTTTAAATACAAAAAGTTGAAAATTGCCTGTTCCGATTAAGTATCCCTCTATTCTTACTGGTAGCAAGAGTTGGGATTTTGATGCTTGAAGGCATAGGCATTCCAGTAGGTAAGCATTTCCTCATCATTGGCGATTCTTGGATCATATTCATATTCAGTTTTTTAAAACAACATGCCTTACGCAACCTTATCTTTTGGCAGTCCATCATTAGTACCAGACGAAAGTTGGACATCATTTTCAGCCCTTCGTATGTTTGGCAATTCTTTAAAACGGCTTGTCGAAGTAGATTCACTTGAAGCAATGTTAGAAGCAGGATCGTAGTCACTTCTTGGTTTAAACCAACAACGCTTGACTCTGCAATTAATAAAAAAAAAATGTATTTTAATCGAAGTCTGTACATTACAGATTGGGTAGAGGATGCCATGAAAACACACACTAACTAAATGTTAAGTTCATCAGGCATTATTCTTTGTTATATTTTAGAAAAAGGGAATGTTTTCATAGACTGTTGGAAACCTTGCTATATTCTAGTTAGAATAGTACAACTAGGCTCTGGTGACCCTGAAGCACAGGCCTTGCCTATTTCAGGCACCAGTCTCCACAAGTGTTTACCTCCCTGAACACCTCTCTTAATGTATATTTATAAGACTATATGTGGAGAATCAAATAAATAAACTATTATTATTATTATTATATATATATATAATAAACGGTCACTTTATTTTAGAATTTCAACGCCACACGCTGAGCATCATGCGTATTCGACTTCACAAACCTTGATGTCTGAGTTAATGTACGTTATTAGTCACCAAATCTAATAATAACTCTAAATAACTAATTTGTTGAAAAAAAGGCTTGAGACTTCAACGATTCTACTCATCTACTCAATACTACCAGAAGCCACATTTAAAAAGAAAATATTGCTTTCTTTAGGTCATACATGTGACGGAAATTAGCATACAGCAACCAACGAATTATCTATAGTCATAATTCGTTGACTGCAACGACAACGACCGGTAGTGTGTTATAAAATTAAAAAAAAATGCTTACAGAATAATTATATCCTTAGTTAAATTTTAAATCGAGTAGAATTTATAAATACCATTATAATAATTTTGAAATAAGAAGCATAAGTATTAAAAAAAAGCAGCAAAAATTTTTTTATGTTCTAGATCTCGTAACTTAACTAATATGAACGTTATTTCAGTAATGCGTCGGTTGAACTTTCAACTAAACCGCGTTGAGTGGTTAATTTTTGCAATAACCCAGCCTTAATCTTCTTCATCGTGTATTTTAAAGTCGACAATTGGCCTAGTTCCAGTATTATAATAAATAATAAATCATCAAATAATAAATAAATAATATAAAAAATAAAAAATATTATAAAACTGCCAAAGGCCACTGATATGGCTCGTGTAACCATCGACTATTTCCGTAGATAGCAGCCAAACAATAAAACGAGAAAACTTTTGTTTATGATTAAACGTGCCTTCCGAAACAATAAATCATCTTTATTTTCGGACAATCAGGTAATTCAGTCCGTCCCAAACTGGGAAAAGTCTCACATAGAGTTTTTTTGTTTAACAGGAGACATAGAGATTTTAGAATCCGAAACCTCTGTCAACATAATGTTTCACTGTAGTTGTTTAAAATTATTATAATAAAAGAAATGAGCTAAACGGTTGGGTTAATGCTCTAAGGCTAAACGGGAAATTGACATTGTTCCCCTGAGAGCGCTCGACCACTCGGCTACGGAGGCTGTTACTTTGCTATGCTAAAGCTAAGAAATGTTAAACTCTTACCCATGGCATAGTACTCCTAACAAGATGATCACAAAAATAAAAATTATCAGCGTCATATCTAGCTTACTAAAATAAAACTTTTTCGATTTCTCTTTGTCTGTCTTAACTCCAATGTACTTTAATCGAAAATTAAACTTATGTTGGTTTTTTATCACTTCTTTAGTGTTCTTGTTAGGTTTTGTCCGGTGTTGCTGTTCCTTCCAAGTATTTTTCTTCAACTTAAAACATATTGTTGTTTCTTTGTTTATTTTATGATCAATCGTTAGTTCTGTTTTGCATTTTTGTACAAATTCAGTACCATTTGGTTGAACTGTTGTGTTCAGTAGTTTTTCGGTGAATCCAGCTGAATTAAATATTGTTTTTAACAAGTTATCAGAGAGCTCTAAATACGGTACTATCTTCAAGCAGTCTTCAGCAGCAGTTTTTTTTACTTTACCGTCAAGTATAGAATCGTTGCAACTTACAAATCTGACACTTTTCATCGTATCTCCGTATTTTAGTATAAATGCTTCCGTGGTATTCGCTTTCATACTAAATGGTTTATCATCGTCACTTTTGTATGTTATTGTCTTATTGTCGAATGAGTCTTTCATTGTATAAAAGTCTTTAGATAGTGTTATTTTGAGACATTCTAATTTTCCATTAGGTTGCGTTGTACAAATTTCTGTGTTATCAGATTTTTTATTCGCCAATAGGGAGTTTTCGCATGGAACAGTCTCACGACATTCGCTTATAGTTTTTAATATGGCATTAGATTTATTTTTATTACTACATGACACATTTTTAAAACATGTTACGTTGTTATTTTCTTGTGATAACAACGTGTAATTACTTTTTTTTACCGATAATGGAATGTTGAGGAAACTGTGTTCAACAAATTTAATTTCGAGGTCCAGAGAGGCAGCGATTTCTGTACTATCTCTTGTAAAAATAAAATTACTATACGAACGGGAATTCCAATGTTTCCTTTTGCTTGCTTTCTTTTTTTCTTTACCTGCAGAAAACAAAATGTGTTAAAAAAACGGTCATGCGCTGTTCTCACAAATCATAACTACTTTACTTCTCCAGACATTTTCTTTACGATTTTACGGCTATTTTCGTAATAGTTTGAATATGTAACGTTAGTAGTGCAAAACTATATTTTAATTATGTTTTTTCTTGTAAATTCAAATAAAAAAACTATAATACATTGATCTTTTGACTATAATTGAAAATTTAAATATGTCTTAGATATTCGAATCTACGTTCGTACTTATTGACCGAGCGAGCGCCGAGCGTCTCCGTTTCAGCTTGGCCAAAATTGCTTTTGTATGTCTATCTGTCCATCAGTCCATATTATGTCCATCTGTCCATCTGTCGATCTGTTTGTTCTCATCTACAGGTCGCGTTTCTTAACCGATTCTCGTAAAATTTTGTGAGCAGGTTCGATAAATTAATAGAACTTTTTTGTCGAATCAGTTTTTGGAAATTTAAAAAAATTTCAAAGTTATAAGGGTTGAAAGCGTAAAAAAATAATAAATCAGCCATTTAAAAATATATGTTATACCTTAGGTATATAGACTCGCGAGGTCTACAGCTCACAGAGCCACTAGTCTATTTTATTCGACACTCTTACGGGAAAAGAAAACATCGTGAGGAAGCCTGCACACTAGTGCACACGTTTGCGAAGAAATTGAAAGGTTATGTGTTAGCCAATATGCACTGGGCCAGCATGATCGACCAGCACGCACCGGGCCAGCATGAGTGACTAAGGCCTGATCTATTTAGCATATGCTTCAGACCCTAGGTGGGGATGAATATGAGCTGTTGATGATGGTGCTGATGATGCACGTTTAAGATCTGTAAGAAGTGTGCTTACCATTCTCATACCAGCGAAATACAAATTTTTCTTCTGCGGCATCTTGTGCAACATTTAGAAGTGTTTTATTTAGCTTAGGAAACGAATAGTTAGGAAAAACCGCATGCGCTAACTTCAGTTCTATGAAATATTGGGTATCGGTATATTCTATAACATAACTGTTATTTTCAATTTTGATTAATTTCACAACACTTGGTGGTTCTTGGACTGCCCAGAGACGTGTATCTGCAAATTTATAAAACAATGCATTTTGTTAATAAGATATTTCAAGACCAAAATTAGACAAATCGGTCCAGCCATTCTAGACAAACGAACATCAATTGATTTTTACACTATATAGATAGATGAATGGGACAGGAGATGATAATGTTGTTAAGAATCAACAATTAACAAAATAACTAACTAATGTTTGTCATACTTGTTTTTCCAATTCGACTTTAAATATTTGCTATTTTATTTATTTTCTGCGTTAATATGTCAACCGGTTTTTAAAATTGGATTAAAATTAAATATCTTATATTTGGCTTAAGGGACCCCCCACACGAGCGTTTTTCGAGCGTCGTCGTCTTCCCAGCGCTCGTGCAGCGTCGACGCGACGCTGGCGCTACTTCCTCGCGGCGCCAGCGCTGGGCCACTACTGAACGCCGGTCTACGCAGCGCTGGCGTCGCGCTGACGCGACGCCAGCGCATCGTTTTTTTCGAGCAAGTACAATGCAATGCACAACCCTCTCCCCTTCTTACCGTCCGCAGTTAAAACGTTGACAGTATAGAGAGATCAGTTGTAAAAGCTTGTCAAACGTTCGTTTTGGCATTCGTAAATAATCATAAAAGTGTTTTTGTTACGTTTTATACGTTTACAATACAATACGAAATAATCGCTTTCCTGAATTCGATAACTCCACATAGGATCTTCCCAAAATTGACGATAATGTTTCTTTATTTTCGTTTACGTAATTTTCGCTTAAGCAGTAACGTTAGCAGTAGTGTTTCTTCGTCGGAATCCATTTTCACATTGATTGTACGCAATAGGCACAATGCAAACGCGACGCCAGCGCTGCGTAGACCGGCGTTCGGCAGTGGCCCAGCGCTGGCGTCGCGGCGACGTCGCGGCAACGCCGCGTCGACGATGCGCAAACGCTGGCAAGACGACGACGCTCAAAAGACGCTCGTGTGGGAGGTCCCTAAGACGCAATGCACGTAAACTTGCCGCGCGATACGCGGCTACAGTTATTAACAATATTATTACGACCATATTTTAATAATAGTTATTTGGATTACTTACCATAATATTCTTGTTTTATATAAAACGACCATTGCGAATCGCTAGTACATGAGACGTCATCTGAATAATGAAAAAATCCTGTATTTAATTATTACTTTCAAAATAAACAAAAAACTATCTAAATTATTTTTAAGAAAAAGGTTAATAATCACAAAAAAAAACCATACAAACAAAATATTGTAGTAAAACAATCCACCTGAATACTGTACTTAAAAACATTTTGAAACCAACTGGCTACTTATCACAAATCATTGGAACTAGTTCAGTCAGTCAAGGAAGGAAAAAATGTAATGTACCTACACAATAATTTATAAAAATACACAAAGATACCTATGTTGTAACAAACATGGCGGATGGCGGAAATTTGTACTAGCTTACTCTTCCAAAACATTCAACTATAAAATTAATAACACTCAAGTTTTTTTTTAAACATGTGACTTCGATAAAAAGTTTTGAATCTTACCTAATCGTTTTAATGAATGAATATTTAAATAGTTTTCACTAGCCTGTAGCTATATAAACGCGGCTTGGATTCCTATTCCTAGAATAATATTACTAGGCTTGTGATAAATATTTATAAATAATTATTTAATAATTTAACACAAATGCAACATAAAACTAGGTAACAAATGTGATCGGGACCGCAATAAGGGGAAAGTATCGGCATTTTCCTATTCATTTAGGAAAAAACGTATGAAATCAGATGTATTTGCGTGTTGCGTCCTAGCCCGGCCACAACAGATTTTTTATTCTGTTATCGCGCTAATAGCATGTCCTTTTATTGTTCCTGCTGTACCAACAATCAAATTATTTGTACTTTCCAACATAATACGCTAGAAAGCATGTATTTGTGGCCGGGCTGTACCTGCTGACGAAACGCGCTGTAAGACCGAGTTTGGTCAAAGAAACCGGCGCGGCGTTCGGCAGTGGCTTCACGCCGCCGTCGCGCCAGTAGTGCCGCGTTGACGCTGCACGAGTGCTGGCTAGACGACAACAACGCTCGAAAGACGCTAGCGTGGGGGGTGTCTTGAAATTGTTTTTTTTTATTCGTGATATTTTAATATTCATATTAAAAAAAAAATTTACAAAAAAACATTTAAAGCATAATCGGTCTAGCGTATTAGGATGAATAAAGGTCAGTGCCCGTACAAAATTGGGCTACACGGGGCAGTTTACGCTTTTTTTCGGTAAATAGTGGCCATTGAACGTTGTTTATGGCCCGTACCTTAGTTATGTCCTCCGACTTATAGCGGAGGCAATATCAGATGGGGAAAATTTATTTCCGGGCTGTAAATCTGTTGTCTTACAACGTCGATTTAGATAACCATGTAGCCGGTTTTTTTAAATTTATTTTCTAACACAATGATAAATAGTTTGCGAGGTTACTTTATTATCAAAGATTTCGGAGCACATATCTGTACAAAGTTTATCTTACCACTTCACATTTTTGGGTTAATATAATATTATCACTGAACTATCATGATATCTACAAGTAAAAGAAGTTTACAGGCTATACATCTCTAACATCAGTTAATTTTTAATGTATTTATAAACTGTTTTTGTAACTTTAACAAAATATATTTTACTTTTTTTATCTTTTTTTTAGAAGCAGATAAGCATTTGGTCTAATAAATAGAGCTGTTACTGATAACAAAAAAAATAATTAAATTACTTTCTTGAGCTTTTTAACCCAGCAGTTACTAAAAACGCGCATTCGTAACTATGTTCGTTTGGGCCCGCCCAGGCCATGTCTCGGTTTGGCCCTTGACCCCTCGTGGGTGGCCCCGGGGCCCCTCGGCCCAGCACGGGCACAGATCCAATTCACAGAAACTCATTGTCCATACTTAGCATTTATTGCGAGCTGTGGAGCCAAATTGTGATAAATTAACGCAACGAAACGAATACGACATTTCAAGGTGATTTTGTTACAAACTCGATATTTTATTGCAATTTTAGAGATTTGAGTACTTTCTTGCCACCGAAAATACACAGCTTAGTATTCCATACATATTGTAATAAGTGTCACTGATATTTAAACGAAGATTGCAGAAAACTGGCTGTAAATGATGTACTAAAGACTTAAAGTATATTAATTACTTGTATGTTACTAATTTTATCAATATGTTTTATGCTCCAACCAAGCCAAAGACCATTTTACTATGCCGTTTTAAGTAGTTTAATTCAAGGAACGGTTATTTGCAGTTTCTATAAGTTTTTAAATCAAATTCGCCTCGAGCACCTTCTGCTACCACACAAAATTTTAGATGTTTCCACGGCAAATATTCTTTGAATTTTATAAAATTCATCGCAAAGTAAAAAGCTCATTTGCACTCAAGCAAAGTGAGGAAGCACTTTGTGAAGTGGTAACAGATTGCAGTTTTTCGCACGAGAATTTCCGACGTGCGACGTCATCTTTTAGGAATAAGCTTACCCTAAACGCATGCAAAATTTCCGCTTGAAAAATAGACGCAACACGGCCCTATCCGCCCCCCATCGGCGTATTTTATAGCTCTACGAACATTGTGTTCCCAAAAGCTCCATGCAGTTGCAATTAAATCGTATTGTAGAAAAAGATTTTTTTTTTTATATTTACTTACCTACTTATTTTATTTATTTACGAGCTGTGCTGTTAAAATAATTTAATTAAAAAACAAATTATAAGGTGTTAAAATCACCAAACCAAACAACTTGTCCAACGTATTCAATTAAGGCCTGATTTCGCTTTATATTAGAGAAGGCTCAAAGTCTTCGGTACATGAAGATAAAAATTACTAGTAGCTGTGCTCTGTGTTTACTTTTATTTATACACCAGACCAACTTAAATTTAAAAACACATGTCTCAATTAATAACATTTTCTTTCGTGAAGATCTAGAACAATAGACTCGTGTATCAGTCAAGACGAGCCCGCCCTATCCAATCTGGTGGGCGCTTCCCATCATTTGCTTGAAAAATGGGCTGCAAGAGAAGAAAGTAATACTACTGCCGCGAAACAAGCGACACTAGCACCAGTGTGTTCGTTGTTTTACCTATGTGTGTTTAAACATAACACAACGATGGTGAAGGTTAAGAATCTGATGATGCTGAGTGTCGATGTGCGGTGTAGGGCAGGGTGCAGGAATTACGGGCGGTATGACAGCAAGTGCTGATAAAACGCAATAAAAGCTATGAGAGACGCCGCTTGGAAAACATTGCGGGACCTTCCATTCCACTGCAAGCGAAGTTTAAAGCTATTTTCACTTGTTATCTCGTACTTATCTATCAAGATATTAAAATTATGACTTTTTATTATCATAGACTTGTTTGGCGTAAAGGACTAATGTTATTGAGTAAAATTGCAAATAGATGTAAAATATTTATCAAAGAAAATAGGAACATGTTATTATTTTTTATAAGTAGGTATATCTCGTTGATTCTAGTTTCAAATAGTAAAGTTAGGAAAAACGCAATATTAATGTTAATATTGCGTTTTTCCTTACTTTACTATTTGAAAATAAATGTTTATTTTATATTATAACATCAATCAATCAGCCTATTGCAATCCACTGCTGGACTGCTGCCTCCCCAAGGGCACGCCAAAGCACCGCTTTCCTCATCCAGCCACCAACAGCGACCTTCCTCAGGTCATCAGTCAACCATGTTATAGTGTTTTTGTTTATGTTATAACATACTACAAATAAACATATTATAATCACGCCCCTATACCCTAAATGGCGAGCAGAGCTTTAGTTAGCTCCCAAGGAGAACGTTTGGCAATAATTTTGGGTTTAGATTGGACATACGCACCTACATGAAGGTACACCGAATAACATGCCTTAAATGTTGTAATATGACCAGACGGCTCTCACTAAATTAACAGTCATAACAATAAATTATATTCAAATTCTGGAAAGCTCTAAAACGTCACATCTCGAAAAGCGAGAGATTAGCGAAACAGCTGTAAACAAGATTTATACTTATGCCGTTTTAACACCACGCCATTATGAACAATCCTCTTAATATTCGGCCAAGGGTAAGCGGGCATTTGAGTCAAGGGTTCAATATCTCTATCTGTTTAGTTTTTATTTTATTCTTCTGTTAGTGTGATTCACTATCATTGAACTTAAACTGTCATTACAAATGCGAAAGTGTTTGTTTGGTTGTCTTCTTTTACGTATAAAAAGATTGACGAGAACTTTTGCACCACTTTTCACCGCAGGGAAAACTTATTTCCAGGAGACAAAACAAAAACAACGCAGACATAGCCGTGGGCGCGCAACAATCAGACACCTTTTTCTTTTTTAGATTTTTTACCTAGCTGTGTTCCTGTTCGTCCTCTATTTCCGGCCAGCGATAAATATCTGCGTAACGGATCCCAAATCATAAAATTGGCTTTGCTCCCATCCTAGAAATGTATATGTTCCGTATAAGTAAGTTCCGGTGAAAACAAGGGGCCGGTGCAGGGGCTGTTCCGGGGTAATATCGTAACTCGCCCCAACTTGCCCCACTCGCCCCACTCTTTCTTGCCCCATTTATCCCGTTAAGATACAATAATTTCTGTTTTTTTTGTTGTGTTTTTGCTCTGCTGCGTTTTGTCGGAGTTTGAGGCAGCGGTTTTGCTTTTATGGTGACGTAAAATTCGACTTCATTTTCAGTAGGGTGTTGTCTTGAGAAATTATTTTATGTAATGTAAGAAACATATATAATGTTTTGTCGGTTAGTAAATACAGATTGGTTAGTAAAAACTGAAGTTTTACTATTATTAAAAATATATATATTTTTTTAAATATATTTTTGTATTTATTGTTTCTCACTATCACAATGATAACTTTTTATTCTGTGGGACGAAAGTTAAGAAATTGCAAGTTTTATCAATAAGCCAGAATAAATCAACGTTAGTAGTTGATTCCAATTACCGCAGATATAAGTCATTGATTTCTATAATTTATTTTTGATTTATCAACAGAATCAATTCAAATATTGAGAAATAGATATTTTTGACACTCCTTAATAATATTTCTCCTGCAAGAGCATCGGATATGTCTTAGCATAGATACCGCATAAACTTTCACTGTCGGTTTGAGTGGTAATAAAATGCATTTTCGGGTGTGACTGCAGACCCCGTATTCACACACGAATAAAAAGATTTCAACGTCTTCGTCTTTGTCATTTCGTATGGCATAGAAAGAAATGTAGATAGTTTTCCAAACTGAATTCGGATCAGACGTATATGGGATTATAGGATGCTGTAAACGACTCGTCGTAAACTGGTCAGCGAAATGTTGATAGATTTCGTTAATCTGATAGACGTTTGCTTACTCATAATATAAGGCACGCATTGTTTGAGTTGAAAAAAAAGTGCAATAAATTATATAAGTATTTTAAAAGCTGACACTTGAGGTTATCATGATTCTAGAACTTGTGAGAAAAAGATATTATAAAAAGGACCATTTCTAAGATCTTTATTTAAGCCCAAAAGTGGATGCTGATAAATTGTGGCAACGCGTAAACAAAATGCTTTTATGTATAAGAAAAGTTTAGTCACAGAATTAGAGCTGATTTCTTAAGGGCAGTATAATAAAGACAAGACGTCATTGACCAGACGTATTACAACAAACAAAACCATATTTTAAACTAACTAAAGAGAGCGAGACATATCGCTACACTAAAATAAAGTAAAGCACAATGAAGAAGTCAACCAAAACAAATACTACTTAGCTAGATAACAGCTAAAGCACTAAGTAAGCGCAATTCTTTCTAACAATCCTTTTAAGCACGGCAAATAAACCGTCTGCAAAAGTAGAAAGAATCTTGGAGCCCAGCCATCCAGCCACCCGGCGACCCAACGATGCAGCTTACCCAACTACCCCTGTTTAGAATGGAAACAAAACCTTTTTACCCCGAAGATTGGATTGGAAGCTGACAGCAACTTTTATGAGAATCGAAGACAGTGCACTTTGTTTAGAAGAAATCTGCATAGAATGACGTAATTTTGTAAAACTCGGGTGTTTGCTTCAAGCTGCGCAGTGATAATAAGTTTCGGATTTTATTTCAGTCTGGGTAGTAAAAAGGAATTTAAATAATCGTCTCTGAAGAAATTGGTATACTGAATTTAATGAATGAATGAAATATACTTTATATTAACTTTATAATATTATGCAGGATGTAAGAGATAAGTCTACACAAAATGTTAGGATACATTCAGCCCATGATAGAATCATCATAATTCCACTGGAAAGGAAGCTTTCAAAAATAATGGAAACCCAATTTGTTCATTTGCTTTAACATTTTTGAACTTTTTTTATGTGACGATTATATTAAGCATGATTAAAGTTAATGCATTGTCTCATTTTAATGAGACCTCTCAAATATTATAATGTAATTTTATGCCGTCCGACCTCTGGGCCAAAGTTACCACCGACTGGGTCCCCGCAAATGCTAGAAGACGTTGAGGTCGTCCAAGGAGGAGATGGTGTGACAAATTAGACGTCTATAATGTCAGGTGGACGTAGCCCTTTGAAGATGGGAGGCACTCGCTTCTAGCGCATAAATCCGTAGTTAAATAATGACTCCGATATTTGATTACAATATTTTTGTATTATCTTTTCTTCATTTCAATCTCTAATCCACACCATTATTTTCTTCAGCCAATCATTCTCTGACTCCCTACGTCTAATTAGCTTTTTTACGATATATATGGCGAATATCGAGTGCCAGCAACAACAAACAAAGGGAAAAGTGCGCGGAGACTGCATGTAACCAATGCAATCTCCACATCCCTCCTCCTACAGGAAAATGATCAGCCGATCACAAAAGATAAACCTAACTAATTACCTAAAAGTGCGTATAATATTTCATTTAACAAACCCTATGATTTGTACAAGAAGCCATAGCTAACAGCTACCTGGTGGAACAACGTTTCACCAAATACGAATAATTAAAACCACGCCAAAAGATTATTCATTCAAGTACAACTCATGGTACACTACATGAACCAAAAGAACAATAAATAAATTTTGAAGAATTAATAGAACAACTAACAGCGACACAAAACGTTCAACATAATATTAACATTGGACCATGCTGCTATAATTGACCAACAAGAACAAACGAAATTATTATTATGTAATATCAGATAAATCAAATTATGACAACAAAATCCCATCAACATAATGAACAAACTTTAAGTGATCACACCTAATCTAAACTTAAATATTTCAACCTAAGCTAAGACAAAAACAAATGAAAAACGCGAATACAAAGTCTAAAAATCGAAGTAGCGGCAGGTCTGGAACAGGAGCTCAGGCCTATTCGTATATGTAGAAAAATAATGATCACCTACACTATGCGTCACTTACGTTAAATATTAACCGAATAACAAGATCTTTTCCGAAGAACTATAAATATTCGATAGCATATCTAAAATGAGTGGCCTATACACTAAGCTCACCCTCCCCTTATAGAAAATAACAACCCCATTAAATAGCTAGATTTTTAAAACCTTCTTTTCTTCATGAAGTTTCTTTTTTTAATATATAAAATGTTTATAAACTACTTATTACGAATCTGCAAATAAGAGCTGGATTAATCCATTCGAGAGAAAAACAAAAATTAATAGAACTTGACTAAACCTAATAAGCATAACATGAAACCAATAAGCGTTCTCGAATCCACCGACTCATAAAATACTAAACCAATACAATCGTGCTAAGAAAAAGCACATCTCATGAGGATGCATATGTCCTATTATGAGATCCGACAAGTAATGCTCAAACCAAACGAATATCTCGAACGATTGTTGATTAAATGAAAATACCATAGCTTAAGTCAAAAGTCCATGACAAACAAAAATAAATAAAATGTAAGAATAAGTTATCAAACTATGCCATATATAGACAAACATTAAGTTACCCATCATACAAAAATAAAAATAAATTTATATATAGAGACAATAATAATTATTTGTTGACAAAGACGTTGACATAACATATCAACTACAAATGACGATAGAAGTTCATGACGAGTTGTGAATAAAGTAAGGCATAGGACAGATCAAGGGAAACAAACGCCAAGTTACTATAAAATAATATTTTTAAACACGCAATCTGAACGGTTTCAGAGAATTATGGTGAAATATTAAATCACGTCTGGAGCTTCCATCTATCTTACGTAGTAAATAATTATTATTAGATAGCCTTCGAATAACACGAAACGGACCTTTATATGGACGCGATAACTTCTGACCAACATTTGTTATTCTTTTAGGATTATATACCAAGACTAAGCTACCTGGATCGAACGTTACGAACCTGACTTTCCTGTCATAATACTCCTTTTGAGTCATTTGCGATTTACGAATATTTCTCAACGCACAAGAGATCATTCTAATATTAGCATTATTGCGAGCAGCAATATCCAAATCATTACGATTAGATACAATATCAACATCAGAACGCAAAATTGGGTCTCTAGCAAAAACAATAGTGTAAGGAATCGTATTTGATGACGCCTGTCTCGATATATTATACGCGTACGTTGACATGGGCAAATACATGCACCAATCTGCTTGACTCTCGTTTGTATACATCGCTAAACTCTGAGATATAGTGCTATTAAAACGTTCCACGAGTCCAATGGTCTGAGGATGCCTAGTTGCAGCAACCGATAACGTGGAATCAAAAAAAACTATCGTATTTTTAACCATGTGTGATGTGAAAATTGATCCACGATCTACAATGACTTCATTTACCATACCAAATTTACAGAAGATCTCTTGAGTAAGAAAATCACTAACGGCCTGAGCAGTTGCACTTGGGACTGCTCTAGTTATCGCGTATTTCGATAAATACTCTAAACAAACTATGATGTATTTGTTTCCTAAATCCGAGGTCGGAAGAGGTCCTAATATGTCAAGGGCTATTTTATCAAAAAGATGATTGACTTCAATCGGTTGCATCGGAGCAATCAAATACGATCTCTTCCTCTCTTGACATTCCTTACAACTTTCGATATATCTAGAAATTTTCTTTTCAGCATCAAGAATAAAATATCTGTCCCTAAATTTACATAAAGTCTTCGTAAGACCAAAATGCGCTCCATTCCAAGGATCATCATGAATTTCCTTCATAACGTCATTAAATGAAGCTTGAGGAACAACCAAACGATCAACATATCTGTTACCTATCCTACACCTGTGAAAGAGCTTATTGTCTCTAGTAAGAAAACCTTTATAGTTTAGCCGAGATCTAGAAGCAATCCTTGAAACTTGTTCAGTGCAAAAACTATCAACGCTTTGATCAAATTCAAAACGAGAAGCTTCAATCCTGTATAACTCTAAACCATCCTCAACTACATCCTTAGGAGAGGTCTCCTTAACATCAACATCCTCAATTAATGGATTCCTGCTTAGGAAATCAGCAATTTGGTTATCTTTGCCCGAACAATATACTATATCAAAATCATATTGTTGAATCGCTAAAGACCAACGAGCTAAACGCCCATTCATATCCTTTTTAGTACGGAGCCATACCAAAGCTTTGTGATCCGTCACGACGTCAAATTTCATTCCCCATAGTAAATGCTTAAAATAATTAAGAGCCCACACTAGAGCCAAACATTCCTTTTCGGTAATCGTATACCTGGTCTCACAATCAGAGAGCTTACGCGACGCGAAAGCAATCGGAAATATTTTATCATCACCCTGCAATAAACAAGCACCTAATGCTTTATCACTAGCATCGACAAATAATCTTGTAACTATGCCTTCGCTATTCGAAAAATGTCTTAATAAAGGGGGGTTCTGAATAAGAGAAAGAATTTTAGAAAATGCATGTTGCTGTAGTTCTGTCCAAATAAATTTGACACCCTTCTTCATCAACCTTGTTAGAGGCATAGCCAAATCCGCATAATTATCTAAGAATTTTCTATAATATGAAAAGAGTCCTAAAATAGATTTAAGTTCTTTAGTCGATTTTGGCACTTGGATCTTCATAATCTTTTCAAACTGTGATTGATCCGGTCGAATTCCCTGACCCGTTATTTCATAACCAAGAACGGAAACTTTTTCAAAACCAAATTTGCACTTACTAGGTTTAAGTGTCAAATTGCATTCTTTAATTCTATATAAGATTTCATTTAAAGATAAAGAAAATTCTTCAAATGTTTCCCCATAAACCAATATGTTGTCAATATAAACAATAGCATTCCGATATTTCATGCCCCCTAAAACACTATCCATAACCCGCTGGAAAATCGCACCACTTGTTTTAAGGCCGAACGGCATGACGTTAAATTCATACAATCCGGAAGGGGTAACAAAAGCAGTTTTATGCTTATCAGATTCCTTGATTCTCAACTGCCAATATCCACTATTTAAATCCAGATCCGCAAAATATTTGGCTTTAGCTAGATATAAAATTATGTCATCTATTCTGGGTAAAGGATATGAATCAGTAATTACTTTTTTATTCAATGACCTATAATCAATGCAGAATCGCCACGTGTCATCAGGTTTCTTGACCAAGACAACCGGGGATGCATATGCACTTCGCGACTCACGAATGATTCCATTTTCCAACATCTCACTCACTTGTTCCCTAATTATACTGTGTTGATGGTGTGAAACTCTATAAGGAGCTTTATGAATAGGAGTCTCGTCTGAAGTATTTATTTCAACTTCCATTAATGAACATGCCCCTAAATTCTTCGAATCAAACGCAAACTGCTTTTCATATTTGCCCAGTAATTCTGACAACTTACTTTTCTGATCCGATAATAAAGCATCAGAAATATTAAAATTATTACATTTCGTGTTATTCGTTAGGATCGTATCCTTTTTTAAATCGTCCAAATTTTCATTTATTGATTCTACCGTATTAAGAAAATAGATATAATCACCTTTCGGTAACGGCAATAAATGTTCGGACTCAGTCCCGGACTGAACATAATCAAGTGAAAACGCCGCGATTTTTGTATCATTTCTGAACCATACCTTATTCCTATCCAGTTCAATGAACTGTTTATCAAAGTTGACAATGGCCTTTACTGCATATAAAAAATCCTGCCCTAAAATTATATCAGGTACTAAATCGCACACAACAACAAATGCATGATTATAAACAATGCCATTTATTGTAATGTCCAATATAACAGAACATTCAGCTAATAACCTAATCCCATTCACCGTACGCAAACAAGAGGCGTTATCATTATATGCGTGTGACGGAATGAATTTATCCACTTTTTCAAGAAACGAAGAAGAAATCACAGAAATTGTGGCACCTGAATCAATCAACGCATTATGCACTACACCGTACAAATCAACACAAATAATAGGAGAAACGGGACGACTAAAATGACCGTCTACCAATGTAGTCCCATTCACTGGCGACGCTGAAAGTTTGGGTCATTACCCTGTATATTTCCAATGTTATCACGCGAACCGCTTCTTAAATTATACCGGTTTTGAGTGTATTGGGGTCTTGACGATCTCGCATCATTGCGGGGTCGGTTTGATCCAAAGTTAGTAGTACGTGGAGAAGATGGACTCCTCGGCGGCCAACTAGAAGATCTATTTTGCGGCGTGGAGTATAATTCCTGCGGTGAGGCTTGCGCCCTACGCTGTCCAATATTTTCACTGGGATAACCATCACCCATTGAATTCGTATAACTGCTGGGCTCGCCACATCGAGTCGAGGTTATCTTCACTGGCAACGATAATTCAGTGTGTGTGGCCATAAAGAGCATCGAATACTCCATGCAGGTTTGTTTGAGGGTCGCGAAATCTTTGTATAATTGAGTTCCGAAATTACGTTTAAAAAAAAATGACATACCAGTCAAACATTGCTTAATTATTATTTTCTGGTCTGAAATCTTAGCCTTTCCGGCAAGAGATTCCACACGATACACATAGTCCATCAGAGGCTCATTATAATCTTGACGAGACTTATAAAACAACGAAGCATGGTCTATAGGAGACGGGAATTCTAAACAAATCGCTTTTTTAATATCCTCATATTTCGTAGAGGACGATTTTGTCAAATTATAATAGCTGAGAGCCGGCCCACATAGATAAGTAGCCAACACTAACGTTTTTACATCGTCACTCCAACTATTTATAGCGGCGATTATCTCGAATTGCGAGAAGAAGTCCTCCGCGGACGAATTCAGACCGTTATACTTATCAGACATAATTCAACTTTTTTTAACAAAATAATATCAATTGTACATCACCAAGGCATCAATGCAGAGAGACCTTTCCATGGTATCTCATCATCATTCTAATGGCTGCAATCGCTGCATTGGCCATCTCATTCAATATTAATTTCTTTATTCACAGTCTTTTCTTAGACTTTTTTCTGGAAAACTTAATATGGTGCATAAAAGGGATTTAAGATTAAACACGTCTTCCTCTGCGTCCGCGTTCAGTCGAAGCTAAACAAAGGTAACAAAATTAAATTGCTTCATAGCTGCGATCCGTGCTGTGATATTCGCTGTTGATTCTACAAGGCAAATAATCAGGCAAATAATATAGCAAAGAAAAAAAAATACGTAACTGGAGGTACCGATTTCTTCATAAGTCTACACCATGTCAGGTGGACGTAGCCCTTTGAAGATGGGAGGCACTCGCTTCTAGCGCATAAATCCGTAGTTAAATAATGACTCCGATATTTGATTACAATATTTTTGTATTATCTTTTCTTCATTTCAATCTCTAATCCACACCATTATTTTCTTCAGCCAATCATTCTCTGACTCCCTACGTCTAATTAGCTTTTTTACGATATATATGGCGAATATCGAGTGCCAGCAACAACAAACAAAGGGAAAAGTGCGCGGAGACTGCATGTAACCAATGCAATCTCCACAATAACAACGGATGGCGAGAGATGGCCCAGGACAGGAAGGAATGGAAGAAAGCGAGAGAGGCCTTTGCCCTGCAGTGGGACATTTCAGGCTAAATCTAAATCTAAATTTTATCTCGCAATTCACAACCAATACAGATCAAACACTCCTTTGTATTCTTGCCTTTATTTTGCTGACAGCGCGTATTTAGAATTGGTAATGTGTATTTAGAAGAAACAGACCTCGACCAAATCACTCCTACTTTATTATTCGGTACAAAAAGCGAGTTCTGAAATCCATCAAAGTGTCATCAGCAACTTCCCGCGTCACGTGCTCAGACGACGCCTCGCTCCGTGCGATAAAACTTAAAAAGGTGCCGGAGACGCTGACGAGTTTGTATGGAGTTGTATGAAGTTTGTATGGTGGCTTGATCGTTTGCCCGAGGCGCGGTAAGCACGGCGGATTTAGAAATTTAAAGGAAATGTTGTAATAGGAAACGTTTCATGTCTGAAAGAAAAAAAAGATTTAAAACACCATTTTGGCTAAGAAAATATTTACTTAGCCGTTTTTGAAATGTTGTTTGTAGAAAAAAGAGAATGTCTATGAAGAAAACATAGGATCTGCTGTATATATGTAAGAGTGTTTTTTAATGAAAAGGCCTTGGCCTTTATGAATAATGTGCACTTATGTTTTTCGACTACTGCAGTAAATACTATTCATAAACACTTTTAGGTTTTTGCGGTTTTATATATATATATTCATTATTGCACACTTAAATTTACAAGATAAAATTAAAATTTGTTACAAAGGCGAGCAAAATCACACCCCATGAACATTACACCAATTAGCGACCCGAATGCTCAAAACATGACCCTGAAATGAGCGAAATTACTTCATTCTATACATAACAACCTTATTTTATTTCAAAAGTATGTGATGATGTTGTTGTTGTTGTTGTACGAGTATCTGGTAGGTATTTTAATAATTGAGAGGCGCAGGATCATCATATTTTGAGATAAGTGCGAAAAAAATAGACAGAGGCTAATCTTAATTTTACCTCTGATGGAAAAGAACGACTTTTTGAAAATCTTCGTCAATCAAAACAGCCCAAAGACATTTCACCTACAATTAAGTAGGTAACAGAATTTTATTTTTGTAAGAACTATGATATTATGATTTTTGATTCTATTACTAGTTTTTGTTGGAAAGTCACTTTCTTTATTTTTTCTCTAATTTCTTAGAGACAGACCGCGTCTGGAAACTATTAGTCAACGATACATAATTTTAATATATCTGATTATCTTCAACTTTCATCAACAAACACCCGAAAATAGTTCCAAATGGAGCCAAAGTTGTTCCTAAATCTGCGGACTGTGTGTCGTGGTTAGGAGAAGCTGTAAGTAATTTGGGTCGCGATATTGTCCGAGTGACAAATCGTCACAACACGTGCTGGGCCAACTTGTTACTCGTCCCTCATCTCTGACACAATCGCGAATAGGACACTTCATTTGACACTGTTTATTATCAGCTCTATGTCTTTACCAAGTGGCAGAAGGAAGTTGTCATTTCGCGTGTGTGTCGATTAACGTAGATGTAGTTCCGCGTGTCTGTCGTTCTGTGTATAATGTCATTTCGCGCATTTAAAATGTGTTATTATATTTAATTTTACGATGAATTAGGAGTATTAGGTCATAGTTAACTAATTACGTAGGTCTCGCGTACATAAATGAATTTCACAAAGGAAATCTTCAGAAATCGTATGGAAGGTGGTATTTTAATATTTGATATTTTTAGCAGCGAACTGAAGTATATAAGCTGAAAGAGTATATTATTAACTACGAGTCTGAATTAGAAAATGATTTTTATTGTTACTTTGCAACAATTATTTTAATATATTGGTAGTAGGAAACAAAAAAGTATCTGGCAGCACCATTGAAGCGGGTGCATATAATATGCGGTGAATAACGTGCAGCAAGTAATACGCAACAAATAATCTGCAGCAAATAATTCAGGTTTTTAGCTCAAATTATTGGACTGCACGTTATTTAATGCGTAATATTAAGAACGCCCATTTTTTTTTAAGTCTGCAAGTACATTATGTGACAAGTTCTTGGCATGCCTGCAAGCAGGCATGGGGGTCACAAGATAACCTAACTCCAAAGGGTATGGCGGAGGGAGCCGTGCTCGCTTCGCTGGCCTAGCTCCGGTCCGAAATTCCCTTCTAACCGAATCGGGGTGCCCCAAACTCTCGTGCACCCGCCCTGACTTGGCATTCATTGTGGATTGGCTTCGTTTTATCGGGCTGTACGTACATTGGTTGGGCGAAATGTTTTTTATCGATTCGACATACAGCTGATAAATCGGTCTGAAATGTGTCAACTCTCTAGAGATGTCCATGACTCTGACCTGTATTATTGCCTGCATGTTATTGAGTGCGCATTGTTGCAGCTCGCCAAGAACTGGGGTTTGTTCTGTACTGAATTATTTCCTGCACGTTTTTGTTCCTTGCATTTTATTCAAGCGCTTCAACAAAATGCAGTAAATAATTCACAACAAACATTCAAAGTAAACATTTTTTGCGCTTCAATTATTCAGTGCATATTATTTGGCGCGCTTTTTTTGACCTCAATTATTTGGTGCACATTATTTGACGAATTTTATTGACACTACACTACACAGATTGACAGTTATCTTTTTTGTGTGTGTGGCCAGCCACAAGTCATTTGACACGGAAAATCATGAAACGATTTTTTATTCCCGAAATAAGTCATTTATTTGGAAATAAAATCTTTAAAATAATAATAAAAGAAGATGAACAATTATTTTATTTATTTTTATTATAATTCAACTTAATTATTATTATATTTTGGTAAATTCAGCAAAGTTACTATTAATTGTCTATTCGTTTCATGAAATAATATAAGAATTTAGCGGATTTTTTAATAAATTATTTAAATTGAATGGAGGTAATATAAATTCTGGTGATAGGTTTAATGTTAAATTCAGAGAAAGGGCTTTCAAAGAAACTACATTTTGTTAGTGCTAAAATATCCTCTGAATAAAATACCGCTTCTGAAAGTTTCCTTTATCCTCTGAATATTTTTTGTTGACGTGTGCGTGCTGTACAGTAATTGTACTCCATGAGTATAATTACCATTGCTGTAAAAACCACTGGATAAAATTACGGTATGAAAAGGTATGTGTTATTTGTGGGCTTTCTACTTCATCAAGATGCAGGTTTTTTTCAAGCATCATGAGGAAAACAATAAAATATTTTTCTCTTATGGTTTGTAAAGTCAAATCCCGACCTTAAAAAATACAATAACATGAATAGGATTTTCCATAATTCCAAGTTAAAAATCTTACATTTTTACACGAACATTAGAAGCATCAAAGTAGACGTCTTTATTCCGACTACCAAAACTAGCTGCAAAGCGAGAGGCGAAAAACTTGCGTTATATTTTGTTATATGAAAGTTGCTAAGCTGCCAACTGGGGGCAGGTGCAGTTTATGGTCAAGAGTTTTTTCAAGTGTCCGCCTCGCGCCGCCCCTCATGAATAAGCCCGTGAAAGTGACTCGAATCTTGACTATTTTTGGAGAACACTCCCTCTCTTTACTTTACCTGATGGTTTTCATGATAAAAAATTTAAGCGTGTGTTATAAAGTTGATAACAAAACTTATACACCTTCCTGTCAGTATTATTAAACTGTTAATGATTTCTGACATAGCTCATGTTGCGATTATTTCATAACCGGGTATAAGCAATGGCCTTTCCACGATCTTATGTCAAACCATGACAAAACGAAGAAAAGTAAAACACGACAAATTACTGCTCTGTACTCGACCTGGCCGAAAGCAATATTATCATTCAATTTTCAATTTTATTTAGATAAATAACATCAATTTAAAAGATTTACGAATTTGTAGAAAGATCTAGTAAAAATATTATATTTTTGGCCGTAGCAGAATTTTATAGTGTTGCAGATTGAATCTCATTAATTCATAATTCATTTATTCAGCAATATTATAACATGACAGTATGAGTACCACAGCGTTATAATAAAAGTCATATAACAATTTAAAAATATAGATTACAAATAGTTCATTCTAGTCAATAAATTAAATAAATTCAAATATCATCATTGCGTTATCGAACTTATCCTTTCAAACATCACCTCACACACACGGTTGCACTCATTCATCAAACCACTCATCCCAGTAACAAACAGGTCACAGTGTGGCGCAGCGTCAAGCACGGCGTTGATGGTGGAGCGCGCGCGCGGCACTGGCGACTGCCGCCGCGCCACCGTGCGCGCCGGCGACGAGGCCAGCAGCGCCCGGCTCCGCGGCCGCAGGGACGATAGGGTTTTGACGTTGGGTACAGATAACCGAGTGAAAATTTCAACCAAAGTTGAACAGTCAGTTTTGTTCCTGATTATACCGATCACGAATTTAATCAAAGCTACCGCCCTTCTGACTTCTAGTGATTGATACCCTAATCTACCGAGTAGGAAAAGGGTAGGGTACATAAATGGGTAGTATGTATATATTTTCTTAAATAAAGCTCTCAAGTATTGTTTCTGTATTTTTTCCAACATAAGAATATACTTATCCTCATGCGGGTTCCATATCACCGCGCTAGTCTCGAGAAGGCTGCGCACTAGCGCGGCGAACAGCGGCGACAGCGGCGCGGCGTTGCGCAGCACGAAGCCGAGGCGGCGGCGGCGCGCGGCCGCCGCCGTCTGCCGCACGTGCTCGTGAAACGTCAGCGCTGGCTCGAATCACACGCCGAGGTCGCGCACCAGCCGCACGTGCGCCACCGCCGCGCCCGCGCCCAGCCTGTACTCGAACCAAAGGGGAGTCCTCGACCGAGTGAATGTCATAGTCTCGCATTTAGAGGGATTAAAACTTAATTTATTTTTAATGCTCCATTCTACTAGCGAGTCCAAATCACTTTGCAGTTTAATGCAGTCAGCATAGGAATCGCATGCTTTGTACAATTTTACGTCATCAGCAAAAAATAGTATTGATGAGTCACGAACGGCATCAGGAAGGTCGTTAATTAGTAGGACAAATAGGAATGGGCCTAAATTGGAACCTTGGCTAATGCCCGATCGAATATGGTAATATTCAGATGTATACTGGCCATATTTAACATACTGTTGCCTATCACCCAGGTAGCTAGCAAAGAGTTTTATAAGTTTAGGTGTAAATCCTATGCTCGCCAATTTTAATAAAAGTATATCATTATCTACACGATCGAACGCTTTTTGGAAATCTAGGTAAATGACATCTACCTGCTTTTTCTTATCGATATTAGAAGAGACTTGATCCACTAACTAATGTAACCAGGTTTGTGGTCACCGAGCGCCTGGGTAGGAACGCATGCTGAGCTGATGTCAAAAATGGCATACACTGCGGCAGAAGGATGTCGTGTAAACCAAACCTGTGTCTCAAACCTTTTGGCAAAAGCACATAAGTTGGCAACCGGTGAATATCCTGCATTGTGGAATCTAGGTTCACCCCAATACCTAAAACTAACTCTAAAACTAAAGTAGAAGAGCACAGACCGCTCTTCTACTTTAGTTTTAGAGTTAGTTTTAGGTATTGGGGTGAACCTAGATTCCACAATGCAGGATATTCACCAGTTTCCAATATCATATTAAATAAGAACGTGATGGGTAATAACAGCTCTTCCGTACAGGCCTTAAGCACGAATGCAGTACCCCATCCGGGCCCGGTGACGTACCAGGCTTTAACTTCTCTAGCGCTCGCTTAATGTCAGAGTGGTGGAACGCCGACACGTGCACGCGGCGAGCGTCTGCGTGCTTATTAAGTTCGATGTTTCGATATTATTAAGTTCGATGAAGGCTTTTGAAGTGGATTTTCATCGAAAATTGAAACCACCAGATCGGTAAGTATATCTTTTTTCGAAAACTGACAATGTTTTAATAAAATACATACCCACTATAATGTTATTTATTTTACAAAATGTGTTGTTTTCTTACAGAAAAACAATTGCGAAATTAAGGTTTGGCTAGACCAAATGTTTACTGAGTGAGCCTAGGTTATAACAATTCTATATTAATACTTTTTTTATTCTATTTGATTTTGTTTTATCGATTTTCCATTTACCGTGCAATGTGAAAACGCCCAATAAAGAAAAACAAAGTGCTTGTCCTTTTTGACATACCTACATTCTTATGTAGTAGGTACTCGTGCTTACCACAAAAATCCGACCTCAGAAAGTTTGTTTTAAAGTTTTGAGATGCGGGACCCAGCGGTGATAGCAGTTGGGAGCTTCCGTGATATACGAGTATGAGATAAGTGAATGCACGCCGGACGGAATGTGAACGATGGCTGGGTTTACATAGCTGTTTGGGATTCTTTCATGCATTTCGAAGAAAATGTTCTTTGCTTGTTATTGGATCACAACATTTTGCATGTTTTTTCGAAGAAATACTGCATGCTTCGCCGCAGAAAACCAGTTACGTACATCTTGTCCTATTCATCTTTATATTTATTGAACTTTTTTTACAGAATGAGTCGAAGCATTTCGTATCTTTACATTATCATCGCAAAAATGACTGTAACGATTTGGGAAATTCTTTGAATTTTTTTAAGATGCCAAGCTAATTAAATATTTGTAAGCATTTTTATGTACTTATTACCTAGACACGAGTGTGGTCCAGTTGAGTATGCAATCAAGTGGTTTTCCCCGTCTAGCTCCATCTAGCGTGAAATAAGTGTAACTACTTCCGTCGTCCGATATGTTGCTGTAATGAAGATGTAGGAGATTAATGTTAGTAGATGATAGGGCGACTAAGTTAGCTGAGAAAGTAATACTGAGAAATACTGAGGCGTTTTATAATCGCTCTTATGCATATTGTGAAGTGAACTTATCAAAAATACTGTGACGAAACTAAAATATGTAACATCCTTCAGTTCATAAACGATAAATTTAATTAAGTTAATACAACGAAAAAGAATTAACAATTTGTCAATATTTTAGTCACATTTTTGTTTACTAGAAATTGATGAATTTATTAGTAAAAGCTACAATACAAAATACAAAAATACATCATCTCTTCGAAAAATCTCTTTACGAAGCTTTACAGTTTCCTTTTACAAGACGATATTTACTTTTTAATTTGACTGGCAAAAAATCCTCTCTGACTTCTTAGCCAACCCTCACCTGCCCACCAGAGTCGCTGCACTCGTTAATCCGCCATTACCATTTTTGATTAAATTACTTACAACATGAGTAAGCAGAGCACTTTATTTCATACGCAGCTTAAGGCTATACTCACAACGCACTAAATGGCATCGATTCTAATCCAGACTCCAGTGTCACTAAAGGTCGCTATTTAGTTAAAAAAATCCAAAAGACAGTCAACAAAGACTGTGGAATATCTTCGACCAAACTCACCCGAAAAATAGAATGACAAAAAGTGATGTCAATGTAAAAATTAAGTCGTGAATTTATGTTATTTTTTTATAAGGCGCGTGAAAAGTCGCCTTTTTTTTAATAACATACATATCTACCGGGTTATTACCACGATTTTTATTTTAAATAAGCTTTTTCGCCTTTTTTTGTTTAACTTGGAGACCACAACAATAATCTCGTATGCTACAATAGCCTCCTACGGTTACAATTTTAGTTTATAAAATTTACTTAAATTCTGCTTTATAACAAGTAGCAACATCAATCACTCTCATTTGAGTTATTGAGGTCGACTATTGTAAAGAGAATTATGTCTCTTGTATGAAATATCCAGGTTAGCATGATACTAACTAGGTTTGGTAACGGAAACATGAGAAACTGTATGAAATTCTATACGCACTTTACTAAACGTCAGGCATTTGGTTTGCAATCAATTATTATTATCAACTGAGACACAAATCTTGATAAATCTGAGAACTAATTTAATTTTCTTGTTAAAAGCTATTGTAAAGTGTCGCAAATGCTTTAAATCATTCACAAAGACAGCTAGTTAATAAATTAAAAAGATTCTTACTAGTTAGTTTATTTTATTTAACATCATTGTTGAAACGTTTATATTGTTATGTCTTATTTAATAAAGCAAAATCACAAGTATATTAACTAGAACTCAATATTCAAGTTATTGTAACTAAGCAAAGCTATTATTTTCATCTTCTTTTTTTTAGTATATGTACAGACCTACTTGTATTGAAAAATTCAACAAAATACGACTAGCCGTTCAAGAATATTCTTTCGTATAGCAAAAATCTGGCATCGTTTTTGACTTAATCTTTAACTACGAACAGCACATATACTTTCCAATTAAAACTCATTCCGCAGCACGTATTTCAATACAGAGTAAATTAAAAACATGTACAGCGCCGCCTGGTGAATCCCGCGAGGACCACACGTCCTCTACTGAACAAGTAAAGGAACTGGTCTTCTCTACAGTGTATTGTAAAGTTTTTACCAACGCTATTTAAATTTCTTCTTACTAATAACTTCTCTGTTTGTTTTAGGTCCTAGAGATCGCATCACAAAGCTGTAGTTACAAAGTTACAAGGCGGGAAGTGTTCCCGCTAATAAGGAATTTACTTCTCTTCAGCTCAACTTGATAAGAACAGGGCAACTTTCCGCTACATAAACTTAACTAGCACTTGACTCACATAGAAGGGATGCGAGATAACACGGAGCTCGCTTACATCACCCGGGCGCAAAAAAATCCGGATATGGCTGACGCGGGCCGCTCGGAACCGGTTATTTCCTGTATTTAGATTAAGATGGCCGCCGGCTGGTGCCGTCGGTTTAAGGACGTGTGAAGGAGTGGGATAAGGGATGGGTATTTGATAGATTTCCATAAGAGTTTTCGGAGAAAAACGGCGACTGCGGCGATCGCATCAACACTCGAGTCTGATTAAATGGCGGTCGGCGCCGTTAGGGCTCCGCGGGAATTTGTTTCGGCCTCCGCCCCCGGCCGCAAGTGAATAGTGTTGATTATTATATTTACTAAGACGTCCCTGTACACGAAATAGGTAGGCATGTAATTCGGCCTCATTGTTACTTTTCATCCGATAAGACTGTGTTCAGACCCCATTCCATAATTTATATTGAAGCTCACCAAAACTCGACTTAAAATAAAAAACGAGCTGTCCACGGAACGCTGTCCCAGTCCAATACCACTGAACCGATATCATTTTGGTAATGTGACTAAAATATTTCCAGTCTAATCTTATTAGGTTTTTTTCCAGTAATTTGATTCTGGGCACATTTTTTTCTTAAAATCGTAACTTATTATAGTCCGGTTATTATGGGAAGAGCTCTGACAGCTTAAAGTTCTCCATTCGACGCAAACGACTTTTTTTATAATATCCAGTTTATGAACCATACATGCTATAAATATAATCAATAAATATTATAAAATAATTTTATTATGTCAGAGCTCTTCCTATAATAACCTAAGTATAACTGTAACCTATTGATTGTAACTACCGCAACAAAAAAGGAAATATTAGCGTGTCAATGTTTACATTATAAATTGCATATACTTTTTTTATTTTGACTTGCAAGCACATGCAGGTCAGTGAGTCAAAAGACGTCCACTGCTGGACGAAGGCCTCCCCCAAGGATCTCCACAACGACCGGCAAGCACATAAGTTTTAAAAGGCCTAAAAAGGTTCCTACAATATTTAAGACCTAGTACTAACTAAACCTAGTACCCCCTAAACTTCTCCACTACTTGACCCTACCTTAAAATATCCGAAAAATACTATCACTTTTTTGCGATAAATTGTGGTGTAAGTGTGAGTGATGTGGTATAGTACTGACGTTGTTTTAGTGGAGGGTTCCTTTAATGGCGTCTTGAACATCAGCTGAGGTTTAAGTATGATGGACTTAATGTGAGACAACTGCTTTCTTATCTCCACACTTCCAAATCTGAGAAGCTCGTTCAATTATTTGTACACTTCGATTTTATTAGCCCATCAAAACCTACTAAAGATAAACGTTGTTACTTTTAACGGTTATTGTTTCTTCTTAAAAGACTAAAATTGGGTTATTTCGAAACTTAAATCAATAAAACTTAAGTGTCTTTAGAAGGTTATTATTCTATCAAAGTCAAGAAGATTCGCCTACACAAGAACGTCTCGAACAACAAAATGATTATGATGTATACAGAAATGGACTCATCGCACTAATTTCTTCAATCACTTGCTTATTATTGGACCTAACAATTTTTTCTATGAAGTTATGTTTTTTGCCTAACAAGCTTAATAATCTCGCAGGAAATAATTAAAGAAACACGTGTGGTTGTTTTACTTAGACTGACTTTTTTTTTATAAGGTATAGTTAGGTGCAACATAACATAGTTGTAGAGAGATGGCGCTAGTAATTATAAAAACAAGTGCATTATTTTGATATTTATTCTAACACCTCCACTTATCAAAATAATCTAAACTTTTGATACATAGGTTTAATAATTTTTTTTTTTTTAATATGAGTAAACTTATTGCATACAGCCATCAGACAATATTTTGAATACCTAACTTCTTCACAAAATAATTATGTTTTACACTACTCAATCCTTTGGTTAGTAGGTCTGCTGGCATTTCAGATGTTGGCAGATAAACTATTTTTATGAGATTGTTAGCCACTGCTTCTCTAACAAAATGGTGGCGCACATCTATGTGCTTAGTTCTTTTATGGAACAATGGGTTCTCTGTCAACCTCTGAGCGCCTTGGTTATCATTATACAAAATTATTTTATAATCACAACTATTATCAATTTCAGAAAACAAGTTTCTCAAGTATATAGCCTCTTTACAGGCTTCTGCTATCGCCATGTATTCGGCCTCTGTACTTGACAAAGCTGTAGTCCTTTGTTTTTTACATTCATATGAGATAACAGTTCCTGAAAACTTAAAGTAAAAACCATTGTAAGACTTCCTATCTAAGGTGTTTGAGGCCCAATCTGCATCAACAAAACCTTCCAAGTTACAATTTATCATTACTAAACATTAGCCCATAAGATTTAGTTTTACATAAATATCTTACAATTCGTTTTGCATGCTTCCAATGAGTATAAGAATAACAGTTATTAAACTGGCTCAAATAGCTCACACTGTAAGAAATATCTGGGCGAGTTAAAACACTTAAGTACATCAAGCTTCCTAATAGTTGTTGATATGGATATTGTTCACAAACATCTACATCTTTCTCTAGTTTTAAATTATTTTCAATAGGCGTATCAACAACTTTGCAGTTTGTCATGTTAAATTTATTTAAGATATGATCTACAAACTTTTCTTGATCTAAGGAAATACAACCATTATCATACATTTTTACCCTCATACCCAAACATTGTTTTAATTGTCTCAAATCCTTGATTTTAAATTTTGACATTAGCTCTGTTTTAATCTCATTAACCATATTACTGCTATTTGAAAAAAATAAAAAATCATCAACAAAAATTGCTATTATGATCTGCTCATCTTGGCATTTTTTGAAATATAAGAATGGTTCTAATTTTGACTTAACAAATTCGGATTTTAATAAACAATCATTTACTCTAACATTCCAAGCCCTGGCCGATTGTTTCAAACTATAAATTGCACGATTCAATTTTAGAACACATTTTTTTTTACAATCTAAATTAGGTGGAACTTGCATGTAAACATTTTCATTGAGATAGCCATTTAAGAATGCTGTAGTTACGTCCAAATGAGTAATTTCAAAGTTAAGCTTGACACTTAAAGCAAATAAAAGTCTTAAAGTAGAATAACAAAGCACCGGTGAGTATGTATCGGTATAGTCCACACCTTCTTTTTGAGTATAACCTTTCGCAACTAGTTTTGCCCTATACCGCACTTTATTATCACTTTCAAACTTTTTCTTGAATACCCACTTGCACTGCACATTTCTATCAGCTTCTTTCTTATCTACAAATTCCCATGCTTGATTGTCATCGAAAGCATTCAGTTCTTCTTTCATCGCCTGCCTTCACTGTTCCTTCTCCGGCCCGTTTATTGCTGCTTCATAACTGAGTTCTTCACCGCATGATTCCAGATCATCCAAAATACAGAGATTAGTCATGCCATTCTTTTCTCTTGCGCTTACTAACCCCCTCCATTTGAACTTCTTCCTCTGTAATAGAATCATTTTCTGCTTCAGGTACCGATAGATATGAATCATCTTTGGAACTCGATGAGTCATAGACATATGTAGGGTCACTAGGCTCTGTAGCTAAAATTTCTGACGAACTTTCTTCTCTTTCAGAGTTTTCATCTTTTTCTGATTTTTCTTCTTTATTTTCTTCTTCACTATTTACTGTGTCTGAG
This sequence comes from Carpatolechia fugitivella, assembly GCA_951230895.1. Lineage (NCBI taxonomy): Eukaryota > Metazoa > Arthropoda > Insecta > Lepidoptera > Gelechiidae > Carpatolechia > Carpatolechia fugitivella. The sequence goes on from OX579656.1 coordinate 17,170,109, forward strand.
TCATCTTTCTCCATAATAATGACATCTCTGCTCGTAGTAATTTTTTTAGTTTTTGGGTTATACAATCTGTATCCTTTTACATTTTCTGGATATCCAACTAGAATCAATTTTTCAGCCTTCTTATCCCATTTTCGTCTTTGAATTTTAGGAACATGCACCATTACCTTACTGCCGAAAATTCTGACATGGTTCAAGTCTGGTTTCTTACCTGTCCACCTTTCGTATGGTGTCATCATGCCTAAACTGGCTGATGGCGTTCTTTTTTTCAAATATACTGCTGTGTTCACAGCTTCACCCCAAAAACTTTTTTCGAGGCCTGCTTCAAACAGTAAACACCTTGCGCGTTCAACTATAGTTCTGTTGAACCTCTCTGAGAGACCATTCTGCTCGGGAGTGTGAGGATTGGTTTTCTGATGAATAATACCTGCTTGTGTTAAGAAGCTCTCCATCTCTCGTGAGCAAAACTCTCCTCCGTTGTCGGTTCTCAAAATCTTTATCTTGTTTCCCGTTTGATTCTCGACAATACTTCGAAATTCTTTGAAATGCTGGAATACCTGGTTCTTTTCCTTCAAGAAGTAGACAAAAGTCATTCTGCTAGCATCATCCACGAATAAAAGAAAGTACTTCGACTGACCAATTGACTTGGTCTCCATTGGCCCGCATAAATCCGAGTGTATTACATCCAGTAATTTTTCACTTCTATGCTTAGCTGATGGAAAAGGGAAACGTGTCTGTTTTTCCTCACAGCACACTTCACAGTTCTGGATCTGTATGTCAGCTTTCTTGTCAAAATGAACTCCTTCTACAGTTCCTTCTTTCATTTTCTGCAAGGACGCACTGTTTATATGTCCTAGCCTTCTGTGCCACAATGACATCCCCGCTAACAAATACTCTGATTTTATTGTATTTAACTTGTACACACCGTTTATCAAATTGGCAGTACCAATAAGCTCATTCACTTGATTATATATCAAACAAACATCTTTTTTTAACGCTACTCTGTTGCCATTAGCTATCAATTGGCTTACTGATAGTAGGTTTGTCGTAAGTTTCGGTATGTACAAAACATTTTTCACAATCACATTGTACTGAGAACCGTTTACGCTTGTCGTGATCTGAGTTTCACCAACACTTACTACAGGCACAGTCGTTTGATTTGCGACTACAATTTCTTTGTTTTCATGCACACGTCTGGTTTGCAGTAAACATTTTTTATTTGACGTCATGTGTGCGCTTGCGCCCGAATCAACGTACCAGTCTTCTGCGCAAAAACTCCCGTTGAAAAACGCTGCACTAAAAGCATTTACACTTTTATTTGCTTTTAATTCGGGGCATTTATTTTTGTAATGGCCGATTTTCGCACAAAAAACTAACAAAGTCAAACTATATCTTTAGATAACAACGGGACTGGGCCCATAACCTAAAGAAACACGTGTGGTGGTTTTACTTAGACTGACTTTTTTTTTTTTTATGATGATGATGATGATGATGATGATGATTTTTTTTATAAGGCATAGTTAGGTGCAACATAACATAGTTGTAGAGAGATGGCGCTAGTAGTTATAAAAACAAGTGCATTATTTTGATATTTATTCTAACAATAATTCGAAAAGTTATTCCGCTTGTGTTAAAACAAACAATTCTAAAAATATAGGAACAAAAAAAACAATGATATTATGTAACCGACTTTTTATTGCTAATATCCGCGAGTAGGCGTCCCTGCAATAAATATTTTGTAGCGGAATGTTGGTAATGATTCAAATGGCGTTGTTTTGTGTTAAAGCAATTAATATGACGCAATATTTGTCGCCGTAAATAACGCGCACGTGCTCCAGTCCTTCTGATTTATAAATTACTGAATGTCTGGCTATTGCTTTTGGTTTCTAATTTATTTATAATTCAATAAAGTTACATACCAAAATATGTGATTTTTTTTTTCATTATTGTGTGTGATTATAATTTTAATCCTGTAAATAACTAGCCTAAATTGTAAGGAAAAATAAACGTTTTTGGTCTTTGACGTAGGTTATGTTTGAAATAAAACTGTAAATATAAGCGAATTATTCCATTTTGCGTCAATAAATGTCTACCATCAACGATGATTGCAATTTAATCCAATAATTTCTCACCCCGTCTGTGACCCTATTGTTACCAAAATAAAATATCCAATGGTTAACAGACATTCAAAAAATAATCCGACTGGATTCGGTTGGCCGACAATCATCCGGGAATCTCAAACCAAATAACACAAAATGTTTTACTCATTCCAACGACCTTTTAAATTTGCCTTCGTTATCTCTGTCATTTGAATTTCGTATTTTTATATTGGGGTTTCGTATAAGCGGTGAACGTCAGTGTTTTTTGTTACATTTTCTGGACTGAAATCATATTTGAGGACAATGCTTTTCGGTATCTCAATTTCAGGTTGAAGGTTAGATGGGTTTGAGAAGATATTATGGAATATCTCAATACTTTTGGAACATCTTTTTCATTTTTTAAGCAATACATATTTTAGTTTTTGGATGTAAGTTCAAGTGTTGATTTACAAAAAAATATGTTGCTTTCTTCAGCTTTAAAATGTAATACAATATTATGTTTTGGAGTCAAATAAAACAATTTTTTTTTTTTTTTTGTAGAAATACGATTGAAAGCTCATGCTAACTACACAGTAATTCGTTCTTATAAGATAGATCATCACTTTTATTCAAATCATACCTGCAATAAATATTCAATGCTGCGTGTACCATAAAAATAAAATGAGGATAGAAATATCAGTTTAGCAAAATTTTCTAATAATGCTGGAAATCATCGAATCCGCAGAAAATTTGATCAATTACTCGACATCCGTCTGAGCATAAAATTCTTGCTGAATTAAAGTCCTTCAGAGCAGAAACGAAGATTTTTTGGACTGTTTAAAATTGACCTAAATCTTGTACGAGTATATAGATCTAATTTTACTGTAAAAGATAAGGCGTTTAGATGCTTTGGTAAATCTACATTATGTAAATATAATAACTTACTATTCTTCTCGTGAAAATGTGTAGGTACCTGCTCATTTAAGGCTTATGATCAGTTTTTTTTAAGATTCATTAAGTAATTTTCACGGTTAGTTTTTTCGTGACAAGAATAATTTAACTGGCATTGCTGTTTCAAAAATTTCAAAGAAGAGATTCGCACAGTGTTACTTTTTTGTTATATCAAATATAAAGAAGATTTGACTGTGTCACGAGCGCTTACATAAAAAACTTAATAAAGAGCGGGAAATCTTCAGCAACACGCAATTTCAAGTCGCTTGGAGCGAAACTCACGTCTTTACTCTGATATCGCGCCATTTTGCTCGGCACCCACGTGACTCGTAAACACAACGGTGATGGTGAACAACTCAGAAATATACAGGCTGGAATGTTACATTACGTGATATTTTTAAAAAAGGAGCGTAATCCATAGCTCATATACTTCCAAACGACGGGGTTTGAGCCTACCCTGAATATAGGGACAAGCAGGCGCAGACGCTGGTCCAGTGCGCGTTAGTATAACATTTCTTAATGGACATAATGCAGACAGTTTCAAGGTGATTGGTCTTTGTAAGGTGCGGGACCTTTGCTAGGCTGCCTACAATGCGAGTAGGAAGCAATTACCTACATTATACAGAAATAAGAATTAACGGGAACGGGAAATAACGGGGATACTTACACAGTGGACAATAAAGATACTTACTTACTTACTTATGGGTTCCTTCAATATTACAATATTTTTAGATGTGAATATCCATGATTAACTTCTTGATCTTGAAATACGAAAATTCCAAATTGAATCCACATAGCTATGAACATAACTGCAAAGAACTGCTTATGAGAAAGTGGAACACAAGAGACACGATTATGATTTTTTTCTTGATTCGGGCCTAAAATAATCACGTCTAAATAAATAATCATTATTTAGTAAAATGCCCATTTTCTCCGACATCCTTTTTATTTTATACGGTAATTACTATTTTTGCGTTGCTTCTGGATTCTCCGTGATATAATAATGTGATGCTCGGGGCTATGAATTAGGGAAAGCTTGATCGCTCGAGGCCTGTAATTATAATAACACACATATTTGTATGTCTGTAATTATAATACGACGAAGACGGAGAGATTGCTTTGGGAAGATTTTGGAAATATTAGGAAAACATATTTATAGATATTATTTAGGAATATATATCTGTGCCTCCTGTGATAAGTGATACAAATGAAAAATCATCATTTTACAGGAGAGCAAAAACAAGATTTAAAAAATTCTAGTTCATGAACTAAGTGGGCTAGGTTAAACTTGAGTATCTTGTTTAGTACAGTAAAACATTTTCTTTTATAGCATATTTTAGTTTTATTGGTAAATATTAAATCTTATAAGTAATTCATGTAAAACCTGTGAGTTGTACCTGTTCTTCTGTCTATTACGTGCATTAATCATGTAATAAATGATACTTGTATAGTTAAATTATGTTGCACCTAAGTACTTAAAATTAAGTTGTCTTTGTGTAAACTGATATACACGAAGTTAAAACATCTAATAACTCATAAAAATAATGATCCTAGCACAATGTTCTTCAAACAAAAGATGAAGATATAACCCTAGAGATTTTGTTTATTTACTTAGCATTCGCTTATTTCCATAATTTACCTGAATTGTATCAGTTTACTAAAATCCTAGTCTTTTAAAATATGTGCTAAATGATAAAAGTCAAGATGTACCGCTCAATGAAAAAGATGTGGAATGTGAAAATAAATACAAGTTTTACAAAATTAATCAACGTTTATTAACTGGAATGCCTACAGCTCTGCCCTCACAGGCTTCAACAAGGAACTAAGGAGAGCAAAAATACAATCTTGGAGAAGGTTCTGTGAGGCGATCAACAGCACGCCTCACATTGCCAAAATTCACAAGATTCTGTCTAAATCGCCTTCATCTCATCTCGGCCTACTAAGAGGGCTGAATGGGATTTTTACTAACTCTGCCCGGGAGACACTAGAACTCCTAGCAAAAGTTCACTTTCCTGGCTCAGAAGTCCTGGGCCACACAAGTCTCCCCCCGGCTATAAGGATGACTAAGTCCAGGCCCTCTGTAGAAGAGTGGAAGAGGGCCACATCTATAATTAAACCTCATAGAGTTGCGTGGGCGATTGATAGCTTCCAGCCCTATAAATCCGGAGGGGAGGATGGCGTCTTTCCTGCACTACTCCAGCAAGGTAAAGATGCCATCTTAGGGATTGTAGTGAGAATCTTCAGAGCTAGTTTGGCTTGGGGACATATTCCACTACAATGGACTAGGCTTCGTGTAACGTTTATTCCCAAGGGGGGTAATCGGGATAAAGCCGACCCTAAGTACTTTAGAGCGATAAGTCTTACCGTTTTCATTCTAAAAACGATTGAAAAGGTTATTAATCTGCACATCAGGGAGAACTACCTTAGTGTGATACCCCTGCATGTGAAGCAGCATGCGTACCAGAAAGGAAAATCGACCGAAACCACCCTTATGGAGCTTACGGATCATTTGGAGAGAGCGCTTGAAGACAAGGAGATCGCCCTCTGTGCCTTTCTAGATATTGAGGGAGCTTTTGATAACACCTAGACAGACATCATACTCAAATGTATGAGAGATAGAGGTATTGATGAGACGACATTAGTGTGGGTCGAAGCAACGCTGACTACAAGGACAGTTCGGATGACCCTCTTTGATTGCACTCTTGATGTGAGAGTGACGAGGGGGTGCCCGCAAGGAGGGGTCTTATCCCCGCTACTGTGGTCCATTGTAGTTGATTGCCTGATAAACGAACTTAATTCGGCAGACTTGTATACCCAGGGATATGCTGATAACTTGGTCATATCCATTGTGGGTAAATGTCCCGACACGGTATCAAGTCTTATGCAAATGCTCTTAGGAAAGTTGAACGGTGGTGCGTGCAATTCAGATTATCTGTCAATGCTAGCAAAACCGTTATAGTTCCCTTCACGAGGAGAAGGATTCTAGATAAACTCTGGCCTCCTACACTCTTCGGCAAAACTATAAATTTTGCATATGAAGCTAAATATCTCGGTATATACCTTGATCATAAGCTCATATTATTATGGAATAAACACTTATGTGGTTAAAAAGGCAAAGTCTGCACTGGGCACATTCTGTCGCCTGGTCGGTTCTAGGTGGGGGCTTAAACCCCGACATGCTCTATGGTTGTACACTGCCATAGTCAGGCCTATGGTTACCTATGGCTGCCTGTCGTGGTTTAAGAAAACCACTATGCGAACATATATTGCTTCCCTGAACAGTCTGCAAAGACTTGCCTGTTTGATTATCACAGGGGCCATCTCGTCGACACCTACTCCGGCCATGGAAGCGGTGCTTAACATAGCACCGCTTCACATACATGTCCAGAAAGAAGCTCGAACAGCTATGCTTCGCTCGCTTGAAGCCGGAAGGAAGAGGTGGTCCTCTAATGTGATGAGTAGATTAGCTGAAAATCTAATCAGGAATCCTATCATGGCGATGCCCTCTGATGTGATGACTATGAAAAAGAACTTTGTTAGGTTATATGAAGTTCTTATACCCGAAAGGGAAGAATGGCAGAACAAAATACCTGCTACATTCAGAAAAGCGGAGCTAGTTTAGTTTGGTCCATCAAGACCGCGGCGACACTACGGTTTAAGGTCCCGCGCATCCCCGATCACGCGGGGCGCTTCACCCCGCGCACCTCGGCCATCCGCACTTGTATCATTAAGCACATAGTTGTTCTACAGAAATATTTTTAAAAATGGTTTGAGTTTTAGATACAATTACATTTATATCTGTTTACACATAAAAACTGTTTTGTGTAGAAAGATTCATGTCACGATGTATCACTTTTCCCAAAAAAAGACATAATTCTTTTTCGAAATGGTAGGTACATGTCGATTTGTACCCTAGGTATTATGTCGGAAAGAGTCGGTTCAAAGGGATATTACTCTATACACATCAATATTCACCATAAATGTACTAAAAAAAAAAGTGAAATTGAATACAATCGCATTTAAATCACGAAGCACGAAAAATTGTGTGCTGAGTGAATACTTTTGAGGTTACAACTCCACAAATATTGATATTCACGACTTTTTTGCCAAAATCCGGGCAGTTGTATCACCTTGCACAAAATTATCTCTGAAACTATAGCAGATAGAAGAACGTGAGTTAGACCATTTTAAACGTAATTTTTTTCTGATAATACTCATGTCAAAAACACAAAAAGGGTACAACTCAACTTAAATCACTCGTCACAGGAGGCACAGATATATATATAGGTGTTTGATAAAACATTTATATATTCAAAATTTGTTAATACTTTTGTGCTTATAACTTTTTCTGTCTGTTACTAATTTAGCAGATATGAAGTGAAATTCCTGTAAAATCCATATGAAAATCAAATGCCACGTCATTAGGTGAACCGCAACCACTTTTTATAAAAATATCTGAGGTTTATTTGAATTATTTTAGTAATTATTGCCCAAAGCTTACTGAGAAATAACGACAAAACTTATAGCAGATTAACAATTTACTTGAAATACTAATTTATTAAATCATTAGTAGGCAATTTGTTTTAAATGCAGCGCCTGCGTCGAGCGGAGATAAGACGCTTAAATGTTAATTCGCTACAAAACTACCAGGATCTCATAAAGGCTTAAGCTGGCGTGACCTCACTTTGCATAGGTCACCGTGATAATATGCACCTCGCACTGCGGAATGGTAAGCGTCGGTGGTGTAGTGGGTAGTGTCATTGCCTTCTGTATGTGAATACGCGGTTTGAATCTCACCACTTCTTCTATTTTTTTAAATATTTTATGTATCTACGTTTATTCGATGCTCTAACAAAATATCGCGCTGAAACCTGAACATGCTTGCGAAAAAATCAATGATGGGGGGCGTGAAGTTAACGGGGGCGTCTAGCTTTTTGATGGGGATTAAATTAAAAGTAACCGTTTTTACATAACGCAGTCAGGTATCATTGCAAGCGCTTGTAAGCTCTATCGGAATACGAAGTGAATGGTATACATACTAATAACGTCGGTGAAAGTCCCCACGGGTCAAATATATCTGTCAACGCTACTATTATTTTTATTACTTGAAACCCGTAAAAAGTTGTTTTTTATTTTTTATTAAAGGCCTTGTTGATAGAAGTAAGCTTGATAGAGATTATTATACAAACAGTCATCATGGCTTCCAGCTTGCACTACTCTTTCTCTATTGCGGTGTCTTTACCCAAAGAAAAAATTGCTGCTTTAGTAAATACTTTTGACTCAACTTTTATTTTATTATAGTGTTTTTTTTTTTTAAATGGCGCCATTAAAAAATATTTATATGATGAATTTTATATGTACCTATATTGTAAGTATATAAACCTCTATAATATAATAGTATAGTCTGTTCGCAAGCACCACGAGTCTTTGAGTGTATAGGTACTTGTAATTATTATTGTACTGTTATATATCTCTTGTTTGTTACCTGCATCAAAAGCGCTTCTATGAATTTTAAATTCTCAAGGTGATAGTAAAAATTTTATATCTTTTACTGGAAAATGCTTGCGCAGCTACAGCATCAAAGCCAGAGGTCGGGGCCGGGACGAGGTCTTAGAAACAGGATAAAGTGTGCAGTATCTTGAATTCTGCTTTAGAAGACTCGAGATAAAATATTCAATCTTGCTTTGTATCGACAAAAAGACAGCTATTATAAAACTAGTAACAAATTCGAATATCATTGCTGCATTTAGGTCGCACCTAGGTGGTAAATACCGCAACAGCAATGACCACTATACTATTGGACCAGTATTATGTTATGATGATCGTGGGGTTAGGGGTTAGGGTGATCGTGCGCTTTGGCGTGCTCTTGGGAGGCCTACGTCCAGCAGTGGACTGCAAAAGGCTGATTGATTGATTGATTGATTATGTTATGATTTCGTAACCAATTTTATATTCATATTAATTAACACACATTTTGCTACCTAGCGAACTCTGTCAAGTAGGGCTCAAGATAATAGACGCAAAATAGAAGACCGGTCTATGTTGACATCTACTTCGAGTTTAGTTGATTAAAACTCACCACTACTATGTACTTGTGTAAATGGGTTTATATAAAATGTTAAATGGATATTGTTAAAAAGCATTTATAAGCAAGCATTTATTTAATTTAATTTATATAAAAAGACTACAGAGGTCCATTTTGATTTATTTAAGATGAATACTTGTATGATACTCGTAATGTTACGTTTGAATATATTAAAGTTGTAACACTTAGATACCCATGTAAGGCGTAAGTGCACAGATTGTTGTCATCTCCATTTATATAAACAATAAAAAGAACTGGCTCTACGGAAGACCAGCGCTGCAAGTAGGTAGCGGCTATGGCCCTACTGGCCGCTTACGCTGAGTAGAGACCATTTTTAGCATTTCACATAGCAATGATTTTTAGACTAGTAATATTTAAGTAAGTTTGTAATGTGATTTGTCAAAATAAATAATTTTCTTTCTTTCTTCTTTCTTATCAGAAAGTTACATTTGTTAGTTCTGCAGAGGTAAGAAGGCAGGTAAGATCAGCATGGCAATTAGCAACGCTTATCAGTTGCTGCAGGTGTCAGCTGGTTCCGGGATGCCGTGGCGCCGTTCCAGACCTGGACCTGGAGATAAAACCCGGATTGCTGAAGAAATTCGTTCAAGACTTTTTGATTTTAACACAATTTATGTTAGAAGTAAAAAAAAAATTCCTAAATAAAGGAATTTATGTGATTTATTTAACTTTTCGAATAAAAAAGATAATCTTTAATATTTTTAAAGAATGTCTTACTAATTCTAGGATGTTTTTTTAGGCCCAGTAATAAGGTATAAAAGTATATGATTATAAAATTCTCCATCCGCACATTTTAGTGAACTCACCCAAAAAATGTAACTAAAAGAGATAACAGAACATCCTAAAATTAATAAATGATTTATTAATAGTTTCATTTTAGTACATGTACCGTCACAGGTCGCTAAGTTTTTATGATAAAAATGTAGTCTACATTTTATGAAATATTTAATTAAAATTATGACCTCCTGTATGTATAAGTTACATTATTATACTTTTTGATTATGACACTTTATGATAAAATAAGTAGGTACTTGACTAAACGTTCTTCTGCCGAGAAAACCAGACAAAAACTTACCCTCACTATTTGAACTTACAGACACACATAACCATTAATTCCCTCTTAATAACTAGAACACGACGAGCTTAGCAACTAATAGGTACAGTAATAAAATGTTGAAAGACCACTTAGAACATTAATACATCTTCAACGTATATTACTCGTATACAACCAACTTCTTATTTGCCAGACTGAACAGAAAGAGCCATGTATAAGCATGTTGGATGTGAAAACATAGCAGTTGTTCGGAGTGGGGGGTGGCGGAAGTCGATCCACTTACAGTAGATTACTGATATTACTTACCTAATTAATTTCCTTCCCATATTCACCACTAAGGTGATGGCGAAGCTAGTTTAACGTTGCGTTGTTGTAGTCAAAATATTATTTTTTGTAAGATATCTATAATATTTTCTTATCCACTTTCAGGAGGATACGTTTTGTATATCAATGTTTACGATACGATGGCTATATGTCCTTATTTGTGACCAAATGCGAATTTGAATGTTACAAGTAGGCTTTTCCACAGTAGTTGATGTTGAGCTAAGTTGGAGATCCCTTGGCGGCTTGAAAATCAGATTTTCCTCGAAACCCTTCTTGACGATAATTTTTAGTTAATTGGTATCCATTAGTATTACAATGTCGTGGTTATAAATAAATCTTCTGGCTTTTGTTAGTCTTCTTCTAGGTTTTCTGGCTTTGAGTCGGAGTAAGTCACAGTTCTGTATTGTAGCGTAGAAATAAGTTTCAAAGTTAAGTAGAGCACTCATTACACAGCAATAGAGAAATGTGACTTAATTTATCTTCATAAAAACCATTTTTTCACAAGATGTCGCCCTGTACTTATCTATTTCTATAACCTTAACTAACTTAATTATCAACCATTACTTGCATGCTGACCGGTTTGTAATCCTTTGACGACATTTGCATTGTAGGTACCTCATTCATCATATATAACAGAACTTTATTTATTTATTTATTTAATACCAAAATTTCCGGTCTTTCTTTCGGCTCCCCGTCCTTCAAGTCCAAATTCTCTTCTTCCTGTTCCTAAATGTAGTTGGCGATGTAACGCGGGTTAAAGTGCTAGCTTGTTGTTTGCCTAGGTATTGCGTTGGCTTGAGTAGGCAACTCGAGGGGTTTACTAGTAGCCATTAAAGAGTTCCATTATCCGATTTCTGGCTCCATCAACAGACCCTAGTCACCAACTGCACTGTATTGAACTTATCATAACAAATTAAATGAGCATAAACTCGAGGGGTTTATTAGTAACTATAAAGAGTTTCTCTTCCAACTCCTGACTCCATGATCAGATTAGCTCGATGGTACCAAATTAATGGAATATCATACGAATTACACAAACTTACGAAATTTCTACATGATGCGACATTTAGAAGCAGGTTCAACTTTCAAAAACAAAACATTGTTATTTATTTAGTTAGTTTAAAAACAAGTAAACCTAATAAAAGCGTGTTAATAAGTGAAATTCCGCAGGAAATGGTTTTACAAAACTAAATTCGTTACAACTTATTATTTACATCCTCTTGAATCAAGAAACATGATGTCTAGATAAATCTTCCATTTAATAGGTTGGTCTGCAAACCCATGTCACGGCGACACGCAACCCTCCAAATGGAATATTAGGGACCTTTCACATCAATATTTGCTTACTCATGGCATTAAGCATACCCCTTTCCGATTATGTATACGCCTCTTGCTGATGTCCGAGAATGCGGAAACGAATACGACTTAATGTTTAAATACTTAAATATTTGCTAAGGACGTTGTGGAACCGGAAATAACTTTGACTGATAAAATAAAATAAAAAGTTCAAGACTTAAAGAAATTAAGAAACGCTGGTAGTAATTTGGATAAATGTACGTCCTAGCTACCGAAAAACTGTATTGAAATACCGTGAATCTGGTTGATACTAACCCGTTCTTTTTTATTTTAAAATCTTTCTCTACATAATATATCAGGGTTTATAATCGATTTCAAGAACTTAGTCTTCATCGTTTACTTTACATCTACGTGTACTTCTTACAATACAATTACCACCTCACTCGGCTTTCCCGCAGTGCTTCTCTAGACGTACCTATGTTTTCAAAATTCATCATGAGGTTTAAAATCAATAGGTACTACGTTCTTTCGTAATAAGTTAAAAAGTACGAAAATATAGTAAAACATGTAAAAAACATTACGACCGGAAGTGAAAAAAAAATGCATTGGTGTAAAGAAGGGAACTTGCATACAATGTCGACTCAATCGATAACGTATCTTGAGAGAGTTGATGTCATTATTCGATCTAATGTTTTGTTTTTCTTCTTTGTAATTATAATAAATAAGAAATGATTTATTTAGTTTTTCATTTAGAAAAATAAGAAAATAAGTGACAAGTTATTCTATTTTCTTTGTAAAGTTTTGTCTATTTTGTACCGTTAGATAATAATGATTTATATTGTTATTTAGTTATTTATTTAGTAAATTGAATTAACAACAAGATACCTTAATAAAAAATTTGGTCATATTGCAATATCAATTTAAAGTGGTACTTAAACAAAATCAAAACAGTTTAGTTGGTTCAAAAAATATATCGGTTTTTATTAATAAAAAAATATCCTACGAAATTTTAATTTTAATCCACCTGTTTCAAAAGTTACGAGATAATTTAATTCGATTACGGACACTCTGAATATACATAAGTGAATAATGCGACAACTTAATATTTTGTACTTAATTCGTCGTAAGCGGAAATATCAATAACAACCGGCTGCCAAATCGACGCCATTTTTCACCAGCCCGTTCTAATTGAACTGTGTCGATAACTGACTTTAGCACAAATTAATAATCAGTTATTTCAAAACCGCTCGTAACTTAATCTTATCTGCTCTGTATTTAACAACGCAATGGACGAAATTATAGAATGACACTAAAATAATTGACACCCGACAGAGGAATATTCTACTACTCGTATATTTATTTTTGTTGATTAGAGGGAAATTAGAAATAAACAAATTGTGCGTTTTTTGAGTGACATCTTTTAATAATTATTCACGAACAAAAAACTTATGTCTCTAGGAAAACGATTTTGATGGGAAAAACTTTTAAAATCCTGCATTTCAAAAATATTTCGCAGCATTATCTTTGTCAACCAAAAAGTCGGACAGCTTAATGTAATTTGCTATTTGAATTTTAAAGCATTTATTAGACAATACCATCCTATGATTGACCTCACACCTCACCCACATGATGAAGAAAGGAAACTTGTGATTTTTTTTTTTCTGTTACTAAGCATACTGTAATAGCAGAATCCATTCACCTCAATCGAGACATTTCTATCGGGTCCCCGCGGCGTAGACGACGGTATCAAAACTTGTTCAAGAGATTTATCACCTTTCAAAGGATAATTTTATTTCATCGATAAGAGATGTCTATATCATTATGTCCTTACGGGTATGCAATTAGCCGAAATCGCATACGGACAGTGAGGATTGGTGCAATAGAAAATAAGCCTATAAAAGTGAGTACATATCTCTATAATATTACATACAAACCCATGAAAAAGAATAAATACCTAAATGAAAATCTTTTTTATGGTATCAACAAAATGACATAGAATAAAACATTTAAAGAATTATAATTATTATTTGTAAATGCAAAACTTTTAATTACAACATATACTTTTATGTTAGTTTTTTCTGTCGTATTTCTTCATCTTTTTAAATTTGCTTTTTCTGTTTTGTTTTGTATTTAGTATTATAGAGTTGCTAATTATTTTGTAATACCTATACTGTTGTAAACATTGGCCTATTTAGATTCGTATCAATGTAACAGACATGAGTTATTACCACTATAAATTCGAACAGAAATTAATTACATATTGTTATGGTCGCCAATGTATATTCGTAATAATAATCGACTTACCTATAATTACAAGTATTATCTCAAAAGTACTAACTTTATCTTTGAAATACATTGTATTGAACCGTTCAAGGCTTAGTGGCAACTTACTTTCTCCGCCTTCAAAAGTTAAACAAACATGTATTTTAACACAACAAAACAAAAATTTGGTAAAAAATATGAGTTGAATAATAACATAAATTTTAGGACAATGAACTAACTGTAACAAAATGTTCATGGTAGTTACGTAAATAATTGTTGACTGTAATGCAGTGTGCATTAAAAAATAATATTGTTAAAATTTTTTATATCATAACACGTTCAAACGCACTAAAAAGTATAAAATATCGAATGCTCCAAAAATGGGTTGCACGTTACCGTAAAAGCTAGTGTAGCAAACTTTCGTTTTTTAATTTAGTTGGATAATATTATAGATGTTATGGATTATCGTTACATAAGTTATTTATATTATTGCGTTTGTTATAATGTAAATCGCAATGGCAATATATTTTGATATAATAGCATTATAGATTAGTATGACTCGTATTGCACTGTACAAGAAGTTGTTTTATTACACGAATAACAATCAATCAGACATAATTACTTGCGCACGACCAAACCCATTCATTACTATATCTTAATCACATGAAGTAAAATTATAAACATTTCGAAAAAATACAGTCCAATTTGCATACTCAATATTTGGTTTTTAAAGAACATTTTCTTTTATTTTCCTGCCCTTTGTTTTACTGTTAAAGACAAACCTAATTTAAGTACAGAATTATGTTAATAACTGAACAAGTCCAAAGAATGCAAATATGACACAGTCGATTGCTAAACCCTTTTATCCAAAAGCCATTTATTAAATTTTTCATCAATAAAAATCTTGTTACATTGTTGTGAAGCGATTTCAACCCTTTTTATGGTCAATAACCCTTTCATCGTTTAATTATATTTGTCCAATGCAAAAACCATAACTCATTGATGTCGCTAAGTCCGTAAAAATGCGGTCGCTCTGTAATTACTAGGTGAACGGGGAAACGTTATAAAAACCCTTTTCATATCGCCAACCTTGCCGGCGTTTACGCCTCCCGTGTGTACAGTCAGACGCGCTAGAGCTTGTACTTAGAATTATCTTTATAAATATTTTTTTTTATAAATTTGTGAGGACATCTTCACACACAGCCATCTGATCCCAAACTAAGCAGAGCTTGAACTATGGGTACCAGACAGCTGATATACATGACATAAATAGATAAATACATACTTATATAGATAAACAATAACCAGACACAAGGCAACTCAAGGCAAACACAAGTGCTCATCACACGAATATTGCCCTGGGCGGGATTCGAACCCGCGACCCTGTGCGTTGGAGGCAGATACACTACCACCTGGGCTACGGAGCCGTCATCTTTAATTCTCTTTAAAAAATATCTTCTTTTACAGCTAAAGACAAAACTTTGAAGTATTAATTTTTAATGAAAGAAAAATAAGTTCAACTTGAGGACTCTTAGGATGATAAGAAAGGTTGAGAAGCGCTGTAAGTGAAACACTAAACAAGTTTTAGCAATTTTTTTATACAACAATAATTTGAAGGAAACATGAAGATTCACGAAAGTTACATACTAACATTTACTTTTATACTACAAGGTATTTGGTCACCTTGAAGTATTTGAAAACAAACGTATTGTAATATAACTTACTAGAGTGAAAAACTTGCTCGAATAAAATACGTGAAGAAATATAACAACATCATCAACATGATCAACGGCCCGTTACAGTCCACTGCTGGACTATGAGCCTCCTCCAGTTAAGTGAAAGGTTTTGCCATAATCTTCACGCTTGGCAGGCGGGTTGGAGATCGCAGATTAAAAGGTTACTGTATTAGAGAGCGCTGCTGCCCGTTTCCTGTTCAATGTGTAGTCCCTAAGTCGCCTCTTACGACACCCACGGGAAGAGTAGGGGTAGGTGACAAATGTATTCTACTTTGCCGTCACCACACGACAAAGAAATATAAATAAATTTTTAATCCGTAATAATTTACTTTAATAATTTTATTCAGTTTAAATTGGTCGTTAATATATCCGATTAAACATTTGATATTATATGCTCCATATTTTCTGTGGTAGTGCGAGCGACCGTACCGCAGTGAACAAGCCTATTGCCCGTAAAAACCCATACACCCTAAGGCTAAGGGTGCACCTTCATAGTATTGCCAACGAGGTGAAATATATACGATTTTTTTACTGAGTCGGGTTCTGATTACACGTTAGTTATTTTTATTTAATTTTTAGCTTAACTATTTATTTTTAAACGTCTTAACTAGTACGGCAATTAGAAGATCACGTAGTCATTTGCTACGACGTAGCAAGCATGGCGTAGACGTGTGCATTTTTTCTTTTAAGTGCTACGACGGGCAAGAATGTGTATTTGCGCAGCTTTAGAACTTATTCTTGATACTGTCAATATTTTAATATTCTTTAGTTAAAACAAGAATTAAAAAAAAAAACTTGCCAAAAGGAAAAATAAACAAGACAGTCTTGTTCTTAGAACAAAATTCACTGACACATTTTCTTCCCTTAAAAATAGTCAACATCTTCCAAACCTTATAGACCGTTGCCCAACGATCAGAGGAATCACAGAGGTCATTAGAGCCAATCAAATAAAGTGGCCACCGTCCCGCGGGATCCCGCTCGGTCCCGCACTTGTCCCGTACCGTATAGATGTCGCACGCAAGGGTAACGGACCGCATGTGTACAGGTTCTATTGTACAGTAGCCGGCAGGTGCAGGTAGTCACTCGCAGTATATTAGATACCAGACCTAAAGATACGAGATAAAAGTGTTGTATGTAAAAATGGTGAGAATTGAAAATGACACAAAATTTTTAGTTTATTTTATATGCTTGTTTATATAAAATTGATGAAAAGAGATCATTTTAGCATCGGCGGTGTAATTGTTTGGGCTGCTGCTTTCCGACACAGAGACATGGGTTCAACCAAACGTACGATAAATGTAACGTTGCCGAATAAGACCTGATCTTCTAGATTAGTGGCTCGAAAACTACAATGTGGACGTATGATCTGTTCAAGAAGAGACAATTTAACATCTTGCTTTTATTATGACACCTTTTCCTAAAAATTCTCAACATTTTTATAGCCCTGCCTTCAAATCATTATAGTTAAATTCATGCATCAGGAAATATGCCGGTTGCTGCTGGTCTCCGGAGCATTGTGATTACGAGGGGCTGTAATGCGGAAATATTACATTTTCAACCCCCCCTCCCAATCCCCTCGCCTCACTTTCCCTTACATGCTTAGGAGTGTTACACATAGATTGAAGTTGGTATATTCAGCTCGATACTTGCTTGCTTCAATAAGTTGTTTAATGGCATATTTTGTGTCTAAATATTTACTATGGAAAAGAAAAAAACCCCAAATAGTTTGACGTCATTGCATATTTATAAATCAAATTGATATATTTTTATGTAGTAGGTAATTCTGTATAGTATCATATAAATATAATTCAAAACTATATCAGGAGAGTGAGAGAACTTTCTCAACATGAAATTTGGGACCAAATTTTAGTTAAAAAAATATAAGCTGTCACAAAATTTTGAAAAAAGAGAAGCGGAATTATAGCCGAAAAGTGCATTAAGTTCAATGTAAAAAGCTGAATCAAAATAACAAATCCGAATATGTGTATACCGCGCTTACGTGCGAGATTTGCCAACATTTTAATATATGGAAGGAGTGTCTCGAGCCTCGCGATATCACACAGCTTAAAAAAATACACTGCAGATGAGTAATGTAAGTAGAGGGTGGAAAGGGCTCGAGAGCATTAGAAGAAGGACTTTTTCTAACTTTTCGAGTTTAATGTTGGAGTAGGCTCTCAAATTTAAATAATGAAGAAGATATTGTACAAAACGATTCGATTGTAATAAAGATTGTTATAATATTAAGGAAAAAGCTAAGGTATGGTTGATGAGCGTTGGAGCAGACGGGTTCTCGAATGGAGACCGCGTCTCGGGAAACGTAGTGTGGGACGCCCCCCTGCCAGGTGGACTGATGACCTGAAGAAGGTCGCTGGTGGTGGCTGGATGAGGAAAGCGGATAATCGTGCGCTTTGGTGTATCCTTGGGGAAGCTTACGTCCAGCAGTGGACTGCAATAGGCTGATTGATTGATTGATAGGGTATGGTAAGCCATCGGTCTTCCACTTGTGTTGTACAAAATGTATTTTTATTTTCTTTCAACAAAACAATAAAACACACAAGCCATTACCAGTAGGCACTATCCATAGGCAATGTCTATATAATGTTATTTAGGTTAGGTACTTATTTTTAGTACATTTAAGCGGTTTTTCTGTTTAATATATTTCAAACTTTTTTCAAGTAGAATATCATATTCAAAAATTAAATTGAAAAAATTACCAAATTGAGAAAAGCTTGTAGAAAGACAAAAGCCTCTATTTTTGTAACCATCCAACAATACTCAAAAAGATACGTATGAAACACATTTCTTTGTTTTTTTCCAGCCACATCTAACCCTAAATCTGAAATTGAGATAACAAAAGGTATTGTCCACGGAAATGGTAAATTTGGTCCAGAATTCCAGAAATACGAAAAATATACAATAGAAAACATCAACATTCACCGCTTATAGCCCAATATGAAAATAGGAAATTCAAATGACAAAGATAACGAAGGGAAATTTAAAAGGCTGGTGGAATGAACGAAACATTTTTATTTATTTGATTTGGCCAAAGTATATGGTTAGCATAAAATATGTATCTATATGTTAACACTTTACTGCACAATAGTAAAAAAAAAAACAAAATCATTACAAATAATAAAAATGAGATTTTTTAAGATACAAATCCGGACTTATCTCGTGAATATGTTATGAGTTAAGAATACTTTTATAATAAATCAAATAAATTACTTTTTATGGTCGTTATTAAAACATGTACCTAAGGGTAGTAGACGTCTAGTAAAAACAGCTTTTCTTCAAAATAGTAAATTAAAAGGATTCTTTATTTATTTCCTTGAAAGCGAAAACTATCTCTCTTGTTATTATTATTATTAACAACGCAATTTTTAAATTTAATGTTCAGTGTGATTAATACTCAGACTGATTTTCAATGTATAAAACGGCATAAAATACCCAGACTAATTTTTAAATTAATAAAAATTCGTCCTGACACTGATAGTCAAAGTTATTCAAGTTATCTGGATTATTCTGAATTGACCATGTTAAGTGGTAAACAATCCGTTTTGCCGACAGTACTGAGCCGACAACGATTGTCGTGTGGTCAACCAAATCCGGTTCAATTACGGTTTTAACGGCTGCAAATCTCTGGACATTTATTTTGGCCCGAATGAGACCACAGGTGAAAAAGAATAATAAAAATAAAAGATCTAAGTTTAAAAACAAGATGACAAAAGGAAGTGATTTATTTACGTAGGTACGTTACGGAAATCTAATTAGAACACTGCGGTAAAATTTGTATATAACAAAAATTATAGAACGAAAAAAATAAGTTAGAGAAATAATAAATAAAAAAGATAAATTAAAATATTTATTAAGAATTAAAAATATCTTACAAGAAATAAAACAAAGTTAGCAACTACGACTTAATAATAAATCTGAATTTAATAAAAATTCTTTATTCAGCTACATAGTAAATATTATTATTCAATAAATTTACTCTCTTTTCACTAAGAAGCCAAGTATGCGTCTTCGAACTCTCAAATATCGAATTATGCCAAACAACAGCCACAAAGCCCTAACACTACAACTCAACAAAATAAATTAAAAACAATACAACACGAACACGATACATTGTAAAACAAATGCGAGTAACAAATTGGAAGAAGAGAAGTAAAAACAACAACAAAAATAATTGTTATTATAACATGAGCGGTTGTAGGACGGAAGTCCGGGCGGTTTGTGAATTTATTAATCAGCAGGGAGCAGGAGGAACCACGCGCGCGTTATTTACGGCGACAAATATTGCGTCATATTAATTGCATTAACACAACACAACGAGATCGGAATCATTATCAACATTACTCGACAATAATGTAATTTATTCCTTTTTTTAATGTAAATAATTGGATTTTTATTTATTTTTATATCACACATAATATAAAAGCTTTGTAAATTATTACTGCTTTTTCTCTTCATCTCCTTTTTTTGTAACAATGGCAGCAGGTCAAACTAAATACTTAGAAAATGCTCAAATGTGAATAATCAGTTAACAAGTCTTACTTAAACTTCGTTTGTTAATTAATTTTTCTAATTATATCTACTCGAACAGTTCTGCCGTAGAACTATTAGAAGTATATTTTCTTCTAGGTCATATATTTTTTCTATAATATATAAGTACAAGTATTTTAAAAACATGGACCAAGGTGGACCAAAGCAGTAACAGAGTGGTGGCCTAGAGGGGCGACAAGGCCAGTGGGCAGACCACCATCCCGATGGTCAGACGATATCGTCAAGATGACGGGATCTCACTGGATGAGGCTGGCACAAGACTGTGAGAATTGGCGCTATAGAGAAGAAGAGGCCTACACCCAGCAGTGGGTTGATGTGGGCTGAGTATGATGATGATGATGATTTGAAAAAGATAAATTGGTATCACGACATTTACGCGGATATTAGTAATAAAAAGACGATTTCGTTACCTCTATATTTTCCAGACATTATCTGAAAAATATGAAGCTCAGTTCGCGTTTCCCCAAAATAAAACTTCAGCTTTAACCCGTATACAACATTCTGCTGATCCTTTGGGAAAGAAAATTGTTATTTAGATTCTAGAAATCCCTCCGATGAAAATTCGGAAAATACCTGGTTAGGATTTCATTTTGCTGTTCAACGGAAAAGGGACTAGACCCACCAGACTTGCTAATGCGACCTTATCAGCAGCTGTGACCAAATAAAATTGGGTTGTGTAAAAGAGGAGGGTTCGAGATGTGCTTGTGTGCAGAACGTCTTGGCGGATATAATCGACACTATTCACTTGCGGCCGGGGGCGGAGGCCGAAACAAATTCCCGCGGAGCCCTAACGACGCCGACCGCCATTTAATCAGACTCGAGTGTTGATGCGATCGCCGCAGTCGACGTTTTTCTCCAAGAACTCTTAACGAAATCTATCAAATAACCATCCCTTATCCCACTCCTTCACACGTCCTTAAACCGACGGCACCAGCCGGCGGCCATCTTAATCTAAATACAGGAAATAACCGGTTCCGAGCGGCCCGCGCCAGCCATATCCGGATTTTTTTGGTTTATTGCGCCCGGGTGATGTAAGCGAGCTTCGTGTTATCTCGCATCCCTTCTATGTGAGTCAAGTGCTAGTTAAGTTTATGTAGCGGAAAGTTGCCCTGTTCTTATCAAGTTGAGCTGAAGTGAAGTAAATTCCTTATTAGCGGGAACACTTCCCGCCTTGTAACTTTGTAACTACAGCTTTGTGATGCGATCTCTAAGACCTAAAACAAAAAAAAAACAAACAAAAAAAAAAGTTTCAAACAGAGGGTTCTCATGAGAGTGTCAGAAAATGAATGTGAGAAATTTTTACAAGCTTAGAATGCAGGTGAAGTTTTTCATAAAGATTCCAGACAGCAACGTGGAGCAAATTTAAATAGCGTTGGTAAAAACTTTACAATAAACTGTAGAGCTAAGACTACTTCCTTTACTTATTCAGTGTATGTAGTTCTCGTGGGTCTCGCGAGATGGCGCTGCTATACGTGGATAGTTTTAATTCGCTGGTTTCATTCGTAGGTATTCTAACAACTTATTAAAATATTTATTTTTAAAATAGTGTGAATTTTCTGAGAAAAAATTTCAGGAGTTGAGAAAATTTACAGTTAAGTACAAAAGTTTCTTGTACGTTTTTTCATTGCACCTATTTAAAAGACGTTTTTCGGATGAAATGATGATGGTGACCTGATTATAATTATCAGTCAGTTTGTAGTTAATTAAAATATTCGTATTCCTTTGTACGTAATGTTATACAAAAAAAGGTTGCCTGGAAAATATTGCTATTTAGCAATAAAGTTGTATAATCAACGAATTATCTACAGTCTAATAAATTCGTTGCGTATAACAGTGTGCTTTCCATTTTTTCAAATAACTAATTGTACGTATTTGTGCTTGAGATTTCATCGATTAATATTTATAAAAATAAAAAATTATTTTCGAGCAATATTGGCGCTAGGATTAATCTTCAACAATTATTTTTTATCAGTTGTGCAAGTTTTCTTGCTTATCTTTGTCAATTGCATAACATTGCTGACACCATACCACATCATACATTGTATATAGCAGTGTAATAAATCTCAGTCAGAATGCTACTAACTGTCAGTTTAAGAATTAGGGCAAGTCTGAAATACAGCCACATACAACCTCTCATGTTTCCATACCTGACACTTAACCTCATTCCAGATATTATTAACGACATAAATTTACCCAAAGCTTACTTCAGTTACTCCAATCAATAATACTTAGGAAGTAAATTGGATTGTGCAATCAAAACATTATAATTTATGATATGACGTAAATAATGCATTGTTAATTCTGACTATAAATCAATATGAAATACACTATTTGAACAATTAGTAGAAATGTCTCATCTTGATAGATTCTATAAAATAGTACCTGCAGATCACTCGTGGGAAGTTATTATGGAAGATACTAGCTCATAACACAGGACCAGTAGGTAAGTACCCCAGAACAGGTTACTCCCACGGGAACATAAGATGTAAATTTGCCCCACTTAGTCCAGAAAAGTGAGATATTACCAGATTTAAATAACATCTGGATGTAGCTATCAACAATAGTGAAAAAAAAAACTAGAATAACATTTATTCTACTTTTTCATCGTGATGATTTTAAAGTCGACAACCTATCTTACAAATTATAGGGCAGCCACAACAAAAAAAAAATAGTAAAGACCGTGCCGTGACAATGTTCCCGTACGTAAATTCTCGCTGTTGAAACAGAGAACTTTAGGATTGCATTGGTTCAATAAAGTATTAGTCAGTAGTGCTGTAGGATCCTTACACCATTTTTGTTAAAATAAAAACATCGACTTCAGATTCATTACAGCAACCGCGGAGGTCGTTTTTAAATGAAGACATCAAAATGGTTTTATAGGTTTTATGTTGCGTATTAAAATAAGGCGCACTCTCGTGGGTAATTTAATTAAAAATGCTAATGACGCGAGATAACGCCGCTGCGTTGGGCAGATGAAGATACAGAAGTGGGAATGTTTTACTTTCATTTGTTTTGTTTGGTTGAACCACATTCAATAACCCATAAATCTTTTAGTGGGTTCGTTCAGGCACGGGGTCTCATTCCAAAGTGCGGAAATTTTGTTCTTAATTATTGATGACATCTAGTGACAACTTTGGCACTACGTAGAGTCTAAGCAATGGTTGTCGTTTGCAGCGCTATCTATCGTCTAATAGTTATATTGCTTGTGACATATCACACATACAGCGACATTTATTGTCTAATAGTTGTAATATTTATCAAACTTGGCCCTTGACACAGCGATGTTAAACAACAGATGAACAGAAAACAATAAAAGAAGTATATTTATAATAAAGGCGCTCTCAAGGTCGTCAACTTGGCACTAGATGGCGTGTCTGCGCAATCTTGTAGGTCAGTGCGCACGTAGCATCATCTAGTGAGCTAATAGAGGAAACAAAATAGCCCGAAGAATAGTTTTGTTTGAGGGTACAATTTTTTTGTATGGGATGAGGCATCTGTACGTTATTATTATCTGTGGTTCAGGTAGAGTTACGTGTTTTGCCTAAATAGTAAGTAAATGAAGTTCAACTTTAAGAAGTGTAAATACGTAGCAAAAAACTAAAAACAGAGACC
Source organism: Carpatolechia fugitivella (assembly GCA_951230895.1). Lineage (NCBI taxonomy): Eukaryota > Metazoa > Arthropoda > Insecta > Lepidoptera > Gelechiidae > Carpatolechia > Carpatolechia fugitivella. The sequence goes on from OX579656.1 coordinate 17,194,085, forward strand.
ACCCTGAACATTGCAAGTAGTTTTGTAATCAGGTAAAAAAGAAAAAAATAAGCGCAAAAAAACAATTTCATCTGCTACGAATAATTTATTTTAATCGTTAGCAAATAGAAAGGTTTCTCCAAACATTACTCCCTTTCCAATAAATTGACTCTTATAAAGTAAATTCAAAAGAAACGTCGACTAAAACAAACGTTAGTCTTTCCAATTTCCCAAAAGAAAACAACTCATCGAAAATTCACGAACTCAAAATGGCGGCGGCTGGGCGCTAGACAAGCGGAGGAAGACATCACAATATGTGTTTACACTTCCCGACAAACATTCAGTCAATTATCTTGTACAAACAGAGGAGTCAATCTGACCCCCCGCGCCCCACAGCCCGGGGGGTGGGGGGTAAAGGCCTCATTAATTGCCGAGGTGCGTTTATATCCAAAGATAATGTTTACAAGGCCAGGGGTGATTTTATGCTTCGAAAAGAGATCGAACCTTATTTTCCACTTAATTTGTTTTTCGTCAGTAGGTTTGAAGATGTTGCTTATTTCATTTGTTGATTTTGATAAGAAGTTTAAAAAATATGGACGTTACTTGGCCATCAAATATAGCTAGGAATTTGAAAGTGACGGGAAAAAATCGGGAAAATAAACTAAAATTGCTTTGTTTATAGGTTTTTTTATAAAAGTGCCACAATTTTATGCAATTCTTTTTAATAGCACCGGTTTTAACTTGACTCCTTACGAATACCTATAATATAGAAATTCATATTTTCTGGTCTCTCACGGGAAGTTTCTGCCCACACTCCTTTAATCAAACAAAACAAACGATGGTGTACCTGATACGTGCTATTACAATAACAGTGACAAATCCGTGTGTCGTCGTTTAGAGTAGCAACAAAGGCAGTAACATGATATCGCCCTCATGCGCACACGCTCATGTTTCTTACTGTAATAGGGTTTTACTTACACTCTCTTTGTCACCATACTCGTACTTAACATTTTTTATAACTTTTATGTTAGGTTGTAAAACATTAAAGTCTTGAATTTCATAGAAATTGATAATGATTGTCAATAAAAATGGATAGAGGAAGAGAAAATCATCGATTACTTAAGTGAACATGCATGAAAGTATTTAGATCCATAACCAACTTAGAACCGTTATAACTATAAAAAAAGCTTTAAAGTAAAGTGGTTTAATTATAACTAACTGAGGAAACTTCTGAACGACGAGCTCTAGTTATCATTCACAATGATTCCTAACAACATCTTTTTATTTTTCTACAGCATCCCTGAATCTTGACAGAAAGCTATAAATATAACATTTTATTTCTTTTTCTGAGTAAAATGCGTCGTCTTTATAGCTGTTATTTAAAGCCTTTGCCTTTTCTTTTTTGTTTTAACCTACTAATAATACATTTCCACCACAACCTTGATACCTAGGACGACACTACTTACAATTATTGGCAAAAACAAAAACGTAACCTCAGAGTAGGTGCTTAGTGGTTTGCGGTGCTTAAGTAATAAGATACTTGTACCATTATACGCTGTCAATAGACTCGTGGTACGTACTCTTCCACATACTTACGTTCATATAAGACCATATAACATGATACCTACATGGGATTGCAGTGAGGTTATATATTTTGTTTTAAAGTAGACAAGTCAAAATGGGCAAATAATAATTATTATGTTTATATGGGTGTGTCTGATGTGATATGGTGTTGATGACAACCAAGTATAAGGTATTTGCCCGTGAAAATAAGACATTCATTGGATATCTAATTTATTAACCGACCCTTTTTAGTTAAAGGATGTGTATATCGTATTGAAAATGTATATTTTTACAAATAAATAATATGAATATGAATATTATCTCAAAATCATATCATCTGTTGCGTATGAAATTATCAGACACGTATTATCATGATAGTAAGGAGTGGTGGATGAAACCTCATTTAATATTCTTGCAATCACGTTTAAAACGATTTTGCGTGGCGATCTTCTTTTTCATACCTAGCAAGATCTAAATAAAAAAAACATCAAGATAGTATAGAAATATAGAAATGCAACTGCTAATTTTATTCTCTTAATAAATTTTATTCTCCTTATAACTTTTGTGTAATTTTTTAATAAGTTTTTTTGCAAGAATGGATATTTTTTCGTAAACAAACTTGTGTTGATGAAAAAAGTGACTTTCGTGTTACAAAAACAAATACAGCTGTATTATCTATCTTATTTTGCTAAAAATATACTTTTGCATATTACAAACACAAAATTAGTTCATACTCATTAATGCGTAATGCCATTTCATACCAAGATCACAATTCCAAGAAGCCACTTGCAAATCTTGGTATGATTTGATTACTACCTATGAATGGATCTATGGCGCTAGTTGCGTAGTCATTACTATTAGGCTGTTTATCCCGCAACCGCTACCCACTGCAATATTAATGATGTATCAAATGAAGATCTAAACACACTATGGTATAATCTACTGCGATTATTCTCAAGCTAGCTATGACTCCGAAAAACTGGTCTACGGCCTGCGGCGTAACAAGTGTAGCAGTGAGCTACGAACCTACGACGTGGAATGTATTTTAAACGGCATTATTTAGTTTACCGTATTTGTGTCTTGTGTGGATCATTTACCTTATTTTGAGGCTGTTTTTGAGGATTGAATGAAACTGTATTATATTTTACATGGCCTGAGGGACATTATTTTTTATTTTGTCCTATGTATTATTATTATTATTTTTCAATACAGTCGAGCTTAAAACGGTTTGCTATATTACATTAGGTTAACCTTAACTGTGATTGGTGCCTCCTTTTAGTTAAGCTTTTATTTTAACATGAGTTTTTTTTATATCACATGCTATACTTACGCTTATGCTATATCATGATATCCACGTCCAATCATCCTTTTTAAAAAAGATAGATCACCATAAAATGCCTGTACCTTTTATTTCGCTCAATTTATGTTGCGTTTATATTTTAACCAGCGTTTTCCAACCATCTTGTGTAACGTGACCATAATTCGAACTCCAGTCTCTCGTGGGCTCGCAGGAATCATTTAGTGTGTTATGAATAAGATATGCGGTGTGCGGTGTGACGATGTTCTATGTTGACGCTAAATTGTACATAATTTTGGATGAATAGATAAGTGTTGAGTATTAAAAACGTTAAACTTTGTGAGCTTTTTACTATAAATTTCATGAAGGCCAATAAGGCTATCATCAGGAACTACCTGTTTAAACAATAACATTATTGTAGGCGCCGCGCCGGTAGTGTAGTGGTGAAGGCCGCTGCTTCCTATCTGGAAAACCCACCACAACGAAGATATGTTAACCAATAAGGATTGCATACAATTTCCGCTGCAATCCTATTGGTTAAAATCTCCTCATTTCTCTGCTCCGCCGCCTCGCTCCGCGTCAATGGACAGGCAGCCTTGCTGTATTCTCTAGTTATAGCTGCTGAGCTCGCATCATCTCACCATGTGCTTTGTAAATTTAATTGTAACGCCTATGCCAGCCCAGTTGCAGTCTAGCTTTTGTTCGGTCCGGTCTTCCCATTTTTCAGTGTCGCGTCGTTTTAGCTGGGATATATTATTTATTTTTTATGAATAAATTAATGGTGTAGGCAATAACAATTAGTTTTTTTTTTTAAACCAACACAGGACTTCCGCGTAACAGTCTGTTAGGGAAAAAAAACTCGGTAAGCTTGAACACGTTATATAAAAGATTCATCCATCTTTAAGTATATTTCAAAAATATAAATATTGACATATAATATCAGTTAAATAAATAGGTATAGGGTTTGTGAGGTCGGTTGTCGACTTTGCAACCCACACGATGAAGAAGAAGAAGAAGAACAGGCACCAGAAGTATGAAGTCACTGCTCGTTTGACCTTGCGCCTCACTCAAACGATCCTGACTGACCTGGACCTGCTAATCCAGGAAGCAATTTGAACACAGTTGTGAATCTGGACTGTTGGCAACGCACGACGGAACGCAATCCATGAATAAGTCATGAGGCCGCGTGGAGACGATTTAGCAAAAGACGAGTTAAGGCAATATTACGTACGAACGTCAGTATTTAATTAAGTAAGGATACATTTTTTTATTCTTACGTAAAAGGTTTATATAAAGAAATTATGCTAGTCCATTTTATCCATTAACAATACGATTTTCATTATTACTACGATAAATAGCAGAGTATCTTTGATGTAAAAAGCATCAACCCTCAAGTCTTTTAGAGAACCAAGTAAAAATTTGCTAGTGGAATGCTAGTCGTTTATACTGTATGCTACAAAAATATCTGTAAAGCGAAAAAGGGATAGTTCACTCCATAAATCTGATAAATTTTCCCTCAGGAACAACTAAAAATAAGTCAACGAATAAAAGTTGACCATTTCATACAAACTGCGCGGTCAGCTGATCGATTTAACATGAAAGATGCGATGTTCTTTTTCTTCTTACAACTTTACTTAGGTACATTCCTTGACGACAGTCGTTCAGACTCTCTTTTACGAGTATTTTCTGTAACAGCCTGTATAAGTGAGACAATATAGGGTGTTTCCAACTCGATGTCAAGAGCACACGATGAATGATCCTAAATAAAAACTCGCAACGAAGGGTTGGTGACTTGATATATCTATCGGCCAGTTTTTGTAGTCGTAGCAGAGCTGTAGTAGTTATGAAAGTAAGTGTCTCAAACGGGAAGTACGCAAAAATAAATATAATTAATACTATACGCTTGAATTTTAATTATACCACAATATCATGACATGACAGCATGATAGCGATTCACACAGTCACGTTCTAATCCTTAATTATTAAGTTCGTCAGACGTTTTCACCGTTTATAGATTAAAAAGGGATAGGAGATGGCCATCGTAATTTATAGGTATAATATAGGTAGGTCAAACATCGAATTTGAACCTTATGAACGCGTCGATTGCACCATTTTAGAGAGCACGTAAAACATGCCATTCGTTAATCTCAATTCATCACCTCTCCTTCATTGGTCATAAAAACGAAAAAGATAGCTGGATTTTATAATTTGAATTAGAGACTTTCCGAATCGTGGCCAATATCTCAAAAAAGTAAAAATAAAAAAACGTTATTTCTTTTTTTATTACAATACGAGCATTATATAGGTACCTATTCTTACAAGATACGTAATATTAGACAAGGCTCAGTCGAATATACACGATATTATCTGGCAACATAATTACGTTAACGTATAAAATAATATGAAACGTGGAATTAATTATAATCATCAAAAGAGCGTATTCGCCGCGAGCGAGGGTAGAAAGGAACGCTACAAAAACATATAACCGAGGACGCGGAGATGTAAATAAATTATTAAATAGAATATCAATAGCAGGTAATAAGTGTTGACACCCCGACACACCGCAAACACCATAATATTGCTGTAATTACAATTATGTGCCAAAAGACACTATATTTGCGGTCAAAATTGCTCCAATAGATAAAAAAATTAAAGTTTATCTTTTTTTGGGTAATTTCAAAGACAGGCTGATTGTAACGTAATATCTCGACATTTTGTCTGTTGTGTCCATTTTTTGTGAGATTCAGTAACACATGGGTTAATCGATTTTTCGGCCTTCCTTCCTTCCTTCATTGTTTGTATTGTACTTGTACGATAACCGACATCACGAACCCTGGTGTCAGTTTTATTAAGCCACCAAACAGCCATACAGCATCAACTAATAACCCGCATTCAATAAAGAGTGAATGAAACAAAGAATTAAAGTAAACTGACTTTTAGTTGAATCAATTTTATTTGTCTTATTTCAAAAATATGCTACAAAACACACCGATGATGCCTAAATATCTATTAACCACACCACTTATAAACTTCATTCTTCAAAACATTTAAATTAACATATTTAATCTTAAACTAAGTAACAAAAATGTACCTAATTCTAGTATCAACAACTGCACAGCAAAATGCAACATTGTTCGACTGAAACGTGTAATGTATGCAAACCTCACTCGCCGTTTGACAAGATCACGTCTCCGCTACGACATTTGAAGCACAAGTAATAGCAGTTTCATCTCCCTTCATACAACAATCTTAAGTTGCTTAAGTACCAAACTTTAATGCAGTTTTTGTTGTACTAGCTTCACAATCTCAGACAAGACAAGCAAAATAAGAACACTATTAATACTTTTGATGTCAATATTATCTGAAAGTTTCTTGAGCTTCACGATTGCTCTTATAATATCTATTTTCCATTTTTTATTTGCATTTGCATCATTTGTCATTTCGGTAGAGCATTCGTTTTTAATAACGAGGTTCTGAGTTTAATAAAATTACCGGTGAAGATACTATGGAATATCACTTTGTAAAACTGTATGTATGTGTGTAACTGTATGCCGTGTGGTGACGGCTATGCCGTGTGGTGACGGCTTTAGAATACTTTAGTCACCACCCCCTCACTTCCCAGGGAGTCGTCAGAGGCGACTAAGGGACAAATGCACAACAACATCAGTGCAAGAGATGGAAAACTCGAAACAAACCCTGTGCCAACCCGTCTAGCCAGTGTGGTAACAGTAGGCTTAAAAACCTCCATGAAAACACAACCAAAAACCAGGCCTCTAGTCCCTGGCGGCCCCGCTATTCCTGGCTACGGTAGCGGCCACGGTAACGGCGGGGCAGGGGGTGCTAAAAATCTCCGGAAGAGATCCGGCTACCACCCCAAAAGACGACAACAACTGGCCCTGGTAATACACAACGTGCTCACACTGAGGTTGGACGAGAAACTAGTTGAGCTGGAAGAAGAGGTGAACAAGTTGCGCTGGGACGTTATTGGTTTATCGGAGATCCAAAGAGAGGGAGAGGATACGGTAACCTTACAGTCCGGCCATTTGTTCTACTACCGGGAGGGAGAACAGAAGTCCCAAGGTGGTGTTGGGTTTATCGTCCACAAGACTCTAATGAACAACATTGTGTCCATCGGAAGTGTGTCGAATAGGGTAGCGTGCCTTATACTCAGAGTATCTAAGCGGTACTCGATGAAGGTCATACAGGTATACGCCCCAACCACGACGCACACAGATGATGAGGTGGAAGATATGTATGAGGACATTAGTAGGGCCATACATAGCTCCAAGACACACTTCACTGTTGTCATTGGAGACTTTAACGCAAAGGTGGGCTGTAGAAGCGAAGATGAGTTGAGAGTGGGGCAATTTGGATATGGGCAGCGAAACGCCAGAGGACAGAGGCTGGCCGATTTTCTGGAAAAAGAAAGACTCTTTATGATGAATTCTTTCTTCCAGAAGTCGCCTCATAGGAAATGGACCTGGATGAGCCCCGACGGCGTAACTAAAAACGAGATCGACTTCATTATGAGCACCAAAAGGCAGATATTCAATGATGTCACTGTGATCCACAAGGTTAAAACCGGTAAAGATCACCGAATCGTCAGGGGCATATTGAATATCAATGTCAAACTGGAAAGGCTGCGTATGATGAAGTCCACGCTCCGACCGTCAAATGCACATATCCAAGACCCCGAGAGCTTTCAACTCGAACTGTCAAATTGCTTCGAACTGCTAGACAGCTGTACATCAGTAGACGATATTAACAGCAGGTTAGTAGAAACTGTCCACACGTTAGGGTCTAAGTATTTCAAAACTCACCGTAAAAATAGACCTCAAAAACTATCCGATCACACCCGAAACCTCATGGCTAGTAGACGTTCTATGACGCTCCAAACCTCCGAAGACGCTGAGTCTTATAAGCAGCTCAATAGACAGATTATGATGTCCCTGCGACACGACATACGCTCCTTCAATACACAGCGTCCATCGAGCGGAACCAAGGCTCCAAAGTGTTCGCAAGGGACATGTCTATTGGGTAAAGCCAGCTGACGAAGTTAAAGATCGAGGATGGAAGTGTAACGTCGAACAAGTCAGAGGTGTTACGGGAGATAGAGAGGTTCTATGGACAGATATACCTCGGTGTCCTCTGAGCCTGTTTGCTCAGCGACGGACCCCAGAGCCAAACTAACCCGACACTATACCGAGGATATCCCGGACATCAGCCTGTACGAGATTAGGATGGCTCTCAAACAGCTTAAGAACAACAAGGCACCGGGTGAAGATGGAATTACCACAGAGCTTCTGAAAGCGGGCGGAACGCCGGTTCTGAAAGTCCTTCAGAAGCTATTTAATTCCACCTTGCTCGAGGGCAAAACGTCTGAGGCGTGGAACGGGGGTGTTGTGGTACTGTTCTTCAAAAAAGGAGACAAAACCTTACTGAAGAACTACAGGCCCATAACACTGCTGAGCCACGTCTATGAGCTGTTCTCGAGAGTTATCACGAACCGTCTCGAACGCAGGCTCGATGACTTCCAGCCGAGCGAACAAGCCGGTTTTCGAAAGGGCTATAGCACCATAGACCACATACATACGCTGCGGCAAATTATACAGAAGACTGAAGAGTATAATCGCCCATTATGCTTGGCGTTTGTGGACTATGAGAAAGCCTTCGATTCCGTCGAAACATGGGCTGTTCTAAGAGCTCTCAAGCGATGCCGTATTGACCATCGGTACGTTGAAGTGCTGAAGTGCTTGTACAGTCAGCTGACGAATCAGCTGACCCCCCCCGCTCGAAACCGATGAGATTTTCTCAGGAGATTATTAATATTTTTACATAACATTTTATATACTCGTACAGTTTATTAACCTGCACAATTATACAAAATTTCATGATAAAGCAAAAACAATTACCCAAGAAAACTTCATCGGTTTCGAGCGGGGGGGGTCAGCTGATTCGTCAGCTGACTGTACAACAACGCCACCATGTCAGTTCGAGTACAAGAGCATTCCACGAAGGAAATTCCCCTAAAGAGAGGAGTAAGACAGGGAGATGTAATCTCTCCGAAACTGTTCACTGCTGCTCTGGAGGATTCCTTCAAGCTCCTGGAATGGCAAAGACTAGGCATCAATATCAACGGCGAATACATGACTCACCTTCGATTTGCCGACGATATAGTAGTCATAGCTGAGTCGCTTGAAGATCTGGAAAAATGCTCAGTGACCTCAATAGAGTTTCTCAACAAGTGGGTCTTAAAATGAATATGGATAAAATGAAGGTCATGTTTAACGTCCATGTTGCACCCACCGCACTAACTGTTGGAAACTCTACTCTCGAAGTTGTTGACGAATATATATACCTGGGACAGGCAGTCCGAGTAGGTAAGTCCAATTTTGAGAGAGAGGTCAGTAGACGGATCCAACTAGGTTGGGCAGCGTTCGGTAAATTACACAACGTCTTCTCGTCCAAAATCCCTCAGTGCCTGAAGACTTAAGTGTACAACCAGTGTGTGTTACCAGTGATGACTTACGGCTCTGAGACGTGGTGCTTCACAAAAGAACTTTTTCAGAGGCTCAGTGTCGCGCAGCGAGCTATGGAGAGGGCTATGCTTGGTATTTCTCTACGAGATCGAGTCAGAAATGAGGAGATCCGTAGAAGAACTAAAGTTGCTGACATAGCTCGTAGGATAAGCAAGCTGAAGTGGCAATGGGCAGGCCACATAGCGCGAAGATCGGATGGCCGATGGGGCAAGAAAGTCCTAGAATGGAGACTACGTACTGGCAAGCGCAGTGTGGGACGGCCACCTGCGAGATGGACCGACGACCTGGTGAGGATCACTGGGTCTCGTTGGATGCAGGTGGCTATAGACCGGTCGCACTGGAGTGCGATTGGAGAGGCCTATGTTCAGCAGTGGACTTTAACAGGCTGAAATGATGAATGATGAAAACTGTAAACAGATTGGTAAGGAAGGCATGTTACGTCGTTGGTCGTGGTTATTATATATGGGAATTATTTGTTACATGGTCATAGAGGCTTTTGTCGTCTTTAAAAATCTGACAGCAGGGAAAGTGAAATCGATCGTCAAGCTTATAACCTACAAGATAAACAGAAAAGGAAAAATAAGAAATTATATCTCTGTATAGAAACAAACAACGAAAAGAAAGTTCTGATCATGTCAGATTCTCCAGAAACAAACAAATGTTTGTACTCGTGTACCCTAATCGCTTCCATTTAACTTTAGTATTCTTAACTCCAAGCGTTGTTGCTATCTCCCAACTCCGCATAGTTTCATAATTATTATTATCTGAGTTGCACCTGAAGCAGATAAACGTCTTTAATTACCTCTGTTCCCCCTCACCGAACCCCTCACCCCGCTCGGCTTTGCAAAGGGAGCTTCGTTAGCACGGATAACGAAAAGATCGCTTTGTCGAAAAAGACTAAGCCAAGCTTTTTGTTAATGAATTGTTCAATAATATGCGTCTGGTTAAAATCCAACTGTTTTAAATTATTTGTTTTGAAACATGTCAGTTGCTTTGCTGTAATCAAAAATATATTAGTAGAAGATGGTTGATAATTCGTTTGACATCTAACCTCAAATAATTGAAAAGTGCTACAGGATTACCTGTAGCACTTTTCATAATCATCATTGCGATATTATTTTTTGTTATTCAAGTGAATGGAGGTCTGATTAATTTTGACTCATTTGTATATATGTTATGCTCTATTTCTGTTCTTTTATCTTAATAATTTAGTTTAATTTTCGAAATTATAGAAGATTGAAATTTCAAATACTGCAAACTCAACAAAAGATGCGTCTGTGTCGAATCTTTGCTGGAGGTATCTTATTGTAGTGTTAAAAATTAAAAACCGAAAAGAACTACTTTACACGAATATAATTTAGACTTTAAAAAAGGGTAAAAAGGCCAAGATTTGATATAAAGTTACTTACCAAAATAGAACTCAACTAAAACACACAATAAAAACAAATTCAAAGAACGGAAAAACGGTAAAAGATGACTAACATAACATAAATAATTTAGAATTAAAGACTAACAGTTCCCCAAAATTAGTGTAAGTTCAGAGATAGTGAAGTAATAGAGCCCTACCTGTCTAGGGAATTACTTCGCAATAAAAACGTAGAACAAGCATGGGGACGTTAAGGTGCCAAAAGTACAGCCAGGAATAGATGACGGTGGCGTGAAGAGCCGGTTTGAATTTTGGGAAAAAAACTAGCTACTTACCAATTTAAGGGTTTGTTTACAGCAAACTGATTCTAAAAAAAATCATTAAAAATAAAACGACAAATCTAGTAAACTTCAACTTCAACACCGCACTTCCTTGGTGAAAATCCCGTGATACAATATTGCTTCTGCAGCAACCACCGGTGAACCACCAACTCCGAAGCCAATCTGATGTCGGCTAGACAGCAGCCAAGGACTTCTGCAGTCAGGGGCGTCCACAGGAGCAGGATAGGGCCCACGAGTGCGGCCAGGACCGTTCCCTCTTGGGGGTGAGCAGTTCGAATCAGATCAAAAGCTTTGACTTCCGTCTTTGTTAAATGTCCAGGAAAATCGGTAAAAACAGCTCGTAGCTCGCAGATTTGGTAATAGGTTATTAGATAAAAAAAATAGCTTTTCAAAGCTTAAACAATCGGAATAGCTGAAAATTCACAATTTTACAGCTCTTTTTCAACCGCTCAAAACTCAGACAGAAAATTGAATGCCAAAAAAAACAAAAAAAAAAAACAAAAAAAACAAAAGCCTTTCAAAATCGAATTTAAAATTAGAAATTAGAAAAAGAAAAAAAATAATGTGTGTTCAGTACATTTTGTCTATATTTGGTTCCCAGTCTATGTTCTTTGTTTAAATTTAAATTAAATAACATAAGATTGAATCTAGTAGTGGAATAAAAGAGCAGTGTCGTCCTAAATGTTGAGTATCTAGTATAAAAAAAACGCGATCTCAATGCATTTCAACAATATTCATGATGACTGTTTTACTTGAATTTATGCTTTTAATCATGACCACCATTATCAGCTTCCTGATACTGCATTACACATACAATAATTACCAACAAATTTGTTGAAAAACTGCCCCCAAAAAGAAAGTTTCTTAAAAAAATATTCTTGCTTTAACTCGTGACGGGATTAGGTATCAAATAGATAATTTAGCAGCACTGCACTCCCGATGCATTCCGATCTGCCGATATGTTGTTCCCGCAGCCTCGACCCAGCCCCGGCCTGTGCTGGCCTTGCTCTGTGCAGTGGAGGCCATGTAAGGAAAGGATTATCAGCTGATACAGTTTTTTCAGTAGATATCTGTTAGGAAAAACTTACTAACTAACTAGGTCTAAAAACTTTAAATTTGGACTGTAGGAACTACCCACAAAATTATCACGACAGCAATTATCATGATATTTGGATCTACTTTCTTAAATTTGGTTGTTGAATGTGGTTGAATTTAGTATGAATCTCCGTCGTTTTAAACTTAAATAGAAAAATAAAAAAAAACTGTAGTTTTCTTCATAATTAGCTCGTGCAATACTTTTTACCTTGGGGCTTATTTCGCTTCTACCAAACAATAAGGTTAAAATTTAATATTCAGATTGAACTAGGCATGTGGGGCACGGAAGCAGAAAAAATAAATACTTTCATAAAATTATATTAACTACTAAAAGCCTAACAGACAGGCATTTACGATGCATCTCTCGCGGTTTATTTTGTCAACATGTGCATGTGCATGTTAACTGTAAACGTAATGCGGCGCGTCGCGAGATATTATCTCAGTGACCTATGCAAATAGAGGTCCCTCTAGACCTTATGAGGTCAGTTTTGCTGGGAATTATCCTAAGCAATAAAGATGGAGCGCAGTGGCAACTATAGATGTCGCTTACGGACGCGGGAAATAAAGAGTCAAGAGAAGTTTAAAATTATAGCCAAATTTATGTATTTATACCTAGCGATTAGTATTAGATCTATCGAAATAAGTATTTATTTATTTTATTTATTTATTTAATTAAATAAGACATGGACAGACATAGACCGATACGATGTCACATTAACTAAAAAACAAAGTTTTTCTGGACACCGCAGGTCGTCAGTAAATTTCTGGGTATTTACACTATAAAAATAAATCTGCACAATAAGGTGGCTGGCTACTAATTTCTTTTACTACCTAAGTACCTAGACAGTAAATTAATTGTTATTATTTGTTTAAAACAAGTTGAGAAGGTAGTTCGCTCATTTGTTTCTTACAAGGAACGAGATATGCATTTTGAGTAGATGCCAATTTAGTGTGATCTATTCTTTAGGCATAGTCCTGATAAGAAGCAAGGTCTGCTTATACTCGTATATTCGAAACATTTCATTTATTCCGTCTGACGTGACATCTATTTGGGTTGTCCAGACTGATATAGTGATTTTGGCAATTTCTTCTGTTACACAAGATTTAACAAAACGACTTACTATTTTTAAAAGGTAATTTTCGGTTTCACTCTCTAGCTTTTTTGTAAAAGGTTCATAAAAAATTACAGACGTTTAAATAGAGTACTTACGCACGTTTTCTTTTTGTTGAAATGGATCATTACAGCAGGTTCAGGAACATTTTTCTGATCTTTTGTACTAAAATGTATAAATATCATAGTTTTGACAATATATTTTGGCCTCGCTATTTTAACCCTAAGGTCAGTTTTGCAATTAACTGAAGCTATAGCGTCTTATCACCGACGCAGGCGCTGCATTGGAAACAAATTGCCTGCTAAGTTAATAAATAGTCGTATTAAGTTAATTTTCTAAAGTTATTGCCTTCATTTGCGTAGTTATTGTGATTTACGCTACTGAAGTGTTTGTGATTGATAATCGTAATTCACACAAACAAAGCAAAGTATTTCTACTGAAATGAAATAAAAACGAAAAGAGATGCGGTGACTAGCAAGGTAAAACAAATCCATTTCTAAGAAAAACAAGTTTTCTGTAGATGAGCTACGAAGAAATAGTAATGATAGGTTAACAGCTTTTGAATAATTAGTTCATTTCCTACCTCCTGTTTCTTTCTGAGAAAAACAATGTGGTTGTTTCTCTGAAACTGAATATTCTACGAACCGTAAATTCAGTGCATCTGAAAAAGGTTGTTTTTAACCCCCGACGCAAAAAAGAGGGGTGTTATAAGTTTGACCGCTATGTGTGTCTGTCTGTGGCACCGTAGCTCTTAATCGGCTCAACTGATTTGGATGCGGTTTTTTTTATTTGAAAGCACGTTTCATAGCGATGGTTCTTAGACATGTTTCATCAAAGCGGTTCAGCCGTTTCAAGGTCATTATCTCTTTTGTTAGCTGTGGTAGGGTTCTTAGACCCATAATGTGTATTTACTTTTTTTACTTTTAAACATACGTGTGACCTAAAATTTGAAACACCCATGTATGTTTTATAACTTTGCATGATAATGAAATTATTGGTCTGATGCTGCAGCCAGGATATCCAGCACTCTAGTAAACTCTTGAAAAAATAATAGCAGATATGTCGTGTTTGGATTAATTTTGATCAGGATTTGATTCTACATAGAATGCAATGGTGGCAACAGAATAAGCTAATGCTGCAGCCAGGATATCCAGCACTTTAGTACACTCTTGAAAAAATAATAGCAGTAATGTCGTGTTTGGATTCGTTTTGATCAGTATTTGATTCTACATTTATAATGCAATGGTGGCACCACAATGAGCTGATGCTGCAGCCAGGATATCCAGTACACTAGTACTCTCTAGAAAAATTATAACAGATATGTCGTGTTTGGATTCATTTTGATCAGTATTAAATTCTAAGTAGGACGGTGGCATTACGATAAATTAATGTTATGTGAAGAGAAACTTAACATTCTGCAGTAATAACAACGCACCAAAAAAAGGGGCCAATCAACAGTTTCTGAAATTTAGTTAGGCAAACTACCAAATATATTTTGATTAATGATTTAAGGACCAATCTGATAGTGATCCTTTTAGATAACTGTACTTTCGCGGTGTCCCGACTGAGCCAAAATTACCTTTCTATTTCAATGATATCGCGTATCAATTCTTTTAAGCCTGAAAATACGGGGAAATCTATTTTATAAGCTAGATCGATTTCTTGCCCCCGAAACTAAATTGCGAAATCGTTGCAGGCGTACGTTTCCGAGATCCTTATTATTCTTATCTTGCTCGTTTAAAGTATAAAAGTGGTGCTACTATGTCTAGCCGCGTGTACTTTCTTCTGAACGTATGAAGTAAGTAGAGTTTATCGAAATGCGCAGGTGTCTTACAAAAAAAATAAACGAGCTAAGCTCGGTCAACCAGGTACTATTTTATTAATCTTAGCGGTACCCCGACGCGACATTATAGCGCAATTTCACGAGCAAACCGTATCGTGCCATCCATCAATTTCTATAATAAAATTAAAATACGAGTATATAACATAGCTGTTACTCAATCGAATTTGATGGCTCAACGATAGGTATTATTTTTGACTTTTTAAATGTTTGCTTTTTAGGGTTCCGTAGCCAAATAGCAAAAAACGGAACCCTTATGGATTCGTCATGTCTGTCTGTCTGTCCGTCCGTATGTCACAGCCACTTTTTTCGGAAACTATAAGAACTATACAGTTGAAACTTGGCAAGTACCGAGATGTACTCTGTGAACCGCATTAAGATTTTCATACAAAAATAGAAAAAAAAAACAATAAATTTTGGGGGTTCCCCATACATAGAACTGAAACTCAAATTTTTTTTTAAATCAAACTCATACGTGTGGGGTGGCTGTCTATGGATAGGTCTTCAAAAATGATATTGAGGTTTCTAATACCATTTTTTTCTAAACTGAATAGTTTGCGCGAGAGACACTTCCAAAGTGGTAAAATGTGTGTCCCCCCCCCCTGTTACTTCTAAAATAAGAGAATGATAAAACTAAAAAAATATATGATGTACATTACCATGGAAACTTCCAACGAAAATTGGTTTGAACGAGATCCAGTAAGTAGTTTTTTTTAATACGTCATAAATCGTAAATCGTAAACTGCGGCGAACTACAAGAACTTTTATGTTACTTGCTGCTACGGAACCCTTCATGGGCGAGTCCGACTCGCACTTGGCCGCTTTTTTTTGCTTCGGGGGTTTTTAAATTTTAAATTTATTTTTTTACGCTCATCGTAAATTAGTCCCGCTTTACCTTTATAGAAGAAAAAATACTCCCTGGAAAGTAATCTAGTGAAATTCGGATCATAAAGCCTTATGAGCGGTTTTATTTTCACACGGTGACGTCACACGGAATTTACAGCTTGTATCGCGCTCTTTACAGGTCATTTGCTCTCACGGGAGTAAAGTTCAGCCACAGTAGATGCCTACATATAAACATAGGTAGTAAAAATGTGAACGTAAAATTTCTTGGCTAAGTTCTATTTCTTTAATAATTTTTTTTAACATTTGTAACTTGATTTCTAATTCGTTTTTCTATATTGTATCTACGTAAAGTGACTGGTGTAACCTAATCTTTAAAATTGTTTTTTTCCCTCGCCAATTATTTGGTATGAAGTAAATATTTAAGCACATATAGCTTATTGTATAGTAAGTGGTTTTAATCTTATCTGTATCTTACTATGATTTATTCTAACTTATACACCTACACAGTAGTAATAAAATACGGAAACTTCTTCCTTCGTATAATTACAAGCATCTTCAGTGACAACATTTCCCTAATTCATAGCCTCGAGGGCACCATTATTACACGACCAAATCTGCGAGTAACACAAAAACCATAATTAGCAACAACTTTGTGTGGTTCTTTTCTCCGGTCGTTCTGTAGATAATTGCGAGACACGTGGGTAGCTGGAACTAGTTTCAGGTGTATTTTGTTCATTTAAAAATCTTGTTTAGTTGTCTCAAGAATTTTTAAGAGTTTAGTGTCCCTTGGTGTGTAATTTACGGTTATTTTTGTAGAGCAAAACTGTGTGCTTAAGACAACGTTTTCTTACTATTTTTTTTTTAACCTTAAGTTCTATAATTATTAAACTCTATTGCGGTTTCAAGGCGAAAAATAAACTTTTTAAATATTACTTTTGGAACTGCTTTTTATTTGACACAAAATTGTTAGGATATTTATAAAGAATAAAAAGCAATGAGCAAGTACAAAATTTCAAAACACCGAAAATTGTATCTAGTTTTTTTACTCAAGGAGATCCAGAAAGGCGCAAAATGTATTCTTATGAAATGGTATCAATTTATTCAAAGCGCCGAATGGAAGGAAATCTACTTACTGCAAAATAAATTGCGTTGTGCGTATCAAGGCGGGCGTCCATTTTCGAGCCTTTTTGCCGGACAAAAAATATATTTTATCTAAATCCGCCACTTGACCTACAATTTGTGACCAAATGTAATTTTCGCGCAGTGACTCGTCTCATCCTGCCCTTGCCACCCTGTCACCATAACTCTGATAAAAACAGAATATAGGATGTTCATTGTTCATTGCACTGGTTAGGGCCGCTGCCTTCTGTCTGAGAGGCGCGGATTCCAATACCATCATAAACCAATTTGTTTTTGAATTTCAAATTTTTGATATGACGATTTCTTTATTCATAATTTTATTCTTTAACAGAATCAGAATCAGTATATAACATGGTAAAAATAAATATAAAAAGTGCAACGTGTTTTGCCAATAAAGATAATTAGCATAAAATTAACAGTCACCTCATTCTTATTGCGTTAGAAAATTATTACAAAATGTCTTAGAAAAACTAAAAATTATTAAATTCCTTAATAATAATACGCTACAAATTAATTGACACTGTAAACAGTTTTTTCGATTAGCCATTTATACATACAATTTTGAGGAAAATAATTTAAGGCCCTGCGTTTATTCGACGCTCTTCTTCCAAGGAAAGCACTGTCAGAAAGCCTGTACGTACAATGTACTACAATCTTCTGAAATAAAATTTAAGGTTGTGAGTGAAGTTAAAAGCCTATGAGCTGATAAGATTGCAAACCTTTACGTTCATTTAGCTACAACTACAGGTCAGCTTGTTTAAAATGTTCTTAGTATCCTTCGAACCATTATAAATAGGTATATTTTTCTATGTTTTATGGTGAAAATGGTGCTTTTCTCTAGGATATATATATAAAACCGATCTTTTTACCAATCGCAGCAAATAACACACGACCTTAGCACCAGTAGATCAAATGCAATATTCAACGAAAGAACTAGTATACTAAAGACCTCGGCTAAAGACTATATACAATTTCAGGGTGCTAAGGTCTCGTTTATCAAATGCGAATGAAACCTTCGGGGATATTTTGTTACTCGTAGTTCCGATTCGATTTTCGTCTTATGCAAAAAAACTACCCAATCCGAGAGCCAGGGAACGCGAGACCTTCAATCGGGATAATGCTATAGAAGAATGATCCAAATTGATTTCGTTGGCGACCAGTGTGGCCAGATGTAAAAAATCTCAAACCGACGAAAATTAATTTTACACCACAAAAAGTCATGCTTGAAATTCTCGGACAGTTTGTTTGAAGATTACTTATCATTTATGATCTAAATAGTTTGTTCTATAAGACTTTAAAAACTAATAACGACAGTAAGTTATTAGATTTGTGCAGTTTTAATTAAATGACTAACTATGAGCTTTTTCCAGCGATTAAGCCTTAATTTACAATGCACATCCGTATTTTACTGTCCAACCACACAACTTACGAATTTCTTCTACAACAACCGAAAATATTTTAAATTTGTTTCATCTGGCACCTCAGTGGGCGACGATCTCCTCCCGCACGTCACTTGGGCTTACCTCACCCCCGCGCGTCGACGAACCGACAACGCTCCGCTTGCGTCTTTAAGGGCTGCGACTCAGCGAAAATTTTGCACTCGGCGAGACCCTAGCGTTTTTTATTAAATCTCCCGCAATATCCTTCACATTCGGTGATCGGGGTTCCAGTTTACCAGGAGCCGAAAATAAAGCATTTTATCTACAGAAAATTCGACGTTAATCTTGAGACAGTGCACTGAAAAATTACAAAAGGGCTCGTTGGGCTGGTCACTAGCTTGACATTGCCTATACAAAATATTAATACGAAGACATGAGCGACATTCAACTGGTAATTCCATTACCGGTAATTGGGGAGATTCGATCCACGGTTCGGCTGCACTAAGCCGCTTATCATAAGGCTTTAAAGTAAGCGAGAAGCGCAAGTTTTAAATTGAGTGAGTTTTCCACTCACTCGGGCTACGCCGCCGTAGATCTAAAGGCAAAACAACCGTAGAGTTTGCTACGCTCGCTACGAAACTCGTAGCAGTAGTCGTTATTAAATAATAAGAGGTATTTTAAATTGAAGATTGATTTGTGTAAAACATGAATCGATGAAAGATTGAGTTTAAATAACAAGTCTAAACAACATGTTGATGAGTTTATTTAGACTTCAAAAGAATACGTTATTTTGTATCAATAAGAAAATGACAAATATAGAACCTTCCAAGATAACTGTTGTAAAAAAAAAGAAGTAAAACATTTTGTAACAAATATAAGTGAAAATTAAGTACTAAATTAGTGATATTGTTACAGTTGAATCAAACAGTAGTAGGTACAAAAAATATTTTCCATTGGATCGCTATTTTAGAAACCGCACCTCCGTTAGTTTGATATGGTGTGCGACCAATCGGGGCACCGTGGATAATCGGGAAAATTAACACCATGTACGAACCATGGCATATGTCCATGTCAATTTAATTCCACAGAGATAATAATGTTATACTAACGGGATCCGTGATCCTGACAGAAATAAATAACTTCCAAGAAAACCTGCTTTTAATTTGTTTTTTTTTTAAATACAATAATGTATCTTTGAAATAGTTTATTTTTATTTTACTGTTTCTTTAACTTTGTTTCAATTCACTATTTAAAACTAGCTTTCTACCTGCGGCTTCGCCCGCATTATGTAAGATTTTCCCGTGGGAATAAGATTTTTTCCCGATTTTATCCTGTGTTAATTCAGGGTACAAACTATCTCCATTCCAAATCCGTTTAGTAGTTAAGGCATGAAAGCGGAACAAAAATCTAAACATCCAAATATATTTCCACATTTATAATATTAGTGTGATATAATATTTAATTTATTTTGTTTTGGAAGTCGAAAAACTGTCCTTTATATTACTAAGAATATGACTATGTCTCTATTGAAGACTTTTATTAGGCTCGTGCGCAAGTATAATGTCAAGTAAATTAAAAGTCCTCAAGTTAATTAGTATCCTGTTTTCAGAAATGATTCTTGATATAGTAGACGCAAAATGCAAACCCTCTTCGAATAGATTTACCAGGATCACTGTCTATTTAAGAAAATGGATGCAATATGGAAGTGATAGCAAAATTGATCGCATTAGGAACGGTCACTGCGAGGGCTATATCATTCATAATGTATTGGTTTATTCTCTATTAGGAGGGTCTGTCTTTACTCTTCGTGATAGATGCGTTTGGTCGTAGTCTTGCAGTCTAGTCCAGTGTGCATTAATGTTGAAACTTGATCTTTTATTCGGTCTTTTTCGTCGTGTGGGTTGTAAGGTCAATGCTGGTGTTAGTTGAGCGAGCGAGCGCGAAGCGTCTCTGTATCAGCTTGGCCAAAGTTGTTTTTGTATGTCCATCTGTCAATCTGTTCATCTGTTTGTTTGTTTTCCTCTACAGGTCGCGTTTCTCAACCGATTCTCGTCAAACACCTCAATTCAGTTTTTCGAAATTTTTCAAAATGGAGGAGATGTGGGAGTTGAAAACGTAAAAAAAACATATTTCAGCCATTTTGACTATCTTGAAAAAATTATAACACGCGAGGTCTACAGCTCACAGAGCCACTAGCGTTATATAGCCGCCAACGACCGCTGATATGGATTGTGTAACAACTACTTCCGCAGATCGTAGCCGGGATCCAAGAGGACTTAACGTGACATTATTTTCAGATAATCAGGCGATTCAGCCTGCAATGTCCTATAGATTATTCTTGTTACAGATTATGTTTGTCATTTGTCTGTTTTCGCTTTATAAATATTAGAAATAACCAATCTGAAGATTTTTTTATTGACAATGTGTCTACCGGGATTTGAACCCGGAACCTGCGTAAAGAGAGTCAAACGCTCGACTACTCATAATAATACGAATAGTCGAATAATTGATTATTTGAATATTGGCAGGCATAGGCAAATGTTTTGCCACGCCTAAAAGTATAATCTCAAAGACAAAAGGTTGAGAGATTGGATGGATTTTATATATTTTTTATAAGACTTCTGGTGATAATAATACCTCTAATTGACGGTAAATATAATTACGGTAAATTTGCTATCGATAGTAATAATAATAATCTATTCCCTGAGTTTGAAGATTTGGTTTTGGAAGAACATAATGTATAGCCTATAGTTCTAAGTAACTGAATTAAACCTTATTTCCACAGGGTAAAGTTGAATTTCTTAGATTTGCATGGAAAAGCCGTTCGGCAACTATTTTGCCAATGAACGAAAGGGATTGCCACTGAATTTTTGCAAGTGTAAATTGGCCTTATGATTGAACGAACAGCCTCTCCATAAATTCACGCTCGCGAGGATTCCATGAGGGCCGAAGGAGTACCAATTTATCGCTCAGCTTATGACCAAGGAATGATTTGGTTCATAACAGTGAGACGGGTGAGAAACGATACGAAAACTAGTTATCCGCCGCAATTTCGCACATTTGGTATTGTAAATTTTCCTCGAAAGGTCGTATTTTCAAAAATGTATAGCATTACGTTTTCAAGTTGCATTTTACGTATTTAAGCTAAAGTTTATTCTAACTTTATGACAGCGTGTCAATGCAAAAGGTAGATAAAAAAATGTGTAAATAAAAGTAGAAGTTATAACAAATCGTAAATAAATACACTGTAAGCATCAATACAAAAACCTAAATGCAAGTCAAAGGAACAAGAATTTCACTAG